>JBAIAA010000195.1:4200000-4771792 GCA_037893245.1 Crossaster papposus | reverse complement strand
CTAACCCTAACCCTAACCCTAACCCTAACCCTAACCCTAACCCTAACCCTAACCCTAACCCTAACCCTAACCCTAACCCTAACCCTAACCCTAACCCTAACCCTAACCCTAACCCTAACCCTAACCCTAACCCTAACCCTAACCCTAACCCTAACCCTAACCCTAACCCTAACCCTAACCCTAACCCTAACCCTAACCCTAACCCTAACCCTAACCCTAACCCTAACCCTAACCCTAACCCTAACCCTAACCCTAACCCTAACCCTAACCCTAACCCTAACCCTAACCCTAACCCTAACCCTAACCCTAACCCTAACCCTAACCCTAACCCTAACCCTAACCCTAACCCTAACCCTAACCCTAACCCTAACCCTAACCCTAACCCTAACCCTAACCCTAACCCTAACCCTAACCCTAACCCTAACCCTAACCCTAACCCTAACCCTAACCCTAACCCTAACCCTAACCCTAACCCTAACCCTAACCCTAACCCTAACCCTAACCCTAACCCTAACCCTAACCCTAACCCTAACCCTAACCCTAACCCTAACCCTAACCCTAACCCTAACCCTAACCCTAACCCTAACCCTAACCCTAACCCTAACCCTAACCCTAACCCTAACCCTAACCCTAACCCTAACCCTAACCCTAACCCTAACCCTAACCCTAACCCTAACCCTAACCCTAACCCTAACCCTAACCCTAACCCTAACCCTAACCCTAACCCTAACCCTAACCCTAACCCTAACCCTAACCCTAACCCTAACCCTAACCCTAACCCTAACCCTAACCCTAACCCTAACCCTAACCCTAACCCTAACCCTAACCCTAACCCTAACCCTAACCCTAACCCTAACCCTAACCCTAACCCTAACCCTAACCCTAACCCTAACCCTAACCCTAACCCTAACCCTAACCCTAACCCTAACCCTAACCCTAACCCTAACCCTAACCCTAACCCTAACCCTAACCCTAACCCTAACCCTAACCCTAACCCTAACCCTAACCCTAACCCTAACCCTAACCCTAACCCTAACCCTAACCCTAACCCTAACCCTAACCCTAACCCTAACCCTAACCCTAACCCTAACCCTAACCCTAACCCTAACCCTAACCCTAACCCTAACCCTAACCCTAACCCTAACCCTAACCCTAACCCTAACCCTAACCCTAACCCTAACCCTAACCCTAACCCTAACCCTAACCCTAACCCTAACCCTAACCCTAACCCTAACCCTAACCCTAACCCTAACCCTAACCCTAACCCTAACCCTAACCCTAACCCTAACCCTAACCCTAACCCTAACCCTAACCCTAACCCTAACCCTAACCCTAACCCTAACCCTAACCCTAACCCTAACCCTAACCCTAACCCTAACCCTAACCCTAACCCTAACCCTAACCCTAACCCTAACCCTAACCCTAACCCTAACCCTAACCCTAACCCTAACCCTAACCCTAACCCTAACCCTAACCCTAACCCTAACCCTAACCCTAACCCTAACCCTAACCCTAACCCTAACCCTAACCCTAACCCTAACCCTAACCCTAACCCTAACCCTAACCCTAACCCTAACCCTAACCCTAACCCTAACCCTAACCCTAACCCTAACCCTAACCCTAACCCTAACCCTAACCCTAACCCTAACCCTAACCCTAACCCTAACCCTAACCCTAACCCTAACCCTAACCCTAACCCTAACCCTAACCCTAACCCTAACCCTAACCCTAACCCTAACCCTAACCCTAACCCTAACCCTAACCCTAACCCTAACCCTAACCCTAACCCTAACCCTAACCCTAACCCTAACCCTAACCCTAACCCTAACCCTAACCCTAACCCTAACCCTAACCCTAACCCTAACCCTAACCCTAACCCTAACCCTAACCCTAACCCTAACCCTAACCCTAACCCTAACCCTAACCCTAACCCTAACCCTAACCCTAACCCTAACCCTAACCCTAACCCTAACCCTAACCCTAACCCTAACCCTAACCCTAACCCTAACCCTAACCCTAACCCTAACCCTAACCCTAACCCTAACCCTAACCCTAACCCTAACCCTAACCCTAACCCTAACCCTAACCCTAACCCTAACCCTAACCCTAACCCTAACCCTAACCCTAACCCTAACCCTAACCCTAACCCTAACCCTAACCCTAACCCTAACCCTAACCCTAACCCTAACCCTAACCCTAACCCTAACCCTAACCCTAACCCTAACCCTAACCCTAACCCTAACCCTAACCCTAACCCTAACCCTAACCCTAACCCTAACCCTAACCCTAACCCTAACCCTAACCCTAACCCTAACCCTAACCCTAACCCTAACCCTAACCCTAACCCTAACCCTAACCCTAACCCTAACCCTAACCCTAACCCTAACCCTAACCCTAACCCTAACCCTAACCCTAACCCTAACCCTAACCCTAACCCTAACCCTAACCCTAACCCTAACCCTAACCCTAACCCTAACCCTAACCCTAACCCTAACCCTAACCCTAACCCTAACCCTAACCCTAACCCTAACCCTAACCCTAACCCTAACCCTAACCCTAACCCTAACCCTAACCCTAACCCTAACCCTAACCCTAACCCTAACCCTAACCCTAACCCTAACCCTAACCCTAACCCTAACCCTAACCCTAACCCTAACCCTAACCCTAACCCTAACCCTAACCCTAACCCTAACCCTAACCCTAACCCTAACCCTAACCCTAACCCTAACCCTAACCCTAACCCTAACCCTAACCCTAACCCTAACCCTAACCCTAACCCTAACCCTAACCCTAACCCTAACCCTAACCCTAACCCTAACCCTAACCCTAACCCTAACCCTAACCCTAACCCTAACCCTAACCCTAACCCTAACCCTAACCCTAACCCTAACCCTAACCCTAACCCTAACCCTAACCCTAACCCTAACCCTAACCCTAACCCTAACCCTAACCCTAACCCTAACCCTAACCCTAACCCTAACCCTAACCCTAACCCTAACCCTAACCCTAACCCTAACCCTAACCCTAACCCTAACCCTAACCCTAACCCTAACCCTAACCCTAACCCTAACCCTAACCCTAACCCTAACCCTAACCCTAACCCTAACCCTAACCCTAACCCTAACCCTAACCCTAACCCTAACCCTAACCCTAACCCTAACCCTAACCCTAACCCTAACCCTAACCCTAACCCTAACCCTAACCCTAACCCTAACCCTAACCCTAACCCTAACCCTAACCCTAACCCTAACCCTAACCCTAACCCTAACCCTAACCCTAACCCTAACCCTAACCCTAACCCTAACCCTAACCCTAACCCTAACCCTAACCCTAACCCTAACCCTAACCCTAACCCTAACCCTAACCCTAACCCTAACCCTAACCCTAACCCTAACCCTAACCCTAACCCTAACCCTAACCCTAACCCTAACCCTAACCCTAACCCTAACCCTAACCCTAACCCTAACCCTAACCCTAACCCTAACCCTAACCCTAACCCTAACCCTAACCCTAACCCTAACCCTAACCCTAACCCTAACCCTAACCCTAACCCTAACCCTAACCCTAACCCTAACCCTAACCCTAACCCTAACCCTAACCCTAACCCTAACCCTAACCCTAACCCTAACCCTAACCCTAACCCTAACCCTAACCCTAACCCTAACCCTAACCCTAACCCTAACCCTAACCCTAACCCTAACCCTAACCCTAACCCTAACCCTAACCCTAACCCTAACCCTAACCCTAACCCTAACCCTAACCCTAACCCTAACCCTAACCCTAACCCTAACCCTAACCCTAACCCTAACCCTAACCCTAACCCTAACCCTAACCCTAACCCTAACCCTAACCCTAACCCTAACCCTAACCCTAACCCTAACCCTAACCCTAACCCTAACCCTAACCCTAACCCTAACCCTAACCCTAACCCTAACCCTAACCCTAACCCTAACCCTAACCCTAACCCTAACCCTAACCCTAACCCTAACCCTAACCCTAACCCTAACCCTAACCCTAACCCTAACCCTAACCCTAACCCTAACCCTAACCCTAACCCTAACCCTAACCCTAACCCTAACCCTAACCCTAACCCTAACCCTAACCCTAACCCTAACCCTAACCCTAACCCTAACCCTAACCCTAACCCTAACCCTAACCCTAACCCTAACCCTAACCCTAACCCTAACCCTAACCCTAACCCTAACCCTAACCCTAACCCTAACCCTAACCCTAACCCTAACCCTAACCCTAACCCTAACCCTAACCCTAACCCTAACCCTAACCCTAACCCTAACCCTAACCCTAACCCTAACCCTAACCCTAACCCTAACCCTAACCCTAACCCTAACCCTAACCCTAACCCTAACCCTAACCCTAACCCTAACCCTAACCCTAACCCTAACCCTAACCCTAACCCTAACCCTAACCCTAACCCTAACCCTAACCCTAACCCTAACCCTAACCCTAACCCTAACCCTAACCCTAACCCTAACCCTAACCCTAACCCTAACCCTAACCCTAACCCTAACCCTAACCCTAACCCTAACCCTAACCCTAACCCTAACCCTAACCCTAACCCTAACCCTAACCCTAACCCTAACCCTAACCCTAACCCTAACCCTAACCCTAACCCTAACCCTAACCCTAACCCTAACCCTAACCCTAACCCTAACCCTAACCCTAACCCTAACCCTAACCCTAACCCTAACCCTAACCCTAACCCTAACCCTAACCCTAACCCTAACCCTAACCCTAACCCTAACCCTAACCCTAACCCTAACCCTAACCCTAACCCTAACCCTAACCCTAACCCTAACCCTAACCCTAACCCTAACCCTAACCCTAACCCTAACCCTAACCCTAACCCTAACCCTAACCCTAACCCTAACCCTAACCCTAACCCTAACCCTAACCCTAACCCTAACCCTAACCCTAACCCTAACCCTAACCCTAACCCTAACCCTAACCCTAACCCTAACCCTAACCCTAACCCTAACCCTAACCCTAACCCTAACCCTAACCCTAACCCTAACCCTAACCCTAACCCTAACCCTAACCCTAACCCTAACCCTAACCCTAACCCTAACCCTAACCCTAACCCTAACCCTAACCCTAACCCTAACCCTAACCCTAACCCTAACCCTAACCCTAACCCTAACCCTAACCCTAACCCTAACCCTAACCCTAACCCTAACCCTAACCCTAACCCTAACCCTAACCCTAACCCTAACCCTAACCCTAACCCTAACCCTAACCCTAACCCTAACCCTAACCCTAACCCTAACCCTAACCCTAACCCTAACCCTAACCCTAACCCTAACCCTAACCCTAACCCTAACCCTAACCCTAACCCTAACCCTAACCCTAACCCTAACCCTAACCCTAACCCTAACCCTAACCCTAACCCTAACCCTAACCCTAACCCTAACCCTAACCCTAACCCTAACCCTAACCCTAACCCTAACCCTAACCCTAACCCTAACCCTAACCCTAACCCTAACCCTAACCCTAACCCTAACCCTAACCCTAACCCTAACCCTAACCCTAACCCTAACCCTAACCCTAACCCTAACCCTAACCCTAACCCTAACCCTAACCCTAACCCTAACCCTAACCCTAACCCTAACCCTAACCCTAACCCTAACCCTAACCCTAACCCTAACCCTAACCCTAACCCTAACCCTAACCCTAACCCTAACCCTAACCCTAACCCTAACCCTAACCCTAACCCTAACCCTAACCCTAACCCTAACCCTAACCCTAACCCTAACCCTAACCCTAACCCTAACCCTAACCCTAACCCTAACCCTAACCCTAACCCTAACCCTAACCCTAACCCTAACCCTAACCCTAACCCTAACCCTAACCCTAACCCTAACCCTAACCCTAACCCTAACCCTAACCCTAACCCTAACCCTAACCCTAACCCTAACCCTAACCCTAACCCTAACCCTAACCCTAACCCTAACCCTAACCCTAACCCTAACCCTAACCCTAACCCTAACCCTAACCCTAACCCTAACCCTAACCCTAACCCTAACCCTAACCCTAACCCTAACCCTAACCCTAACCCTAACCCTAACCCTAACCCTAACCCTAACCCTAACCCTAACCCTAACCCTAACCCTAACCCTAACCCTAACCCTAACCCTAACCCTAACCCTAACCCTAACCCTAACCCTAACCCTAACCCTAACCCTAACCCTAACCCTAACCCTAACCCTAACCCTAACCCTAACCCTAACCCTAACCCTAACCCTAACCCTAACCCTAACCCTAACCCTAACCCTAACCCTAACCCTAACCCTAACCCTAACCCTAACCCTAACCCTAACCCTAACCCTAACCCTAACCCTAACCCTAACCCTAACCCTAACCCTAACCCTAACCCTAACCCTAACCCTAACCCTAACCCTAACCCTAACCCTAACCCTAACCCTAACCCTAACCCTAACCCTAACCCTAACCCTAACCCTAACCCTAACCCTAACCCTAACCCTAACCCTAACCCTAACCCTAACCCTAACCCTAACCCTAACCCTAACCCTAACCCTAACCCTAACCCTAACCCTAACCCTAACCCTAACCCTAACCCTAACCCTAACCCTAACCCTAACCCTAACCCTAACCCTAACCCTAACCCTAACCCTAACCCTAACCCTAACCCTAACCCTAACCCTAACCCTAACCCTAACCCTAACCCTAACCCTAACCCTAACCCTAACCCTAACCCTAACCCTAACCCTAACCCTAACCCTAACCCTAACCCTAACCCTAACCCTAACCCTAACCCTAACCCTAACCCTAACCCTAACCCTAACCCTAACCCTAACCCTAACCCTAACCCTAACCCTAACCCTAACCCTAACCCTAACCCTAACCCTAACCCTAACCCTAACCCTAACCCTAACCCTAACCCTAACCCTAACCCTAACCCTAACCCTAACCCTAACCCTAACCCTAACCCTAACCCTAACCCTAACCCTAACCCTAACCCTAACCCTAACCCTAACCCTAACCCTAACCCTAACCCTAACCCTAACCCTAACCCTAACCCTAACCCTAACCCTAACCCTAACCCTAACCCTAACCCTAACCCTAACCCTAACCCTAACCCTAACCCTAACCCTAACCCTAACCCTAACCCTAACCCTAACCCTAACCCTAACCCTAACCCTAACCCTAACCCTAACCCTAACCCTAACCCTAACCCTAACCCTAACCCTAACCCTAACCCTAACCCTAACCCTAACCCTAACCCTAACCCTAACCCTAACCCTAACCCTAACCCTAACCCTAACCCTAACCCTAACCCTAACCCTAACCCTAACCCTAACCCTAACCCTAACCCTAACCCTAACCCTAACCCTAACCCTAACCCTAACCCTAACCCTAACCCTAACCCTAACCCTAACCCTAACCCTAACCCTAACCCTAACCCTAACCCTAACCCTAACCCTAACCCTAACCCTAACCCTAACCCTAACCCTAACCCTAACCCTAACCCTAACCCTAACCCTAACCCTAACCCTAACCCTAACCCTAACCCTAACCCTAACCCTAACCCTAACCCTAACCCTAACCCTAACCCTAACCCTAACCCTAACCCTAACCCTAACCCTAACCCTAACCCTAACCCTAACCCTAACCCTAACCCTAACCCTAACCCTAACCCTAACCCTAACCCTAACCCTAACCCTAACCCTAACCCTAACCCTAACCCTAACCCTAACCCTAACCCTAACCCTAACCCTAACCCTAACCCTAACCCTAACCCTAACCCTAACCCTAACCCTAACCCTAACCCTAACCCTAACCCTAACCCTAACCCTAACCCTAACCCTAACCCTAACCCTAACCCTAACCCTAACCCTAACCCTAACCCTAACCCTAACCCTAACCCTAACCCTAACCCTAACCCTAACCCTAACCCTAACCCTAACCCTAACCCTAACCCTAACCCTAACCCTAACCCTAACCCTAACCCTAACCCTAACCCTAACCCTAACCCTAACCCTAACCCTAACCCTAACCCTAACCCTAACCCTAACCCTAACCCTAACCCTAACCCTAACCCTAACCCTAACCCTAACCCTAACCCTAACCCTAACCCTAACCCTAACCCTAACCCTAACCCTAACCCTAACCCTAACCCTAACCCTAACCCTAACCCTAACCCTAACCCTAACCCTAACCCTAACCCTAACCCTAACCCTAACCCTAACCCTAACCCTAACCCTAACCCTAACCCTAACCCTAACCCTAACCCTAACCCTAACCCTAACCCTAACCCTAACCCTAACCCTAACCCTAACCCTAACCCTAACCCTAACCCTAACCCTAACCCTAACCCTAACCCTAACCCTAACCCTAACCCTAACCCTAACCCTAACCCTAACCCTAACCCTAACCCTAACCCTAACCCTAACCCTAACCCTAACCCTAACCCTAACCCTAACCCTAACCCTAACCCTAACCCTAACCCTAACCCTAACCCTAACCCTAACCCTAACCCTAACCCTAACCCTAACCCTAACCCTAACCCTAACCCTAACCCTAACCCTAACCCTAACCCTAACCCTAACCCTAACCCTAACCCTAACCCTAACCCTAACCCTAACCCTAACCCTAACCCTAACCCTAACCCTAACCCTAACCCTAACCCTAACCCTAACCCTAACCCTAACCCTAACCCTAACCCTAACCCTAACCCTAACCCTAACCCTAACCCTAACCCTAACCCTAACCCTAACCCTAACCCTAACCCTAACCCTAACCCTAACCCTAACCCTAACCCTAACCCTAACCCTAACCCTAACCCTAACCCTAACCCTAACCCTAACCCTAACCCTAACCCTAACCCTAACCCTAACCCTAACCCTAACCCTAACCCTAACCCTAACCCTAACCCTAACCCTAACCCTAACCCTAACCCTAACCCTAACCCTAACCCTAACCCTAACCCTAACCCTAACCCTAACCCTAACCCTAACCCTAACCCTAACCCTAACCCTAACCCTAACCCTAACCCTAACCCTAACCCTAACCCTAACCCTAACCCTAACCCTAACCCTAACCCTAACCCTAACCCTAACCCTAACCCTAACCCTAACCCTAACCCTAACCCTAACCCTAACCCTAACCCTAACCCTAACCCTAACCCTAACCCTAACCCTAACCCTAACCCTAACCCTAACCCTAACCCTAACCCTAACCCTAACCCTAACCCTAACCCTAACCCTAACCCTAACCCTAACCCTAACCCTAACCCTAACCCTAACCCTAACCCTAACCCTAACCCTAACCCTAACCCTAACCCTAACCCTAACCCTAACCCTAACCCTAACCCTAACCCTAACCCTAACCCTAACCCTAACCCTAACCCTAACCCTAACCCTAACCCTAACCCTAACCCTAACCCTAACCCTAACCCTAACCCTAACCCTAACCCTAACCCTAACCCTAACCCTAACCCTAACCCTAACCCTAACCCTAACCCTAACCCTAACCCTAACCCTAACCCTAACCCTAACCCTAACCCTAACCCTAACCCTAACCCTAACCCTAACCCTAACCCTAACCCTAACCCTAACCCTAACCCTAACCCTAACCCTAACCCTAACCCTAACCCTAACCCTAACCCTAACCCTAACCCTAACCCTAACCCTAACCCTAACCCTAACCCTAACCCCTAACCCTAACCCTAACCCTAACCCTAACCCTAACCCTAACCCTAACCCTAACCCTAACCCTAACCCTAACCCTAACCCTAACCCTAACCCTAACCCTAACCCTAACCCTAACCCTAACCCTAACCCTAACCCTAACCCCTAACCCTAACCCTAACCCTAACCCCTAACCCTAACCCTAACCCTAACCCTAACCCTAACCCTAACCCTAACCCTAACCCTAACCCTAACCCTAACCCTAACCCTAACCCTAACCCTAACCCTAACCCTAACCCTAACCCTAACCCATTTTTTTTTTCGAAGTCCGAAAACTGGGCCACAAAATTTCTGATGTTTTTTTTTCGATGTCCGAAAACTGGGCCACAAATTTTGCCATTTTTTTTTCGATGTCCGAAAACTGGGCCACAAATTTTGCCATTTTTTTTTTCGATGTCCGAAAACTGGGCCACAAATTTCTGATGTTTTTTTTTTCGATGTCCGAAAACTGGGCCACAAATTTCTGATGTGTTTTTTTTTATGTCCGAAAACTGGGCCACAAATTTGGCCATTTTTTTCAATGTCCGAAAACTGGGCCACAAATTTTGCCATTTTTTTTTTTGATGTCCGAAAACTGGGCCACAAAATTTCTGATTATTTTTTTTCGATGTCCGAAAACTGGGCCACAAATTTCTGATGTTTTTTTTTTCAATGTCCGAAAATTGGGCCACAAATTTCTGATGTTTTTTTTTTCAATGTCCGAAAACTGGGCCACAAATTTAGCCATTTTTTTTTCGAAGTCCGAAAACTGGGCCACAAAATTTCTGATGTTTTTTTTTCGATGTCCGAAAACTGGGCCACAAATTTTGCCATTTTTTTTTCGATGTCCGAAAACTGGGCCACAAATTTTGCCATTTTTTTTTTCGATGTCCGAAAACTGGGCCACAAATTTCTGATGTTTTTTTTTTCGATGTCCGAAAACTGGGCCACAAATTTCTGATGTTTTTTTTTTGATGTCCGAAAACTGGGCCACAAAATTTCTGATGTTTTTTTTTGATGTCCGAAAACTGGGCCACAAATTTTTCCATTTTTTTTTCGATGTCCGAAAACTGGGCCACAAATTTCTGATGTTTTTTTTTTGATGTCCGAAAACTGGGCCACAAATTTGGCCATTTTTTTTTTGATGTCCGAAAACTGGGCCACAAATTTCTGATGTGTTTTTTTTTATGTCCGAAAACTGGGCCACAAATTTGGCCATTTTTTTCAATGTCCGAAAACTGGGCCACAAATTTGGCCATTTTTTTTGTTCGATGTCCGAAA
Source organism: Crossaster papposus (assembly GCA_037893245.1). NCBI lineage: Eukaryota > Metazoa > Echinodermata > Asteroidea > Velatida > Solasteridae > Crossaster > Crossaster papposus. Next base: position 4,760,807 of record JBAIAA010000195.1, on the reverse strand, counting down.
ACTGGGCCACAAATTGCTGATGTGTTTTTTTTTATGTCCGAAAACTGGGCCACAAATTTGGCATTTTTTTTTGTTCGATGTCCGAAAACTGGGCCACAAAATTTGCCATTTTTTTTTCGATGTCCGAAAACTGGGCCACAAATTTCTGATGTTTTTTTTTGATGTCCGAAAACTGGGCCACAAATGTTGCCATTTTTTTTTTGATGTCCGAAAACTGGGCCACAAATGTTGCCATTTTTTTTTCGATGTCCGAAAACTGGGCCACAAAATTTCTGATGTTTTTTTTTCGATGTCCGAAAACTGGGCCACAAATTTTGCCATTTTTTTTTCGATGTCCGAAAACTGGGCCACAAATTTCTGATGTTTTTTTTTTCGATGTCCGAAAACTGGGCCACAAATTTTGCCATTTTTTTTTTGATGTCCGAAAACTGGGCCACAAATTTCTGATGTTTTTTTTTTGATGTCCGAAAACTGGGCCACAAATTTTTCCATTTTTTTTTCGATGTCCGAAAACTGGGCCACAAATTTTGCCATTTTTTTTCGATGTCCGAAAACTGGGCCACAAATTTCTGATGTTTTTTTTTTCGATGTCCGAAAACTGGGCCACAAAATTTCTGATGTTTTTTTTTCAATGTCCGAAAACTGGGCCACAAATTTTTCCATTTTTTTTCCGATGTCCGAAAACTGGGCCACAAATTTTGCCATTTTTTTTCGATGTCCGAAAACTGGGCCACAAATTTCTGATGTTTTTTTTTTCGATGTCCGAAAACTGGGCCACAAAATTTCTGATGTTTTTTTTTCAATGTCCGAAAACTGGGCCACAAATTTTTCCATTTTTTTTTCGATGTCCGAAAACTGGGCCACAAATTTTGCCATTTTTTTTCGATGTCCGAAAACTGGGCCACAAATTTCTGATGTTTTTTTTTTCGATGTCCGAAAACTGGGCCACAAATTTTGCAATTTTTTTTTTGATGTCCGAAAACTGGGCCACAAATTTCTGATGTTTTTTTTTGATGTCCGAAAACTGGGCCACAAATTTGGCCATTTTTTTTCGATGTCCGAAAACTGGGCCACAAATTTGGCCATTTTTTTTCGATGTCCGAAAACTGGGCCACAAATTTTGCCATTTTTTTTGTTCGATGTCCGAAAACTGGGCCACAAAATTTGCCATTTTTTTTTCGATGTCCGAAAACTGGGCCACAAATTTTCTGATGTTTTTTTTTCGATGTCCGAAAACTGGGCCACAAATTTTGCCATTTTTTTTTCGATGTCCGAAAACTGGGCCACAAATTTTTCCATTTTTTTTTCGATGTCCGAAAACTGGGCCACAAATTTTGCCATTTTTTTTCGATGTCCGAAAACTGGGCCACAAATTTCTGATGTTTTTTTTTTCGATGTCCGAAAACTGGGCCACAAAATTTCTGATGTTTTTTTTTCAATGTCCGAAAACTGGGCCACAAATTTTTCCATTTTTTTTCCGATGTCCGAAAACTGGGCCACAAATTTTGCCATTTTTTTTCGATGTCCGAAAACTGGGCCACAAATTTCTGATGTTTTTTTTTTCGATGTCCGAAAACTGGGCCACAAAATTTCTGATGTTTTTTTTTCAATGTCCGAAAACTGGGCCACAAATTTTTCCATTTTTTTTTCGATGTCCGAAAACTGGGCCACAAATTTCTGATGTTTTTTTTTTCGATGTCCGAAAACTGGGCCACAAAATTTCTGAGGTTTTTTTTTCAATGTCCGAAAACTGGGCCACAAATTTTTCCATTTTTTTTTCGATGTCCGAAAACTGGGCCACAAATTTTGCCATTTTTTTTCGATGTCCGAAAACTGGGCCACAAATTTCTGATGTTTTTTTTTTCGATGTCCGAAAACTGGGCCACAAATTTTGCAATTTTTTTTTTGATGTCCGAAAACTGGGCCACAAATTTCTGATGTTTTTTTTTGATGTCCGAAAACTGGGCCACAAATTTGGCCATTTTTTTTCGATGTCCGAAAACTGGGCCACAAATTTGGCCATTTTTTTTCGATGTCCGAAAACTGGGCCACAAATTTTGCCATTTTTTTTGTTCGATGTCCGAAAACTGGGCCACAAAATTTGCCATTTTTTTTTCGATGTCCGAAAACTGGGCCACAAATTTTCTGATGTTTTTTTTTCGATGTCCGAAAACTGGGCCACAAATTTTGCCATTTTTTTTTCGATGTCCGAAAACTGGGCCACAAAATTTCTGATGTTTTTTTTTCGATGTCCGAAAACTGGGCAACAAATTTCTGATGTTTTTTTTTCGATGTCCGAAAACTGGGCCACAAATTTTGCCATTTTTTTTTTGATGTCCGAAAACTGGGCCACAAATTTCTGATGTTTTTTTTTTGATGTCCGAAAACTGGGCCACAAATTTTGCCATTTTTTTTTCGATGTCCGAAAACTGGGCCACAAATTTTGCCATTTTTTTTTAAATGTCCGAAAACTGGGCCACAAATTTTACATTTTTTTGTTCCCATGTCCGAAAACTGGGCCACAAATTTTTTAGAGTTTTTTTTTGAGTTTTTTTTTCATGTCCGAAAACTGGGCCACAAATTTTTTAGAGTTTTTTTTTGAGTTTTTTTTTCATGTCCGAAAACTGGGCCACAAATTTTGTATTTATTACTACCCGAAAAAAACGAGACTCGAAAATTACGCGAGAAAAACTACGCGAAAAAAACGAAACTTTAAAATTACGCGAGAAAAACTACGCGAAAAAAACGAGACTCCAAAAATACGCGAGAAAAACTACGCGAAAAAAACGAGACTCGAAAATACGCGAGAAAAACTACGCGAAAAAAACGAGACTCGAAATTACGCGAGAAAAACTGCGCGAAAAAAACCAGACTCGAAAATTACGCGATAAAAACGAGACTCGAAATTACGCGAGAAAAACTACGCAAAAAAACCAGACTCGAAAATTACGCGAGAAAAACGAGACTCGAAATTACGCGAGACAAACTACGCAAAAAAAACCAGACTCGAAATTTACGCGAGAAAAACGAGACTCGAAATTACGCGAGAAAAATACGCGAAAAAAACGAGACTCGAAATTACGCGAGAAAAACTGCGCGAAAAAAACCAGACTCGAAAATTACGCGAAAAAAACGAGACTCGAAATTACGCGAGAAAAACTACGCAAAAAAACCAGACTCGAAAATTACGCGAGAAAAACGAGACTCGAAATTACGCGAGAAAAACTACGCGAAAAAAACCAGACTCGAAAATTACGCGAGAAAAACGAGACTCGAAATTACGCGAGAAAAACTACGCGAAAAAAACGAGACTCGAAATTACGCGAGAAAAACTACGCGAAAAAAACCAGACTCGAAAATTACGCGAGAAAAACGAGACTCGAAATTACGCGAGAAAAACTACGCGAAAAAAACCAGACTCGAAAATTACGCGAGAAAAACGAGACTCGAAATTACGCGAGAAAAACTACGCGAAAAAAACCAGACTCGAAATTACGCGAGAAAAACTACGCGAAAAAAACGAGACTCGAAATTACGCGAGAAAAAATACGCGAAAAAAACCAGACTCGAAAATTACGCGAGAAACACGAGACTCGAAATTACGCGAGAAAAACTACGCAAAAAAAACCAGACTCGAAAATTACGCGAGAAAAACGAGACTCGAAATTACGCGAGAAAAACTACGCGAAAAAAACCCGACTCGAAAATTACGCGAGAAAAACGAGACTCGAAATTACGCGAGAAAAACTACGCAAAAAAAACCAGACTCGAAAATTACGCGAGAAAAACGAGACTCGAAATTACGCGAGAAAAACTACGCGAAAAAAACCAGACTCGAAATTACGCGAGAAAAACTACGCGAAAAAAACGAGACTCGAAATTACGCGAGAAAAAATACGCGAAAAAAACGAGACTCGAAATTACGCGAGAAAAACTACGCAAAAAAAAACAGACTCGAAAATTACGCGAGAAAAACGAGACTCGAAATTACGCGAAAAAAACTACGCGAAAAAAACCAGACTCGAAATTACGCGAGAAAAAATACGCGAAAAAAACGAGACTCGAAATTACGCGAGAAAAACTACGCAAAAAAAAACAGACTCGAAAATTACGCGAGAAAAACGAGACTCGAAATTACGCGAGAAAAACTACGCAAAAAAACCAGACTCGAAAATTACGCGAGAAAAACGAGACTCGAAATTACGCGAGAAAAACTACGCGAAAAAAACCAAACTCGAAAATTACGCGAGAAAAACGAGACTCGAAATTACGCGAGAAAAACTACGCAAAAAACACCAGACTCGAAAATTACGCGAGAAAAACGAGACTCGAAATTACGCGAGAAAAACTACGCGAAAAAAACCAGACTCGAAATTACGCGAGAAAAACTACGCGAAAAAAACGAGACTCGAAATTACGCGAGAAAAACTACGCGAAAAAAACCAGACTCGAAATTACGCGAGAAAAACTACGCGAAAAAAACGAGACTCGAAATTACGCGAGAAAAAATACGCGAAAAAAACCAGACTCGAAAATTACGCGAGAAAAACGAGACTCGAAATTACGCGAGAAAAACTACGCAAAAAAAACCAGACTCGAAAATTACGCGAGAAAAACGAGACTCGAAATTACGCGAGAAAAACTACGCGAAAAAAACCAGACTCGAAAATTACGCGAGAAAAACGAGACTCGAAATTACGCGAGAAAAACTACGCAAAAAAAACCAGACTCGAAAATTACGCGAGAAAAACGAGACTCGAAATTACGCGAGAAAAACTACGCGAAAAAAATCAGACTCGAAATTACGCGAGAAAAACTACGCGAAAAAAACGAGACTCGAAATTACGCGAGAAAAACTACGCGAAAAAAACGAGACTCGAAATTTACGCGAGAAAAACGAGACTCGAAATTACGCGAAAAAAACTACGCGAAAAAAACCAGACTCGAAATTACGCGAGAAAAAATACGCGAAAAAAACGAGACTCGAAATTACGCGAGAAAAACTACGCAAAAAAAAACAGACTCGAAAATTACGCGAGAAAAACGAGACTCGAAATTACGCGAGAAAAACTACGCAAAAAAACCAGACTCGAAAATTACGCGAGAAAAACGAGACTCGAAATTACGCGAGAAAAACTACGCGAAAAAAACCAAACTCGAAAATTACGCGAGAAAAACGAGACTCGAAATTACGCGAGAAAAACTACGCAAAAAACACCAGACTCGAAAATTACGCGAGAAAAACGAGACTCGAAATTACGCGAGAAAAACTACGCGAAAAAAACCAGACTCGAAATTACGCGAGAAAAACTACGCGAAAAAAACGAGACTCGAAATTACGCGAGAAAAACTACGCGAAAAAAACCAGACTCGAAATTACGCGAGAAAAACTACGCGAAAAAAACGAGACTCGAAATTACGCGAGAAAAAATACGCGAAAAAAACCAGACTCGAAAATTACGCGAGAAAAACGAGACTCGAAATTACGCGAGAAAAACTACGCAAAAAAAACCAGACTCGAAAATTACGCGAGAAAAACGAGACTCGAAATTACGCGAGAAAAACTACGCGAAAAAAACCAGACTCGAAAATTACGCGAGAAAAACGAGACTCGAAATTACGCGAGAAAAACTACGCAAAAAAAACCAGACTCGAAAATTACGCGAGAAAAACGAGACTCGAAATTACGCGAGAAAAACTACGCGAAAAAAATCAGACTCGAAATTACGCGAGAAAAACTACGCGAAAAAAAGGAGACTCGAAATTACGCGAGAAAAACTACGCGAAAAAAACGAGTAGAAAAATCCGAGTATAAAAATCGACTCGATAAACACGAGCCGGAAAATACAAGTAGAAAAAACACCTACCGCAAAAAAAAAAAGCTGCAAAAAAACACAAAAATACAAGTCGAAAAAAACACAATCAAGCAAAATATTAAGTTGTCACTTGTCGAGGGGCAACCAGGGATAAAAATAAAGTGAACTAAGTAACTCAGAACTTGGATCCCAAGTATTTTATTCATTACATCAAAAATAAACAATACAATATAAAATAATACAGCAAACAAACCATGCAGGAACCATAGAAATGAACCAGCGCTGAGCCAACAACATGCCCGCCGCCGTCAGCGCTGGTCTAATTATTTTAGGGACAAATAAGAAAGTTTCTAATGACATCATTTCAAATCTAAAACAAAACAAATATTTAAATCAATGTTAAATGTTTTCCTGACAGCCATTTGTGTTAAAAATATAACAAAGCGCTCTCCAATTATAAACATATTCATAAAATAATAAAATAGCAGTACAAAGTTACTTATAAAATGATTGCACATTACAACAGATATTATAAAGCAGTCTACAAGAAATATGAAAACAACGAGACAAAAAAGGTGTCCTTCATTTGGAATTGTAATTTGTAATAGTCATGACATTTTAAGTGTCATGACTACGTAAGCCATAAAACTACAACGGAATAATCACATCGAAAAAATGCAGGTACAACAAAAATTAACCAGCGCTGAGCCAACATGCCCGCCGCCGTCAACGCTGGTTCATTTACTTTACCGACAAATAAGAGTGTCGAACGACATTATTGAAAAAACAAAAATACAGTGCGAAACAGTGCGAAAAATAGTGCGAAACAGTGCGAAAAATACAGTGCGAAACAGTGCGAAAAATACAGTGCGAAAAATACAGTGCGAAACAGTGCGAAAAATACAGTGCGAAACAGTGCGAAAAATACAGTGCGAAAAATACAGTGCGAAACAGTGCGAAAAATACAGTGCGACAAATACAGTGCGAAAAAGTGCGAAAAATACAGTGCGAAACAGTGCGAAAAATACAGTGCGAAAAATACAGTGCGAAACAGTGCGAAAAATACAGTGCGAAAAATACAGTGCGAAACAGTGCGAAAAATACAGTGCGAAAAATACAGTGCGAAACAGTGCGAAAAATACAGTGCGAAAAATACAGTGCGAAACAGTGCGAAAAATACAGTGCGAAAAATACAGTGCGAAACAGTGCAAAAAATACAGTGCGAAAAATACAGTGCGAAACAGTGCAAAAAATACAGTGCGAAACAGTGCAAAAAATACAGTGCGAAACAGTGCAAAAAATACAGTGCGAAACAGTGCAAAAAATACAGTGCGAAACAGTGCAAAAAATACAGTGCGAAACAGTGCAAAAAATACAGTGCGAAACAGTGCAAAAAATACAGTGCGAAACAGTGCAAAAAATACAGTGCGAAACAGTGCAAAAAATCGTGCAAATAATACAGTGCGAAAAATACAGTGCACAAAATACAGTGCACAAAATACAGTGCAAACAAAAAAGCAGAACAAAGGAAAATCCAAAACAAAGGAAAATCCAAAACAAAGGAAAATCCAAAACAAAGGAAAATCCAAAACAAAGGAAAATCCAAAACAAAGGAAAATCCAAAACAAAGGAAAATCCAAAACAAAGGAAAATCCAAAACAAAGGAAAATCCAAAACAAAGGAAAATCCAAAACAAAGGAAAATCCCAAACAAAGGAAAATCCCAAACAAAGGAAAATCCCAAACAAAGGAAAATCCCAAACAAAGGAAAATCCCAAACAAAGGAAAATCCCAAACAAAGGAAAATCCCAAACAAAGGAAAATTCCAAACAAAGGAAAATCCAAAACAAAGGAAAATCCAAAACAAAGGGAAATCCCAAACAAAGGAAAATCCCAAACAAAGGGAAACCACAACAAAGGGAAACCACAACAAAGGGAAACCACAACAAAGGGAAACCCAAACAAAGGGAAACCCAAACAAAGGGAAACTCAAACAAAGGGAAACTCAAACAAAGGGACACAAGAAATGAACCAGCGCTGAGCCAACATGCCCGCCGCCCTCAACCTTGGTTCATTTACTTTACGGACAAATACGACAACAAGACAACAACACCACAACATGACAAAACAACACAACACAACTATATGAACTTTATTTATTAGCATATAAGGTATTATAAACACGACAACAAATAGTCCAGTCTTCATTGCTTCCATTCCCAATCGTCAGTTAGGCGGATGAATCTCGAGTCACTGTCTCTGCATGTTAAAAAAAGAAAGAAAAAAAATTGACGTTGGCAGGGCAAGGGTAATATTTTTTGTGCTGGTTGTACACTCCTACTTCAATTTTTAAATAACACTAGTATTTATGCGAATGTGCCACAGTCTGTTTTATTTCACATTGTGCCAGCAAAGCCGAACAATGAACAATTATTAGTGGGTACACCACACCCAAACAAAATGCGTACTCTAAAACCCAGTGCGTATACCAGAGATACAGTTTGTTTTTACGAGATAGAGATATTCGCATACAACGCATTAATTATTGAGCGATTAATTAGTGTTCGGCTAAAGCCTATACCAAAATTAAGTTTTCTTGGTACCGTAATCTTGTAGATTAATAACAAAAGATATGACTTGTTGATAACCTGCGTACGGTATTGAAAGTATACAGAAAAGAGCTTGTAGAATAATTTTGGGAAGGAACTATCTATCATATGATTCTGCACTCCAACTGCTACGTCTTGAGAGAATGTCACTGCCTTAAATTTAAGGAACCTTCATAACTCTAAAATTCCATATTATATTGATCTTATTAATTCAAGTGGACAAGTGTGGAAATATATATCTTTTATTCACTGGCGTTTTTTTATATTTAAATTTTATTGACGTTTTGGGTATTTATTCTTACGTCTTTTGTCCAGTCTTCATTGCTTCCATTCCCAATCGTCATCTTAGGCGGATGAATCTTGAGTCACTGTCTCTTCCTGTTAGACAAAAGAAATAAAAAAGAAATCGACGTTGGCAGGGCAAGGGTAATATTTAGCGTGCTGGTTGTACTAGTATTTAGGCGAATGTGCCACAGTCTGTTTTATTTTACATTGTGCCAGCTGCCGTAATTTTGGCAAAGTCAGACAATGAACAATTATTAGTGGGTACACCACACCCAAATAAAATGGGTACACCAGACCACACAAATAAATGGTTACACCAGACCCGAAACAGAGTAGGTACACAAGATCCAAAACTAAGTGGTTATACACCACACCCCAAAACCCAGTGCGTATACAGACCCCAAACAAAAACAAACTGTATCTCGCATGTTACCCAAAACTTCAAGAGATAGGGATTTTTTCTCATAGAATGCATTACAATGCTGCAGTAAGCAAAGTTCTATTCGAGGGATTAATAAGGAATTAATTAGTGTTTGGCTTATACCTTTATTTATTAATCTACAAGATTACGGTACCAAGAAAATTAAATTTTGGTATAGGCTTTAGGTTTTTGAAAACATGTCAAGTACATTAATTATTGTTTTAAAGGGGCAAGGCTTCAGTAAGAAAGGGTTCTATTTCAGAGATTAATTACAAAACTAATTATTATTCGGCTAAAGCCTATATTAAAATAAAGTGTGCCTAGTAGCATGGCCTTGTAGAATAGGAAATAATAATGATTTTTTGTTATCACATGTGAGGTACATTTTATGTTAACCGGTTACTGATATACGCATCTGAAAAGAACACATCACAATACTGCAGGTGATAAAGAGATTTCTTTAACTGGCTAATTATGCCCTAATTATTATTCCGCTTCAGTAAATATACCTAAAGTAAGTGTGCCAAGTATCATGGTATTGTAGATTAGGAACTAAAATGAAAAAGTTTTGGATAACATGCGAGGTACACAGTTTTAAAGAGGCAAAGAGATTCGCAGCCAAATGAACGGGTTCTATTTAGGGAATTAATTAGGCACTAATTAGTGTTGGGCTTAAGCTTCTACAAGTATTAAGTGTGCCCAGTAGTATAATCTTGTGGATTAGGAAGTAAAATTTTGACTTTCGGATAACATGTAAAGTACAATTGGTTTGAAAGATTTACAGATATTCGCAGCCAAAAGAACGCATTAAAATGATTCAGTAATCAAGGGTTCTATAGTTAAGGGATAATTTATGCACTAACAAGTGTTCAGCTCAAACTTATACCAAAATTAGGTGTGCCTATGAGCATGATCTTGTAAATTAGAAAATAAAAAATTTAAAGTTTTGAATCACATGTTAAGTACACTTGGTTTTAAATGGGGACCGATATACGCATCTAAAAAACGCACGCATTGCTATGCTGCAGTGAAAAGTCATCTTTAACTGGCTCATTATGAACTAATTATAAATCGGCTTTTGTCTATGTCAAGTATCATGATGTTGTAGATTCATCAATAAAAATATGACTTTTGAACAACATGTGAGGCACACTTGGTTTTAAAGAGGCAGAGACAGACTTACAGTGCGAGGAACTTGCGACAGACTTACAATGCGAGGGACTTGCGACAGACTTACAATGCGAGGGACTTGCGAGAGACTTGCGACAGGCTTACAATGCGAGGGACTTGCGACAGGCTTACAATGCGGGGGACTTGCGACAGGCTTACAATGCGGGGGACTTGCGACAGACTTGTAATGCTAGAGACTTGCGACAGACTATTAATGCGAGAGACTTGCAACAGACTTGTAATGCGAGAGACTTGCGAGAGACTTGCGACAGGCTTACAATGCGAGGGACTTGCGACAGGCTTACAATGCGGGGGACTTGCGACAGGCTTACAATTCGAGGGACTTGCGACAGACTTGTAATACGAGAGACTTGCGACAAACTTGTAATGCTGGAGACTTGCGACAGATTTGCAACGCAAAGGACTTGCGACACACTTTTTGTGCGAGAGACTTGGGACAGACTTACAATGCGAGAAACTTGGGACAGACTATTAATGCGAGAAACTTGGGACAGGCTATTTATGTGAGAGATTTGCTACAGACTTACAATGAGAGAGACTTGCGACACACTTATAAATCGAGGGAGTTGCGACAGACTTGTAATGCGAGAGACTTGCGACAGACTTGTAATGCGAGATACTTGCGACAGACTTGTAATGCGAGAGACTTGCGACACACTTATAAATCGAGGGAGTTGAGACAGACTTTTAATGCAAGGGATTTACGACTGACTTTTAATGCAAGGGAGTTGCGACAGACTTGTAATGCGAGAGACTTGAGACAGACTTGTAATGCGAGAGACTTGCGACAGACTTGTAATGCGAGAGACTTGCGACAGACTTGTAATGCTAGAGACTTGCGACAGACTTGTAATACGAGAGACTTGGAAAAGACTTACAATGCAAGGGACTTGCGACAAACTTGTAATGCTAGAGACTTGCGACAGACTTGTAATGCGAGAGACTTGCGACAGACTTGTAATGCGAGAGACTTGCGACAGACTTGTAATGCGAGAGACTTGCGACAGATTTGTAATGCGAGAGACTTGTGACAGACTAGTAATGCGAGAGATTTGCTACAGACTTACAATGAGAGAGACTTGCGACACACTTATAAATCGAGGGAGTTGAGAAAGACTTTTAATGCAAGGGATTTGCGACTGACTTATAATGCAAGGGAGTTGCAACAGACTTGTAATGCGAGAGACTTGCGACAGACTTGTAATGCTAGAGACTTGCGACAGACTTGTAATGCTAGAGACTTGCGACAGACTTGTAATGCTAGAGACTTGCGACAGACTTGTAATGCTAGAGACTTGCGACAGACTTGTAATGCTAGAGACTTGCGACAAACTTGTAATGCGAGAGACTTGCGACAGACTTGTAATGCTAGAGACTTGCGACAAACTTGTAATGCGAGGGACTTGCGACAGACTTGTAATGCGAGGGACTTGCGACAGACTTGTAATGCGAGGGACTTGCGACAGACTTGTAATGCGAGGGACTTGCGACAGACTTGTAATGCGAGAGACTTGCGACAAACTTGTAATGCGAGGGACTTGCGACAGACTTGTAATGCTAGAGACTTGCGACAAACTTGTAATGCTGGAGACTTGCGACAGACTTGTAATGCTAGAGACTTGCGACAAACTTGTAATGCGAGAGACTTGCGACAAACTTGTAATGCTAGAGACTTGCGACAGACTTGTAATGCTAGAGACTTGCGACAGACTTGTAATGCAAGAGACTTGCGACAGACTTGTAATGCTAGAGACTTGCGACAGACTTGTAATACGAGAGACTTGGAAAAGACTTACAATGCAAGGGACTTGCGACAAACTTGTAATGCTAGAGACTTGCGACAGACTTGTAATGCTAGAGACTTGCGACAAACTTGTAATGCGAGAGACTTGCGACAGACTTGTAATGCTAGAGACTTGCGACAGACTTTTAATGCTAGAGACTTGCGACAGACTTTTAATGCTAGAGACTTGCGACAGACTTTTAATGCTAGAGACTTGCGACAGACTTACAATGCGGGGGACTTGCGACAGGCTTACAATGCGAGGGACTTGCGACAGACTTGTAATTCGAGGGACTTGCGACAGACTTATAAATCAAGGGAGTTGAGACAGACTTTTAATGCGAGGGACTTGCGACCGACTTGAAATGCGAGAGACTTGCTACAGACTTTCAATGCGAGAGACTTGCTACAGACTTATAAATCGAGGGACTTGCGACACACTTATAAATCGAGGAAGTTGAGACAGACTTTCAATGCGAGGGACTTGCGACAGACTTGTAATGCGAGAGATTTGCAACAAATTGTAATGCGAGAGACTTGCGACAGACTTATAAATCGAGGGACTTGCGACAGACTTGTAATACGAGAGACTTGCGACAAACTTGTAATGCTGGAGACTTGCGACAGATTTGCAACGCAAAGGACTTGCGACACACTTTTTGTGCGAGAGACTTGGGACAGACTTACAATGCGAGAGACTTGGGACAGACTATTAATGCGAGAAACTTGGGACAGACTATTAATGTGAGAGATTTGCTACAGACTTACAATGAGAGAGACTTGCGACACACTTATAAATCGAGGGAGTTGCGACAGACTTGTAATGCGAGAGACTTGCGAGAGACTTGCGACAGACTTGTAATGCGAGATACTTGCGACAGACTTGTAATGCGAGAGACTTGCGACAGACTTGTAATGCGAGAGACTTGCGACAGATTTGTAAGGCTAGAGACTTGCGACAGACTTGTAATGCGAGAGACTTGCGACACACTTATAAATCGAGGGAGTTGCGACAGACTTGTAATGCGAGAGACTTGCGAGAGACTTGCGACAGACTTGTAATGCGAGATACTTGCGACAGACTTGTAATGCGAGAGACTTGCGACAGACTTGTAATTCGAGGGACTTGCGACAGACTTATAAATCAAGGGAGTTGAGACAGAGGGACTTGCGACCGACTTTCAATGCGAGAGACTTGCTACAGACTTTCAATGCGAGAGACTTGCTACAGACTTATAAATCGAGGGACTTGCGACACACTTATAAATCGAGGAAGTTGAGACAGACTTTCAATGCGAGGGACTTGCGACAGACTTATAATGCAAGGGACTTGCGACAAACTTGAAATGCTAGAGACTAGCGACAGACTTGTAATGCTAGAGACTTGCGACAAATTGTAATGCGAGAGACTTGCGACAGACTTATAAATCGAGGGACTTGCGACAGACTTGTAATACGAGAGACTTGCGACAAACTTGTAATGCTGGAGACTTGCGACAGATTTGCAACGCAAAGGACTTGCGACACACTTTTTGTGCGAGAGACTTGGGACAGACTTACAATGCGAGAAACTTGGGACAGACTATTAATGCGAGAAACTTGGGACAGGCTATTTATGTGAGAGATTTGCTACAGACTTACAATGAGAGAGACTTGCGACACACTTATAAATCGAGGGAGTTGCAACAGACTTGTAATGCGAGAGACTTGCGACAGACTTGTAATGCGAGAGACTTGCGACAGACTTGTAATGCGAGATACTTGCGACAGACTTGTAATGCGAGATACTTGCGACAGACTTGTAATGCGAGATACTTGCGACAGACTTGTAATGCGAGAGACTTGCGACAGACTTGTAATGCGAGAGACTTGCGACAGACTTGTAATGCGAGAGACTTGCGACAGACTTGTAAGGCTAGAGACTTGCGACAGACTTGTAATGCGAGAGACTTGCGACAGACTTGTAATGCGAGAGACTTGCGACAGACTTGTAATGCTAGAGACTTGCGACAGACTTGTAATGCGAGAGACTTGCGACAGATTTGTAATGCGAGAGACTTGCGACAGACTAGTAATGCGAGAGATTTGCTACAGACTTACAATGAGAGAGAGTTGCGACACACTTATAAATCGTGGGAGTTGAGACAGACTATTAATGCAAGGGATTTGCGACTGACTTTTAATGCAAGGGAGTTGCGACAGACTTGTAATGCGAGAGACTTGAGACAGACTTGTAATGCGAGAGACTTGCGACAGACTTGTAATGCGAGAGACTTGCGACAGACTTGTAATGCGAGAGACTTGCGACAGACTTGTAATGCTAGAGACTTGCGACAGACTTGTAATACGAGAGACTTGGAAAAGACTTACAATGCAAGGGACTTGCGACAAACTTGTAATGCTAGAGACTTGCGACAGACTTGTAATGCGAGAGACTTGCGACAGACTTGTAATGCGAGAGACTTGCGACAGATTTGTAATGCGAGAGACTTGTGACAGACTAGTAATGCGAGAGATTTGCTACAGACTTACAATGAGAGAGACTTGCGACACACTTATAAATCGAGGGAGTTGAGAAAGACTTTTAATGCAAGGGATTTGCGACTGACTTATAATGCAAGGGAGTTGCGACAGACTTGTAATGCGAGAGACTTGCGACAGACTTGTAATGCGAGAGACTTGCGACAGACTTGTAATGCTAGAGACTTGCGACAGACTTGTAATGCTAGAGACTTGCGACAGACTTGTAATGCTAGAGACTTGCGACAGACTTGTAATGCTAGAGACTTGCGACAAACTTGTAATGCGAGAGACTTGCGACAGACTTGTAATGCTAGAGACTTGCGACAAACTTGTAATGCGAGGGACTTGCGACAGACTTGTAATGCGAGGGACTTGCGACAGACTTGTAATGCGAGGGACTTGCGACAGACTTGTAATGCGAGGGACTTGCGACAGACTTGTAATGCGAGAGACTTGCGACAAACTTGTAATGCGAGGGACTTGCGACAGACTTGTAATGCTAGAGACTTGCGACAAACTTGTAATGCTGGAGACTTGCGACAGACTTGTAATGCTAGAGACTTGCGACAAACTTGTAATGCGAGAGACTTGCGACAAACTTGTAATGCTAGAGACTTGCGACAGACTTGTAATGCTAGAGACTTGCGACAGACTTGTAATGCGAGAGACTTGCGACAGACTTGTAATGCTAGAGACTTGCGACAGACTTGTAATACGAGAGACTTGGAAAAGACTTACAATGCAAGGGACTTGCGACAAACTTGTAATGCTAGAGACTTGCGACAGACTTGTAATGCTAGAGACTTGCGACAAACTTGTAATGCAAGAGACTTGCGACAGACTTGTAATGCTAGAGACTTGCGACAGACTTGTAATGCTAGAGACTTGCGACAGACTTGTAATGCTAGAGACTTGCGACAGACTTTTAATGCTAGAGACTTGCGACAGACTTTTAATGCTAGAGACTTGCGACAGACTTTTAATGCTAGAGACTTGCGACAGGCTTACAATGCGAGGGACTTGCGACAGACTTGTAATTCGAGGGACTTGCGACAGACTTATAAATCAAGGGAGTTGAGACAGACTTTTAATGCGAGGGACTTGCGACCGACTTGAAATGCGAGAGACTTGCTACAGACTTTCAATGCGAGAGACTTGCTACAGACTTATAAATCGAGGGACTTGCGACACACTTATAAATCGAGGAAGTTGAGACAGACTTTCAATGCGAGGGACTTGCGACAGACTTGTAATGCGAGAGATTTGCGACAAACTTGAAATGCTAGAGACTAGCGACAGACTTGTAATGCTAGAGACTTGCAACAAATTGTAATGCGAGAGACTTGCGACAGACTTATAAATCGAGGGACTTGCGACAGACTTGTAATACGAGAGACTTGCGACAAACTTGTAATGCTGGAGACTTGCGACAGATTTGCAACGCAAAGGACTTGCGACACACTTTTTGTGCGAGAGACTTGGGACAGACTTACAATGCGAGAGACTTGGGACAGACTATTAATGCGAGAAACTTGGGACAGACTATTAATGTGAGAGATTTGCTACAGACTTACAATGAGAGAGACTTGCGACACACTTATAAATCGAGGGAGTTGCGACCGACTTGTAATGCGAGAGACTTGCGAGAGACTTGCAACAGACTTGTAATGCGAGATACTTGCGACAGACTTGTAATGCGAGAGACTTGCGACAGACTTGTAATGCGAGAGACTTGCGACAGATTTGTAAGGCTAGAGACTTGCGACAGACTTGTAATGCGAGAGACTTGCGACAGATTTGTAATGCGAGGGACTTGCGACAGACTTGTAATGCGAGAGACTTGCAACAGACTTACAATGCGAGAGACTTGCGACAGACTTACAATGCGAGAGACTTGCGACAAACTTGTAATGCTAGAGACTTGCGACAGACTTGTAATGCTAGAGACTTGCGACAAACTTGTAATGCTAGAGACTTGCGACAGACTTGTAATGCTAGAGACTTGCGACAAACTTGTAATGCGAGAGACTTGCAACAAACTTGTAATGCTAGAGACTTGCGACAAACTTGTAATGCGAGAGACTTGCGACAAACTTGTAATGCTAGAGACTTGCGACAGACTTGTAATGCGAGAGACTTGCGACAGACTTGTAATACGAGAGACTTGGAAAAGACTTACAATGCAAGGGACTTGCGACAAACTTGTAATGCTAGAGACTTGCGACAGACTTGTAATGCTAGAGACTTGCGACAAACTTGTAATGCGAGAGACTTGCGACAGACTTGTAATGCTAGAGACTTGCGACAGACTTGTAATGCGGGAGACTTGCGACAGACTTGTAATACTAGAGACTTGCGACATACTTGTAATGCTAGAGACTTGCGACAGACTTGTAATGCTAGAGACTTGCGACAGATTTGCAACGCAAAGGACTTGCGACATTCTTTTTGTGCGAGAGACTTGGGACAGACTTACAATGCGAGAGACTTGCGACAGACTATTAATGCGAGAGACTTGCAACAGACTTGTAATGCGAGAGACTTGCGACAGACTTGAGAAACTTGCGAGAGACCTGCAACAGACTTGTAATGCGAAGGACTTGCGACAGACTATTAATGCGAGGGACTTGCGACAGACTTGTAATGCGAGAGACTTGCGACAGACTTGTAATGCGAGGGACTTGCGACAGACTTGTAATGCGAGGGACTTGCGACAGACTTTTAATGCGAGGGACTTGCAACAGACTTTTAATGCGAGGGACTTGCAACAGACTTACAATGCGAGAGACTTGCGACAAACTTGTAATGCTAGAGACTTGCGACAAACTTGTAATGCTAGAGACTTGCGACAGACTTGTAATGCTAGAGACTTGCGACAAACTTGTAATGCTAGAGACTTGCGACAGACTTGTAATGCTAGAGACTTGCGACAAACTTGTAATGCTAGAGACTTGCGACAAACTTGTAATGCGAGAGACTTGCGACAAACTTGTAATGCGAGAGACTTGCGACAAACTTGTAATGCGAGAGACTTGCGACAAACTTGTAATGCTAGAGACTTGCGACAGACTTGTAATGCGAGAGACTTGCGACAGACTTGTAATGCGAGAGACTTGCGACAGACTTGTAATGCGAGAGACTTGCGACAGACTTACAATGCGAGAGACTTGCGACAAACTTGTAATGCTAGAGACTTGCGACAGACTTGTAATGCTAGAGACTTGCGACAAACTTGTAATGCTAGAGACTTGCGACAGACTTGTAATGCTAGAGACTTGCGACAAACTTGTAATGCGAGAGACTTGCAACAAACTTGTAATGCTAGAGACTTGCGACAAACTTGTAATGCGAGAGACTTGCGACAAACTTGTAATGCTAGAGACTTGCGACAGACTTGTAATGCGAGAGACTTGCGACAGACTTGTAATGCTAGAGACTTGCGACAGACTTGTAATACGAGAGACTTGGAAAAGACTTACAATGCAAGGGACTTGCGACAAACTTGTAATGCTAGAGACTTGCGACAGACTTGTAATGCTAGAGACTTGCGACAAACTTGTAATGCGAGAGACTTGCGACAGACTTGTAATGCTAGAGACTTGCGACAGACTTGTAATGCGAGAGACTTGCGACAGACTTGTAATACTAGAGACTTGCGACAGACTTGTAATGCTAGAGACTTGCGACAGACTTGTAATGCTAGAGACTTGCGACAGATTTGCAACGCAAAGGACTTGCGACATTCTTTTTGTGCGAGAGACTTGGGACAGACTTACAATGCGAGAGACTTGCGACAGACTATTAATGCGAGAGACTTGCAACAGACTTTTAATGTGAGAGACTTGCGACAGACTTGAGAAACTTGCGAGAGACTTGCAACAGACTTGTAATGCGAAGGACTTGCGACAGACTATTAATGCGAGGGACTTGCGACAGACTTGTAATGCGAGAGACTTGCGACAGACTTGTAATGCGAGAGACTTGCGACAGACTTGTAATGCGAGAGACTTGCGACAGACTTGTAATGCGAGGGACTTGCGACAGACTTGTAATGCGAGGGACTTGCGACAGACTTGTAATGCGAGGGACTTGCGACAGACTTGTAATGCGATGGACTTGCGACAGACTTTTAATGCGAGGGACTTGCAACAGACTTACAATGCGAGAGACTTGCGACAAACTTGTAATGCTAGAGACTTGCGACAAACTTGTAATGCTAGAGACTTGCGACAGACTTGTAATGCTAGAGACTTGCGACAAACTTGTAATGCTAGAGACTTGCGACAGACTTGTAATGCTAGAGACTTGCGACAGACTTGTAATGCTAGAGACTTGCGACAAACTTGTAATGCGAGAGACTTGCGACAAACTTGTAATGCTAGAGACTTGCGACAAACTTGTAATGCTAGAGACTTGCGACAGACTTGTAATGCTAGAGACTTGCGACAAACTTGTAATGCTAGAGACTTGCGACAGACTTGTAATGCTAGAGACTTGCGACAGACTTGTAATGCTAGAGACTTGCGACAAATTGTAATGCGAGAGACTTGCGACAGACTTATAAATCGAGGGACTTGCGACAGACTTGTAATACGAGAGACTTGCGACAAACTTGTAATGCTGGAGACTTGCGACAGATTTGCAACGCAAAGGACTTGCGACACACTTTTTGTGCGAGAGACTTGGGACAGACTTACAATGCGAGAAACTTGGGACAGACTATTAATGCGAGAAACTTGGGACAGGCTATTTATGTGAGAGATTTGCTACAGACTTACAATGAGAGAGACTTGCGACACACTTATAAATCGAGGGAGTTGCAACAGACTTGTAATGCGAGAGACTTGCGACAGACTTGTAATGCGAGAGACTTGCGACAGACTTGTAATGCGAGATACTTGCGACAGACTTGTAATGCGAGATACTTGCGACAGACTTGTAATGCGAGATACTTGCGACAGACTTGTAATGCGAGAGACTTGCGACAGACTTGTAATGCGAGAGACTTGCGACAGACTTGTAATGCGAGAGACTTGCGACAGACTTGTAAGGCTAGAGACTTGCGACAGACTTGTAATGCGAGAGACTTGCGACAGACTTGTAATGCGAGAGACTTGCGACAGACTTGTAATGCTAGAGACTTGCGACAGACTTGTAATGCGAGAGACTTGCGACAGATTTGTAATGCGAGAGACTTGCGACAGACTAGTAATGCGAGAGATTTGCTACAGACTTACAATGAGAGAGAGTTGCGACACACTTATAAATCGTGGGAGTTGAGACAGACTATTAATGCAAGGGATTTGCGACTGACTTTTAATGCAAGGGAGTTGCGACAGACTTGTAATGCGAGAGACTTGAGACAGACTTGTAATGCGAGAGACTTGCGACAGACTTGTAATGCGAGAGACTTGCGACAGACTTGTAATGCGAGAGACTTGCGACAGACTTGTAATGCTAGAGACTTGCGACAGACTTGTAATACGAGAGACTTGGAAAAGACTTACAATGCAAGGGACTTGCGACAAACTTGTAATGCTAGAGACTTGCGACAGACTTGTAATGCGAGAGACTTGCGACAGACTTGTAATGCGAGAGATTTGCTACAGACTTACAATGAGAGAGACTTGCGACACACTTATAAATCGAGGGAGTTGAGAAAGACTTTTAATGCAAGGGATTTGCGACTGACTTATAATGCAAGGGAGTTGCGACAGACTTGTAATGCGAGAGACTTGCGACAGACTTGTAATGCGAGAGACTTGCGACAGACTTGTAATGCTAGAGACTTGCGACAGACTTGTAATGCTAGAGACTTGCGACAGACTTGTAATGCTAGAGACTTGCGACAGACTTGTAATGCTAGAGACTTGCGACAAACTTGTAATGCGAGAGACTTGCGACAGACTTGTAATGCTAGAGACTTGCGACAAACTTGTAATGCGAGAGACTTGCGACAGACTTGTAATGCTAGAGACTTGCGACAAACTTGTAATGCGAGGGACTTGCGACAGACTTGTAATGCGAGGGACTTGCGACAGACTTGTAATGCGAGGGACTTGCGACAGACTTGTAATGCGAGGGACTTGCGACAGACTTGTAATGCGAGAGACTTGCGACAAACTTGTAATGCTGGAGACTTGCGACAGACTTGTAATGCTAGAGACTTGCGACAAACTTGTAATGCTGGAGACTTGCGACAGACTTGTAATGCTAGAGACTTGCGACAAACTTGTAATGCGAGAGACTTGCGACAAACTTGTAATGCTAGAGACTTGCGACAGACTTGTAATGCTAGAGACTTGCGACAGACTTGTAATGCGAGAGACTTGCGACAGACTTGTAATGCTAGAGACTTGCGACAGACTTGTAATACGAGAGACTTGGAAAAGACTTACAATGCAAGGGACTTGCGACAAACTTGTAATGCTAGAGACTTGCGACAGACTTGTAATGCTAGAGACTTGCGACAAACTTGTAATGCAAGAGACTTGCGACAGACTTGTAATGCTAGAGACTTGCGACAGACTTGTAATGCTAGAGACTTGCGACAGACTTGTAATGCTAGAGACTTGCGACAGACTTTTAATGCTAGAGACTTGCGACAGACTTTTAATGCTAGAGACTTGCGACAGACTTTTAATGCTAGAGACTTGCGACAGGCTTACAATGCGAGGGACTTGCGACAGACTTGTAATTCGAGGGACTTGCGACAGACTTATAAATCAAGGGAGTTGAGACAGACTTTTAATGCGAGGGACTTGCGACCGACTTGAAATGCGAGAGACTTGCTACAGACTTTCAATGCGAGAGACTTGCTACAGACTTATAAATCGAGGGACTTGCGACACACTTATAAATCGAGGAAGTTGAGACAGACTTTCAATGCGAGGGACTTGCGACAGACTTGTAATGCGAGAGATTTGCGACAAACTTGAAATGCTAGAGACTAGCGACAGACTTGTAATGCTAGAGACTTGCAACAAATTGTAATGCGAGAGACTTGCGACAGACTTATAAATCGAGGGACTTGCGACAGACTTGTAATACGAGAGACTTGCGACAAACTTGTAATGCTGGAGACTTGCGACAGATTTGCAACGCAAAGGACTTGCGACACACTTTTTGTGCGAGAGACTTGGGACAGACTTACAATGCGAGAGACTTGGGACAGACTATTAATGCGAGAAACTTGGGACAGACTATTAATGTGAGAGATTTGCTACAGACTTACAATGAGAGAGACTTGCGACACACTTATAAATCGAGGGAGTTGCGACCGACTTGTAATGCGAGAGACTTGCGAGAGACTTGCAACAGACTTGTAATGCGAGATACTTGCGACAGACTTGTAATGCGAGAGACTTGCGACAGACTTGTAATGCGAGAGACTTGCGACAGATTTGTAAGGCTAGAGACTTGCGACAGACTTGTAATGCGAGAGACTTGCGACAGATTTGTAATGCGAGGGACTTGCGACAGACTTGTAATGCGAGAGACTTGCAACAGACTTACAATGCGAGAGACTTGCGACAGACTTACAATGCGAGAGACTTGCGACAAACTTGTAATGCTAGAGACTTGCGACAGACTTGTAATGCTAGAGACTTGCGACAAACTTGTAATGCTAGAGACTTGCGACAGACTTGTAATGCTAGAGACTTGCGACAAACTTGTAATGCGAGAGACTTGCAACAAACTTGTAATGCTAGAGACTTGCGACAAACTTGTAATGCGAGAGACTTGCGACAAACTTGTAATGCTAGAGACTTGCGACAGACTTGTAATGCGAGAGACTTGCGACAGACTTGTAATACGAGAGACTTGGAAAAGACTTACAATGCAAGGGACTTGCGACAAACTTGTAATGCTAGAGACTTGCGACAGACTTGTAATGCTAGAGACTTGCGACAAACTTGTAATGCGAGAGACTTGCGACAGACTTGTAATGCTAGAGACTTGCGACAGACTTGTAATGCGAGAGACTTGCGACAGACTTGTAATACTAGAGACTTGCGACATACTTGTAATGCTAGAGACTTGCGACAGACTTGTAATGCTAGAGACTTGCGACAGATTTGCAACGCAAAGGACTTGCGACATTCTTTTTGTGCGAGAGACTTGGGACAGACTTACAATGCGAGAGACTTGCGACAGACTATTAATGCGAGAGACTTGCAACAGACTTGTAATGCGAGAGACTTGCGACAGACTTGAGAAACTTGCGAGAGACCTGCAACAGACTTGTAATGCGAAGGACTTGCGACAGACTATTAATGCGAGGGACTTGCGACAGACTTGTAATGCGAGAGACTTGCGACAGACTTACAATGCGAGAGACTTGCGACAGACTTGTAATGCGAGGGACTTGCGACAGACTTGTAATGCGAGGGACTTGCGACAGACTTGTAATGCGAGGGACTTGCGACAGACTTGTAATGCGAGGGACTTGCGACAGACTTTTAATGCGAGGGACTTGCAACAGACTTTTAATGCGAGGGACTTGCAACAGACTTACAATGCGAGAGACTTGCGACAAACTTGTAATGCTAGAGACTTGCGACAAACTTGTAATGCTAGAGACTTGCGACAGACTTGTAATGCTAGAGACTTGCGACAAACTTGTAATGCTAGAGACTTGCGACAGACTTGTAATGCTAGAGACTTGCGACAAACTTGTAATGCTAGAGACTTGCGACAAACTTGTAATGCGAGAGACTTGCGACAAACTTGTAATGCGAGAGACTTGCGACAAACTTGTAATGCGAGAGACTTGCGACAAACTTGTAATGCTAGAGACTTGCGACAGACTTGTAATGCGAGAGACTTGCGACAGACTTGTAATGCGAGAGACTTGCGACAGACTTACAATGCGAGAGACTTGCGACAAACTTGTAATGCTAGAGACTTGCGACAGACTTGTAATGCTAGAGACTTGCGACAAACTTGTAATGCTAGAGACTTGCGACAGACTTGTAATGCTAGAGACTTGCGACAAACTTGTAATGCGAGAGACTTGCAACAAACTTGTAATGCTAGAGACTTGCGACAAACTTGTAATGCGAGAGACTTGCGACAAACTTGTAATGCTAGAGACTTGCGACAGACTTGTAATGCGAGAGACTTGCGACAGACTTGTAATGCTAGAGACTTGCGACAGACTTGTAATACGAGAGACTTGGAAAAGACTTACAATGCAAGGGACTTGCGACAAACTTGTAATGCTAGAGACTTGCGACAGACTTGTAATGCTAGAGACTTGCGACAAACTTGTAATGCGAGAGACTTGCGACAGACTTGTAATGCTAGAGACTTGCGACAGACTTGTAATGCGAGAGACTTGCGACAGACTTGTAATACTAGAGACTTGCGACAGACTTGTAATGCTAGAGACTTGCGACAGACTTGTAATGCTAGAGACTTGCGACAGATTTGCAACGCAAAGGACTTGCGACATTCTTTTTGTGCGAGAGACTTGGGACAGACTTACAATGCGAGAGACTTGCGACAGACTATTAATGCGAGAGACTTGCAACAGACTTGTAATGCGAGAGACTTGCGACAGACTTGAGAAACTTGCGAGAGACTTGCAACAGACTTGTAATGCGAAGGACTTGCGACAGACTATTAATGCGAGGGACTTGCGACAGACTTGTAATGCGAGAGACTTGCGACAGACTTGTAATGCGAGAGACTTGCGACAGACTTACAATGCGAGAGACTTGCGACAGACTTGTAATGCGAGGGACTTGCGACAGACTTGTAATGCGAGGGACTTGCGACAGACTTGTAATGCGAGGGACTTGCGACAGACTTGTAATGCGATGGACTTGCGACAGACTTTTAATGCGAGGGACTTGCAACAGACTTACAATGCGAGAGACTTGCGACAAACTTGTAATGCTAGAGACTTGCGACAAACTTGTAATGCTAGAGACTTGCGACAGACTTGTAATGCTAGAGACTTGCGACAAACTTGTAATGCTAGAGACTTGCGACAGACTTGTAATGCTAGAGACTTGCGACAGACTTGTAATGCTAGAGACTTGCGACAAACTTGTAATGCGAGAGACTTGCGACAAACTTGTAATGCTAGAGACTTGCGACAAACTTGTAATGCGAGAGACTTGCGACAAACTTGTAATGCGAGAGACTTGCGACAAACTTGTAATGCTAGAGACTTGCGACAGACTTGTAATGCGAGAGACTTGCGACAGACTTGTAATGCGAGAGACTTGCGACAGACTTGTAATGCGAGAGACTTGCGACAGACTTGTAATACGAGAGACTTGGAAAAGACTTACAATGCAAGGGACTTGCGACAAACTTGTAATGCTAGAGACTTGCGACAGACTTGTAATGCTAGAGACTTGCGACAAACTTGTAATGCGAGAGACTTGGGACAGACTTACAATGCGAGAGACTTGCGACAGACTATTAATGCGAGAGACTTGCGACAGACTATTAATGCGAGAGACTTGCGACAGACTTGAAATGCAAGAGACTTGCGACAGACTTGTAATGCGAGAGACTTGCGACAGACTTGTAATGCGAGAGACTTGCGACAGACTTGTAATGCGAGAGACTTGCGACAGACTTGTAATGCGAGGGACTTGCGACAGACTTGTAATGCGAGGGACTTGCGACAGACTTGTAATGCGAGGGACTTGCGACAGACTCGAAATGCGAGGGACTTGCGACAGACTTGAAATGCGAGGGACTTGCGACAGACTTGGAATGCGAGGAACTTGCGACAGACTTGTAATGCGAGGGACTTGCGACAGACTTGTAATGCGAGGGACTTGCGACAGACTTGTAATGCGAGGGACTTGCGACAGACTTGTAATGCGAGGGACTTGCGACAGACTTACAATGCGAGGGACTTGCGACAGACTTACAATGCAAGGGACTTGCGACAGACTTATAATGCGAGGGACTTGCAACAGACTTGTAATGCGAGGGACTTGCGACAGACTTGTAATGCGAGGGACTTGCGACAGACTTACAATGCGAGGGACTTGCGACAGACTTACAATGCGAGGGACTTGCGACAGACTTATAATGCAAGGGACTTGCGACAGACTTATAATGCGAGGGACTTGCAACAGACTTATAATGCGAGGGACTTGCAACAGGCTTGTAATGTAAGAGACCGATATACGCATCTAAAAAACGCACGCATTGCTATGCTGCAGTGAAAAGTCATCTTTAACTGGCTAATTATGAACTAATTATTAATCGGCTTTAGTCTATGTCAAGTATCCTGATGTTGTAGATTCAGAAATAAACATACGACTTTTGAACAACATGTGAGGCACACTTGGTTTTAAAGAGGCAGAGATATTCGCAGCCAAAATAACGCTTCACAATGCTAAAGCCTATATCAAAATTGAGTGTGCCTAGTAGCATATTACAATACTGCAGTGAAAAGCGATTTTTTAAACTGGCTAAAAATGTACTAATTATTGTTCGTTTCGGATAACATGCGAGGTACACTTAAGGGTTCTATTTAAGGGATTAATTAGACAATACAAACATATATTGTGCCCAGTAGCCTGATCTTGTAGATTATGAATTAAAGATATGAGTTTGGGATAACATGTGAGCAGAACGTATCATATAAAAACTTACCAATCGTCCAGTATTCGGGGCTTCCAGGTCGTCTCTCTCTTATCCAGCTTGTTACAAGACGGTTGCATCTCATCACATCACATCCCATCTATTTTGACACATGAAATTTTCGAGGTTACTATTGATCGAGATGTAGGGGCACTACAAAACGCTTTTTGAACAAAATGATGTTAATCGGATAGAGCATTTAAAAGTACGAACCATTGGTAATTGCTTGAATTACCATTATTCTTAATGTTATTTATGAACGTATCATAAGTACACCTACCAATCATTCAGTCTTCATGGCATCTATTCCTGGCCGTCATCTTACGGGGTATAGCCGCCATCTACCACAGGCCAACTGACACTCATTTGTCTCATTTCACTTCAAAACCAAAGCCGGAATTGTACAGGGTTTCTTAACCAGACAACAACGTTTCTTCTGCTCTCAACCGAGCTACATCCACGGGCCGCCAACAACCACTAGCCACTACTCAACGATGGTAACAACTACGCATCCAAACTTCGTCCGCACATTCTAACCCCTGAACCTAAAAGGTGCGCGAGGCCTCCTGCTACGACATTTAGAGACCCTCGTGACAGAAACCTGCTTACCAGCAGGATCTCGACAACTTTGCCGACAAGCCTATCCGCGATTCAGACATTTTTCACCCACTGAAGAATCAACCAGTGCACCCCACTAGTCACGGCTGTACAAACAATTCCCCCCACCGAGGCAAGATCAGCCATGCAAACAGACACCTGCAACACTTTTCGATACTTGTACCCCACTGTCTTTCAATAATAACGGGTCCCGCGAGCCGTAAACCACACCAAAGGATTATTTGCATGCACAACGACAAATGTTGTTTATTACATCACGGACACCCAGTGTTGCCTTCTTCACATCGCCAATAACAAGCGGCCACTGCCTGGCACGTTCGACGAGCATCTTCGCCGCGTCAAACTTGCTACCGTAACTTAGCTGTATAGCACTGCGCTGCGCTTCTCTACATCAGACCGTACCATCAAAGACAAGAGTGTCTGCGCCTTGGTTGCCACGGGTACCTACATGGAATGCAATCTTCTATCTCTGTACGCTGACTCAGCGCGCTATCAATATGGAATCATGGAATTATTTTTCCCAAGCCCTCACGGAAGACAGTATGTCCCAAAATGTTGCACCCCAAACAAAAGGGAAGCACTGTACAATCTTGCACAGTATCGCAACAAAATCTAAAACCATAGTCAATTTGACCGCTTTTTTTAAAATTGCTCAAAAGTCTGGGTCACAGTCAACTTTTTTCTATTTTTATAATTCCTTTAGGTGCACCACCGAAATCCACCAGCGCTGACGGCGGCGGGCATGCTGGCTCAGCGCTGGTTCATTTCGGTTGACAGTATCTAAACAAAATCGAAAAACTTTGTCCATAACAAATTGCACATCTGTTAGAAAATTGATTGTAACACTGTGCCGGTCATTATTTGTTCATTGTAATTATTTGTCCCAGTAGGCGCCACTGACATGAACCAGCCCTGACGGCGGCGGGCATGCTGGCCCAGCACTGGTTCATTTAGGTAGCGCCCTTACGGACAAAAACGACTTGGTTAAAAACAAATTTAAAAAGGGCTTACCATTTCGCGAGGTGCAATTTTTTAAGAGTACTGTTCTTTGTCGGGGCGTCGTGCTGAAATGCCTAGAATTCCACGTTGATACCGCACAGAGTAAGCATTACAAGATGGAAGATAATTGAATTCTATTTCGGTACCTTTGGCAACCAAGAAACGGGCGCTCGTGTCTATAATGGTGTGGCCCGATGCACCACAGTTAAGCCGCGATTAACAAGTCTAACGCTACGGAGATGCTGGGTGAACCTGTCTCACAGTCGCAGGTTGGTCTCGACGATGTCAAGTTAGGCAAAATTGGGTGAAGGCGTATAATAAACAAATTCGGCGAACTACATGTAAATACTCCATTCATGTCGTAGCGACCGTTAGAACCTGTTACATTGAAGACAGAGTGATCCGCGTACCGGCCGGTGCTACAAAATGCCTGCATACACACAACTCAATCAAGACAAGGCAGTTGAGGAATGTCAGACAGTCGCAGGCTAATGAGGACACTTGCTGATCTCCAATGAATGTCCAATGCCCGAATTTCAGATGGTCTTGTTAGCGCAGTTGGAAATCCTACCAGTAAGCAGGTCCGTCAGGAGAGACTAGAGACGCCACAGCAGGATGTCCCGCACCTTCAGGAAAGAGGTTAGACTATGAAGAAAAAGGCGATGCGAGTATTTTCACCGTCATTGTGTAGGGACTAGGGCTCATTGGCAGCCCATGCATGTAGCTCGATTGAGACCAGAAGAACTGTCTTGTCTGAAGAAACCCTTCATAATTCTGGCTTGGTATTTAAAGGACCAGTACAAAAGTGTCGGTTGGTTGTAGTAGATGCTAGATTCAAGCGGTTCAAATGATGCTAATTTGCATATCAAAAAAAGAACAACAAAAACTGTTAATAAATGGCCTGGTGGTATTCGTTGGATGCAATGAATACCCTCAAATATGTCACTATGTACCGCAATCGTATTGGGATTTCCTATTCTATCTAAGAAAATACTCACCTCCGATACCTACATATGCATTTCTATGCGCATGCGCAAGCAATTGTACTCAAAAGCTCTTATGAGGATGAGTTGATAGTCCTGCAATGTTTCTGGGCTGAAGAACGTGCTGCTGCTTGCAAAACTTGTCTGCCCATGTGCCCCTCAGACTGAAGAACATCTCATGCTTCTTGTTTGGTGAGCTTTGACCGAAGCAGCAACTGGTTGAGGGGGGTGTGTTCTGTGTCAGAGTAGATACTATTAATTGCTCCTGTAAATCTGGTTGAACTGCAGGACCAGGTATGGTATGGCTTCGGCTGGGTTGAACGGACAGACTGTTGTGATGAAGAGTTTATCTTCGGGCACACTTGAAAATGAAGTCAAGCTTCGGTCAAAAACTTGGTTCTTGGTGAGGAAGTTGATACGTGGGACAAGACAAACACCTCGCTGTTCCTGTTCCTAAAAGGAAGACTGTCTTGACCGTGAAGTTGTGTTCAAAGGGAGGCTTCGAGTGAGCTTCTCTCTAAAAAAAAATTGCCTTTTATCAGTTGAGATATAGCAGTATTATTGGTCAGAGTAGAGCCATCAGAGTATGGCTCTGAATCTGAATTATATAGTCGGCAAAGCATCCTTCTTTGGTTCGGTTTAAACTTTTGTCCTAAAAACTCCTAAAAATTCAGAGTGAGTTTTGTAAAAAAAGTGTTGTAGGTGACTGTCATAATGTCGTCTACATTTGGTCGTCTAAGAAAAGCCAGCCGTTCGAAGGGAAGACTTGATAGCATCCAAACACAAAGATGAAGACTGTCCGGATCTGGGTGCAGCGTCGATCTTTGATAAGACTCGGGGTAGGAGGGAGATGGGGGGAAGCATACCCCAGGTAGCCCGACCAGTTGATGCTCAGAGCGTCTGTGGCCCAAAACTGTGGGGCGATGAAGATTACTCTCTCTCGTGAAAGGGCATCCACTGTGATGTTCTCCTTCCCAGAGAGGTGGCTCGCTTGTAGAGAGATTTGACGAAGAATGCACCAAGTGAGTAGGCTCCAGGTTAGCATGCATTCCTGGTTGATAAATAAGTCCAATTTGGGGGTAAGCTGGATAGTCTTTGACAAGGCTTGAAAAGTGGCTATATATATATGTTGTCGGCGCAACGCTGCTGCTATCACCTTTTTCATCTTATCTGGAAAAAATAGCTTCTCTTGGGAGGGTTGGAAGAATGCAATTTGTCTTTGACTGCTGAAGGAATTGTTGGGAGAGTAAAAAACTGATTGGAGTCGTCATCTTTGGGATGTTTTTTCTTCTGAATGAGAGAAAAGGCTTTATCCATGATGTCCGCCAAACAACTGTCAATGGGAAGCACAAAATTCGAAGGAGGAGTGGGTCTAGCTGTCTCTCTTGTAAAATCTTACCCACTTGCCCCGATGGAACAACTCGACTGTCTAGATCCGATTCACTGGACGGCAGTGTGTGTTGGGGTAAGGCGGAGAGCCAGAACGGCTGCGTGGAGACGACCTGATAGGCACTATCACGAGACCCTCAGGCGAAGTAAATGGTCGGTACCAGGGCCCCGTTCGCCATGATATGACATCTCCCGAGTGTAGTACGTAGGAAAGTAGCTCAAAAGGCGGACGAGAGTGATGATGGCAGTCCGTACCAATCCGAGCCAGAGCGCCCAAGCCGGGTCGATGTACGTGATTTTGATTCGCTGTCTTTTTCTTAGATTTTGGTTCAGCCTTGTCGTGTCGGAAATACGATCTTTACGCTATGGCCTTCTGGGAGGTGCAGTGTGTGGGTGACGTCATAGCCTTTGTTTTCGTTTCACTGAATTCCTTGCGCATGCGCATAAAAATTCATATGTAGGTATCAGAGGCGACATATTTTCTGTAATAGAATACTGAAATATACGAGTCACGTTTTTAATGTGTATTTCTAAACGAACTTTAGCAAGCGAAATGAAGGTGCATTATATGTATCTATAACTGTGACAATAAACAATAACTCGTGTAATAACACGTGTCATAAAATACCCACCAATCTTCCAGTCTTTCATAGCTTTCAGTCACATTCATTGATTCTTCGTCTCAAGCTGTTTAAAATTAAAACAATAACAATAATCAAATATTAACTTTGGATGGGCAAAGCTGTATACATTGTTATACTTGTTTTAATTATTACTGGAGTCGGGTATTTAAGGTGTAATTTCAAACAAATTTCATCGCGCCAAATATGAAGGCGCATTATATGTATCTATTTATGCACAAAATATGCACTACAGTGCTTTAATATAACAGAACGTGTCATAAAACACCCACCAATCGTCCAGTCTTCCAGTCCTGTCATCATCTGGGGCGGGTGCATCTTGGGCGGTCACTCCCTTATCCAACAACAGTCTTCCTCTAAAGTGGTTTAAAATACACACAAGCAAAAGTTGTTAGACACTGTCGTCTTTGTCCATGCATAGTGGCTCCAACGACTTCATTTCAAGTCTACCCTTGCACAGTATCCAAACAAAGTCGACAAACTTAGTCTCATAATCATTTTGGCATCTCTTAAAAAATTACTCGAAACTGTGTGTCAGTATTTGAGTGGGTTTGGTTTTCATTCCTTTTTGTGTCTTCTTGTCTTTCTTCGAGCAGGCGCAACTGAAATGAACCAGCGTTGACGGCGGCGGGCAATGCGGCTCAGCGCCGGTTCATTTTGGTGGCACCTGCAATGACAAAAAATGTTTACACTGGCACAGTAGCCAAACAAAATTTAAATAACTAGTCCCCTAGTCAATCTGACCTCTCTTAAAACATTAACGTATCTTTGTTTCGGTCTAGGTGTGCTGGTCTGGGCATGCAGGTCTGGGCTTGCGGTCTCATTGTGGCAGACGAAGCAGTCACGACGTGCAATCTCCACGTGTTTCTTTTGTTTACTTGTACATCAACATGTCACACGTAGCCTGCTATGACATGTATTACACCGGGTCACACAGTACAGCTTTTATGTTGAGCACAATGTGACCATGCCTGTAGATTTGGTGTGAAACTTGTCTAAAAAATACACACACAAAATAGAACCAAAAAATACTTTCAGAAAATAATAGGACATAACAACATCGGGGCAGGAGCAAAAAAACATATGAAAACATAACAATCTATTTTAAATGGCCTAAGCAATTATTTGTGCCTAGCAGCTTTATAAAATTGGCCCTCGAGCTATGAAAAGTTTATGATTCTGGCCATTTTCTCTTGAATTTTGGGGCAAATGTTTGTAAGATTATAGGCAAAATTGTGTGTACGGCAGCTCGTGACTGAAACAAATCACAACAAATATATTCAATAACTAAAGTGTTTCCAGTCACGTCTCATTGATGCAGAAAATCAATTATTCACCTACTGTCTTGAACTACCAAAGTGTAGATTCACCTCCTAGACAAGGTGAATCTCACTTTGGTAGTTCGAGACAGAAAGTTAAATAAGAAAGAGTAGGCTCAAAATTCCCATTGATTACTGCATTAAACAGAGATTAACTGTTCTATGTAGAAAAGGAACATTTTGTTCAGGGTAAAAGGAGTCACAACTTTAGCTCACCATTCTTCCCGTCTTACCTTAAAGTGATGCTCTGCCAGTGATTCGTGGACAACCCCAGTACTGTAGTCTTCTCAAGTATCCAGTGCCTTGAGAAACTCTCCAGGCCTATAGTAGGCAATGCTGTCTGCTGTAGCATTTCGGAAAACAAATCAGCCTAGGAAAAACATAAAGCATTACAGTGGTAATTATTTTGCAGCGGGTCTACATGTACATTACAGAAGCATAATTACAAGTCAATCACAAATCAATCTCGATAAACACTATCACGAGAAACCCAAATGCACTGTGACAAAGCCCTCCTTCTATTATTGATAATCGACTTGCCGTTGCAAACTACTCGTGGCCAAGCATGTACTCACAGTGACTTACACTTCACAGAGCCTGATAGAGGTTAGTGGCACAAACGACCATAAATAGGCAAAGGGACAAAGACATAATCTTACCCAAAGTAGAACTGCCAAGATTGGAGGCATGTCATGTGAGTAGAGACAAACAACAGACAAATCCAGAAGATCCACAACCAGGCTGATGCAAACTGCAGTGAAATATAAACAGTTTTCAATTAAAGGTTGACAAAGAGTTAAGATTTCATACACCGTTTTATATAATGTCTTCGTCCATTCTTATCATGACTATAACACGAGGCATATTTTCTACCAACGTTGTAAAACTATGCAACGCTCTGGCAGTTTTGGAAACTATCGGGAGTAACAAGCAGGTTGGTTTGGGGTGATACAGTTACTTGACCCTTAATTTGTCCAAGTATTCCTCCATGGTCAAACATTATTAGGTTTAATACAATAGAACGTATCATGAAAACACCCACCAATCTTCGTGGCTTTCATTCCTGGTCATCTCGGGCGGGCGCATCTTGATTTGCTGTCTCTCCCTTTATGCAGCTATTTGAAAGACGGATATGTCGCACCTCATGACAGTCTCCATCTCGAGTCATTTAAACTAAAAGTATAACAAAATAAATCAGAACCTTATAGAGGTTAGTGGCACAAACAACGATAAATAGGCAAAGGGACAAAGACATAATCTTACCCAAGGTAGAACTATACCGACGTTACTATACCGATCCATTATTTGTATATATATCTGTGACAATAAAAAAACTATGAACTATAGTGGTTTAATATAAAATATAAAGTATCATAAAAACACCCACCAATCTTCGTGGCTTTCATTCCTGGTCATCTCGGGCGGGTGCATCTTGATTTGCTGTCTCTCCCTTTATGCAGCTATTTGCAAGACGGTTATGTCGCACCTCATGACAGTCTCCATCTCGAGTCATTTAAACTAAAAGTATAACAAAATAAATCAGAACCTTATAGAGGTTAGTGGCACAAACAACGATAAATAGGCAAAGGGACAAAGACAGAATCTTACCCAAAGTAGAACTATACCGAGGTTACTATACCGATCCATTATTTGTATATATATCTGTGACAATAAAAAACTATGAACTATAGTGGTTTAATATAAAATATAAAGTATCATAAAAACACCCACCAATCTTCGTGGCTTTCATTCCTGGTCATCTCGGGCGGGTGCATCTTGATTTGCTGTCTCTCCCTTTATGCAGCTATTTGCAAGACGGTTATGTCGCATCTCATGATTAAACTAAAAGTATAACAAAATAAATCAGAACCTCATAGAGGTTAGTGGCACAAACAACGATAAATAGGCAAAGGGACAAAGACATAATCTTACCCAAAGTAGAACTATACCGAGGTTACTATACCGATCCATTATTTGTATATATATCTGTGACAATAAAAAACTAGCAACTATAGTGGTTTAATATAAAATATAAAGTATCATAAAAACACCCACCAATCTTCGTGGCTTTCATTCGTGGTCATCTCGGGCGGGTGCATCTTGATTTGCTGTCTCTCCCTTTATGCAGCTATTGGCAAGACGGTTATGTCGCATCCCATGACAGTCTCCATCTCGAGTCATTTAAACTAAAAGTATAACAAAATAAATCAGAACCTTATAGAGGCTACTGGCACAAACGACCATAAATAGGCAAAGGGACAAAGACATAATCTTACCCAAAGTAGAACTGCCAAGGTTGCAGGCAGGTCATGCGAGTAGGGACGAACAACCGACAAATCCAGAAGATCCACAACCAGGCTGATACAAACTGCAGTGAAATATCAACAGTTTCCAATTAAAGGTTGACAAAGAGTTAATTTTTCAAACACAGTCTTATATAATGTCTTTTGTTCCACTCTTATCATGACTATAACATGAGTCATATTTTCTACCAACGTTGTAAAACTATGCAATGCTCTGGCAGTTTTGGAAACTATCAAGAGTAACAAGCAGGGTGGTTTGGGGCGATACAGTTACTTGACCCTTACTTTGTCCAAGTATTCCTCCATGGTCAAACATTATCAGTTTAATACAATAGAACGTATCATAAAAACACCCACCAATCTTCGTGGCTTTCATTCCTGGTCATCTCGGGCGGGTGCATCTTGATTTGCTGTCTCCCTTTATGCAGCTATTTGCAAGACGGTTATGTCGCATCTCGTGACAGTCTCCATCTCGAGTCATTTAAACTAAAAGTATAACAAAATAAATCGGAACCTTATAGAGGTTAGTGGCACAAACGACGATAAATAGGCAAAGGGACAAAGACATAATCTTACCAAAAGTAAAACTATACCGAGGTTACTATACCGATCCATTATTTGTATTTATATCTGTGACAATAAAAAACTATGAACTATAATGGTTTAATATAAAATATAAAGTATCATAAAAACACCCACCAATCTTCGTGGCTTTCATTCCTGGTCATCTCGGGCGGGTGTATCTTGATTTGCTGTCTATCCCTTTATGCAGCTATTTGCAAGACGGTTATGTCGCATCTCGTGACAGTCTCCATCTCGAGTCATTTTAAACTAAAAGTATAACAAAATAAATCAGAACCTTATAGAGGTTAGTGGCACAAACGACGATAAATAGGCAAAGGGACAAAGACATAATCTTACCAAAAGTAGAACTATACCGAGGTTACTATACCGATCCATTATTTGTATTTATATCTGTGACAATAAAAAACTATGAACTATAATGGTTTAATATAAAATATAAAGTATCATAAAAACACCCACCAATCTTCGTGGCTTTCATTCCTGGTCATCTCGGGCGGGTGCATCTTGATTTGCTGTCTCTCCCTTTATGCAGCTATTTGCAAGACGGTTATGTCGCATTTCAGGACAGTCTCCATCTCGAGTCATTTAAACTAAAAGTATAACAAAATAAATCAGAACCTTATAGAGGCTACTGGCACAAACGACCATAAATGGGCAAATGGACAAAGACATAATCTTACCCAAAGTAGAATTGCCAAGGTTCGAGGTATGTCATGCGAGTAGTGACAAACAACCGACAAATCCAGAAGATCCACAACCAGGCTGATACAAACTGCAGTGAAATATCAACAGTTTCCAATTAAAGGTTGACAAAGAGTTAATTTTTCAAACACCGTTTTATATAATGTCTTTTGTTCCACTCTTATCATGACCATAACATGAGGCATATTTTCTACCAACGTTGTAAAACTATGCAATGCTCTGGCAGTTTTGGAAACTATCAGGAGTAACAAGCACGGTGGTTTGGGGTGATACAGTTACTTTACCCTTACTTTGTCAAAGTATTCCTCCATGGTCAAACATTATCAGGTTTAATACAATAGAACGTATCATAAAAACACCCACCAATCTTCGTGGCTTTCATTCCTGGTCATCTCGGGCGGGTGCATCTTGATTTGCTGTCTCTCCCTTTATGCAGCTATTTGAAAGACGGTTATGTCGCACCTCGTGACAGTCTCCATCTCGAGTCATTTAAACTAAAAGTATAACAAAATAAATCAGAACCTTTTAGAGGTTAGTGGCACAAACAACGATAAATAGGTAAAGGGACAAAGACATAATCTTACCCAAAGTAGAACTATACCGATCCATTATTTGTATTTATATCTGTGACAATAAAAAACTATGAACTATAGTGGTTTAATATAAAATATAAAGTATTGTAGCGACCTAAATCGTTTGTACATAAATACTGTTTTGTATTTTGTTGCATTTGGCATGCCATAGTGCATACATGCCCAAATTGTTGTTATTGTTGGTGACCTTTGAACTGACTGAGGAGTTGCAAAACGTTTCTTAGTTCTTAGTAGTTTAATCCCTTTGCAGTTGTAGACAACTATACTGGGATGTGCAGTGAGTGACGTCTTGACCAGAAGTGCAGAAAACAAAATGTGTAGGACAGACAGAGAACATTATATACACTGTACATTTGATGAGGGACAGACTACATAAATCTGTCATAGACAAGGGGCACCATCTCCCTGATCTCAGGAAGAGCTGCCAGTCTAAATGCGTAGATGGTGGGTGCTGTGACGACAGTTATTGGTAGTCTGTTCCAAATGCGAATTGTTCGAGGATAGAATGAGTATTTGAAGCAGTCCAGTGAGACAAGGGGCATATTGTATTTGAGCTGATGATCATGTCTTGTGATATAAGTTGCTAGTTTAACTACCGGTGGAAATGATATGTTTACGAGACCGTAGTGGATTTTATAAAACATGCATGATTGTTGAAGGAGGCGATTTGTTTGCAGTGTGTCCCAGTTGAGATTCGCTAACATTGGTGTTACACTGGATGAGCGTTGATAATCAGCATGTGAAAAGCGTGCTCCTTGACGCTGGATTTGTTCAAGACGATTTATGTCTTTGAGTGTAGTTGGGTTCCAGACCTCACTTGCGTAGTCTAGTTGAGGTTGAACCAGGGATTTAAATGCTTTCGCTTTGACTTGTGTTGTGCATGGAGACAGTGTTCTGCGTAACAATCCAAGGATGCGATGTGATTTCTTAATGACTTTGGTGCATTGCTTGGACCAACGGAGATCGTTAGAGATGACGACTCCCAAATACTCATGTTCAGTCACTCTGTTAAGGGGTTCACCAAGCATGAAGTATTGGAAGACACTTGGTTTTCTCTTACGGGTGATTGTGATAGTTGCACATTTGGTTATGTTGAAGGACATGAGCCATGTTTTTGACCAGGTGGCCAGTGTCTCCAGATCTTGTTGAAGAGTAATGTGGTCCTCTGGACATCTTATCTCCCGGTACAAGATACTATCATCGGCGAATAGACGGACAGTTGATTGGATATTTTCTTGTATGTCGTTGATATATAGAAGAAACAAAGCGGGGCCCAACACTGAGCCCTGTGGTACTCCGGATGTGACGTTTACCCAGGAGGATTGGGCACCATTTACTGACACAGCTTGAGATCGATCTGTAAGAAATTCCTTGATCCATCCCAGTGTTGGTCCTCTGATGCCGTAGTATTCCAGTTTACCTGCTAGTCGTCTGTGTGGAACCCTATCAAAGGCCTTACTGAAGTCTAGCAGGACTACATCTGTTTGGCTGCGATGATTTAAGGTGGTAGCCCAGTCATTTGTTGCTGATATGAGTTGAGTGGTAGTTGAGAGGCGTTCACGGAAACCATGCTGGTTACTAATCAAGATGTCATGGGCGTTGAGATGTTTTGATAAATGGCTCAATATGATATGTTCCATGATTTTGCAACAAATACAGGTGAGTGATATTGGTCGGTAATTTGATGGGTCAGATTTTTGGCCTTTCTTATAGATTGATGTTACAAGTGCTTGTCGCCACTGGTCAGGTAGGTCACCCTTGTCATAAGATTGCTGGAATATGAATCTCATGACTGGGGCTACTTCGCTGGATACCATCTTGAGGAACCTTGCCGGAAGCTCATCTGGACCTCCAGCCTTTGAAGGATTCAGGTTGGAGAACTGTTTGGTAACACCGGTGGTGTTTATGATGATATTTGCAATGCTCGTGAATGGTGAGGTTCCTTTGGAGGGAACTACAGTGATGGACTCCTCAGTAAACACAGATTTGAAGTGACTGTTGAGTGCATTTGCCTTTTCTTTGTTTGTGGTGAACAGACGATTGTCTTTCTTCAGTAATGGGATACCGAGGTTTTCAGTACGCATCAGTTTTACATAGTTCCAAAATGTTTTGGGGTTTTCATTTAGGTTTGCCCCAATGACGGTATTGATGTAATTGTGGTGAGCCTTACTGACAATGTTTGCCACGTAGTTACGCTGTTTGCGGAAAGCAAACCAGTGTTTGGGTTGTTTGGATTTATGAGCTTGGCTGAAAAATGTATCACGCTTTCTCATCTGACGTTTGATGGTGACTGTTATCCATGGTAACTGTCTGTTACTTTTGGTCATTTTGGATGGGATGTTCAAGTCCATAATCTGAGTTAGATTGTTCCTGATGGTACACCAGTTGGAGTCTACAGTATTATTTTCTGGGTTGGAACCCAGAAAGTCTGCCACAAATTCGCGAACCTTTGATTTTAACAGCAGCGGGTCTGCCTTTTTGAAGACAAAGACCTTGCGAGGTGGTTTACAGTTGAATTTTGGTTTTGTGTTGATGTCAAAAACAACAATGTTATGGTCCGAGATGCCTGGAAGGACTTCTATGTTGTCGACAAGAACAGGATTTGTGGTGATTATCAAATCAAGTATGCTGTTTGAGATTGGTCTAGTGATTTGTCTTACCATTTGGGAGAACGAGTTCTCAAAGAGTAATGCTAAGAATTTCTCATGAAGAGTGGCCGTGGATGCATTTGTACTTTGCCATGTGTCCCAGCTTATATCCGGTACATTAAAATCCCCCCCGATGATTATGTTGGGATGTTGACGTGGATGTTTGGACAAAAGCTTGGCAATGGAGTTGGTGAGTTCCTCTAGTGGTACAGAGCCTGCAGATGGTGGTCTGTAGAAGCTAGCTATGTAAAGAGGTTTTGAGTTACTGAACTGGAGATTAGCCCAGATAACTTCACAGTCTGTGTCCATGCTTGGTGTATCAGTTGAGATGAAAGTGTCCTTGGTTGCTATGAAGACCCCCCCTCCACTAGAATTTCTGTCTTTACGATAGACAGTG
Organism: Crossaster papposus; assembly: GCA_037893245.1. Taxonomy (NCBI): domain Eukaryota; kingdom Metazoa; phylum Echinodermata; class Asteroidea; order Velatida; family Solasteridae; genus Crossaster; species Crossaster papposus. The sequence continues at coordinate 4,721,384 of JBAIAA010000195.1, read as the reverse complement.
AAGTTTGGTGGGAAGAGGGAATATGTTTCCATCGATGAGTCAATTTTTGATTCACAGCCAAGGATGATATCAGGATCATGATGGTCTATCAGTGCTTTAAATTTGGCCTGCTTATTAGTGCTTTTAATACCATTACAGTTGATCACTATTGTTTTTAATTGCGTCTTGCGATTTCTTGGAGGTGTAAAGTTGGCTTGGTTTGTGGACTTGAGTGGTGTTGATGAGCGCTGAAAGGACTCCGATGTTGAATATGAGGTTTCGTTTTCATTTGAGTCGGTACTGGTGGAGAACATGTCACTGAGAGCAGAGAACGAGTTTGAGGTCTCAATGTCGGATGCAAATAATGAAGAGTGGAAGCTCGGTAAGCCACAGTTGTAGCATATCCACACAAAACTTGCATTGTTTGATTTACTACAAAGGAGTGAGTAATTCAAGTCGCTTACTCCAATACAGCCAATGTGGTTCCAGTAATTACAATTGTCGCAGATGATGGCTTTGTCATTGTCATGTACATTTTCTTGACAAACACCACATGGCCATTGGACTACGGGCTTGGGTTGATCTGTTGTGGTGCGTGGGCCTGGGTTGGTTTCAACTTGTCCGCTTAACAGGGTGATAAGAAAAGCATGCCATAGGGAAGAATTATCGAAGTGCCAGAATTTAGAGGACTGCCATGATTGTTGGTTGGCAATTGTGAGAAACGGAATGGTGATGCTCCATTTCTCCCAGCCAGGCTTGGTGTCGTTAATACATACGCATGTAGGCTTAGTAGTTTCAAACACAGGTTTGCAAGTTGCTTTGTTGTCATCTAGAAGTAGTCGACCTCGAAGATAGAATATTAGGCCGATTACTATGAACACGATAAACAATGGACGGTGTACGCGTGCATGGCGAGTACGCAGGGCCATGACTTGAGAGCAGTAGGTACACAGTTCACAAGTACACACGTCATCAACCGTACACAAAGTAAAGATGGCGGATTGTTGATTTCGCAGGGCGAACAATTTATCATCAAAGTACAGATTTCAGAAGAAAAATATTCTGTAGATATTCCTACAGATGCAGTGATGGTCTGAAAACCCCGGGAACATGAAAAATATCTACAGTACCATACAGTAGTTGTACAAACTAGTACTGGAGAAGATTGAGATCAGCAGCAAATCTTCACACGTACATGCAGCACACAGTAGATTGCATCAACCGTACACAAAGTAAAGATGGCGGATTGTCGATTACACAGGGCAAAAATTGATCATCAAAGTACAGATTCCAGGAGTTGAATATTCTGCAAATGTTCCTATGAATGCAATCAGTGGTGTTCTAAAGACAACTTAGTTGCATTTTGGGTTAGGATGATAAGAGAAACAGAAGGATTATGATGGATTTAAATTTAGAAAGCAGGAGAACAAAAAAGTGGATGCAGCCTGGTCATGGCGTCACTCAAAAATGACCACGTGTTCTCCTCACGCACTTTTAGTCTTGCTTTTCGACTCCGCGTTTTGACAGCTTTATTACACCAGTTTTTATTCATCAGTTTTACTCGTATATTGTCTTCGTCTACCGTCAAACTGTTTGTCCTTTGTGAACGTTTGTGAACGTTTGTGAACATTTGTGAACACCCTCTACACGGGACTATTCACCGTATTTTCTGTGGAGTGAGAATCAACTTTTGACATTCATTCTCACCGCTACTGACATTACGGTACGCTCTACGCCACCGGAGCTGTACACGGCTAGTGCAGTGGTCCGAGGTGCTTTCGTCGTTGTAATTATTCACAACTGACTTCAGTGGTGAGTTAACACTTAAGTCAATACTAGGCCTTTTCTAAGTAGTACACCAACTATTACATTGGTGACCCAGGTGTGATCTGAACATCTACAGACTTTTCCTAATCATTTATAGAGCAACATCACAATGTCGGTATCACACCCTGTTTCACTCCTACCTCCGGTACAACATGTACAAGCAGCAGTAAGCCTTAAGCTACCGCCATTTTGGCCAAATGATCCCACCCTGTGGTTCCCTCAAGTGGAGGCCCAGTGCACCATTCGCAAAATTACCACACAGGAAACACGTTTTGCGTACGTCGTGGGCTCGCTCCATCCAGAGATCGCCCAAGAAGTAAGGGATATTTTGATTGCGCCACCAGCCACTGCTCGTTATGACAAACTGAAGGCGGAACTCATTCGTCGGACTTCGACTTCAGAACAGAAGAGCCTCCATCAGCTTCTAATTGCCGAGGAGCTTGGGGATCGAAAGCCATCACAGCTTCTACGGCGAATGCGTCAGTTGCTCGGGGAAAACACACTGGAGGAGAAGATTTTGAAACAGCTGTTTTTGCAACGCCTCCCAACCGCTGTTCAGCCCATCCTCGCATCTACAGCGCTGGCTGATTTAGCCGACAAGATCGTCGAGGTGTCTGCCCCGCCGGGGATTTCACAGCATGTCGCAGCATTTTCAGCAGCACTGCCACCCCAGCATGCCCAGCCACAACCACAAGCCCCGTCCGAGGTCCTCGTTGTGCAGCACAAGGTAGATGACCTCACAAAACAAGTAATGGCTTTGACAACTCAGTTCCAGGTGGGTCAGAGGCGAGATCGTTCTCGCTCTTTCTCTCGTCGGCGCAATAACCAACGAGACTCCACCCCATCAGCGGATCGCCAGTCATCCGACCAACAGTGCTGGTACCACTGGAAGTATGGCGGCAATGCCCGTAAATGCACTAGTCCTTGTTCCCGCCGCACTTCTGCTCAACCCAAGTCGGAAAACACCAACGCCAGCAACTAACGGCGACAAGCCAGCCTGGCGTAAGTTCCCCTAGTCGCCTTTTCTACATCACTGATCAAACAACCGGCCTTCGATTCCTGGTTGACACTGGGGCAGAAGTTAGCGTCTTACCTCCATCGGTAGCGGATAGACAACGCAAACTGCAACCTTCCTCAGTACGCCTACAGGCCGTCAATAAATCTCCTATACCAACCTTTGGGTAGAAGTCTTGCACACTCAACATCGGGCTACGACGGGTTTTCCGATGGGTATTTCTGCTTGCAGATGTTTCGATGGCCATCATTGGTGCAGATTTTCTGCAACACTATGCCCTCTTGGTCGACATACGAAATCGCAAGCTTATCGATACTACCACTCACCTTTCGATACGCGGTTGCATACGCCTTTGGACACGCTCATCGCTTCGTTTCCGGAAGTGACGCGCCCTGTCTATACCGAGGTACCAGTGAAACACTCAGTCACCCACCACATGATCACAACTGGAAACTGCAACCTTCCTCAGTACGCCTACAGGCCGTCAATAAATCTCCTATACCAACCTTTGGGTAGAAGTCTTGCACACTCAACATCGGGCTACGACGGGTTTTCCGATGGGTATTTCTGCTTGCAGATGTTCCGATGGCCATCATTGGTGCAGATTTTCTGCAACACTATGCCCTCTTGGTCGACATACGAAATCGCAAGCTTATCGATACTACCACTCACCTTTCGATACGCGGTTGCATACGCCTTTGGACACGCTCATCGCTTCGTTTCCGGAAGTGACGCGCCCTGTCTATACCGAGGTACCAGTGAAACACTCAGTCACCCACCACATCATCACAACTGGAAACTGCAACCTTGCTCAGTACGCCTACAGGCCGTCAATAAATCTCCTATACCAACCTTTGGGTAGAAGTCTTGCACACTCAACATCGGGCTACGACGGGTTTTACGACGGGTTTTCCGATGGGTATTTCTGCTTGCAGATGTTCCGATGGCCATCATTGGTGCAGATTTTCTGCAACACTATGCCATCTTGGTCGACATACAAAATCGCAAGCTTATCGATACTACCACTCACCTTTCGATACGCGGTTGCATACGCCTTTGGACACGCTCATCGCTTCGTTTCCGGAAGTGACGCGCCCTGTCTATACCGAGGTACCAGTGAAACACTCAGTCACCCACCACATCATCACAACTGGAAACTGCAACCTTCCTCAGTACGCCTACAGGCCGTCAATAAATCTCCTATACCAACCTTTGGGTAGAAGTCTTGCACACTCAACATCGGGCTACGACGGGTTTTCCGATGGGTATTTCTGCTTGCAGATGTTCCGATGGCCATCATTGGTGCAGATTTTCTGCAACACTATGCCCTCTTGGTCGACCTACGAAATCGCAAGCTTATCGATACTACCACTCACCTTTCGATACGCGGTATGGAAGTAACATCGCCTACACTAAGTGACGCGCCCTGTCTATACCGAGGTACCAGTGAAACACTCAGTCACCCACCACATCTTCACAACTGACAAACTCACCATCGCAAAAGACGAATTCAACCACATGCTCGACCTAGGCATCATTGCACCATCGGATAGAAGACCCCTGGTGACTGGCGCCCCTGTGGGGATTATCGTGCGTTGAATAGAGTAACTGTTCCAGATCGCTATCCGATTCCCCATCTACATAATTTTACCGCCAACCTGACCGGTAAACGCATCTTTTCCAAGATTGATTTAGTGCGTGCGTACCACCAAGACTGCCATTACCACACCTTTTGGGTTGTACCATTTTGTGCGCATGCCTTTTGGCCTACGGAATGCGGCTCAGACCTTCCAGCGTTTCATTGCCATTCGTGTATGCCTACATTGACGACATCCTTGTGGCTAGCGACTCGCTGGAACAACACCATAAACACTTGGGGTTACTGTTCTCACGATTATCCGAGTTCGGAGTAGTAATCAACCCAGCCAAGTGTCAGTTTGGAGCAACAAACCTTGACTTCCTAGGTCATCACATTGATAAGCAGGGTATTCATCCACTAGATGAGAAGATTACTGCCAACAGTGAGTTCCCTCGTCCAACTTCAGTGCGTCAATTACGTCGTTTCCTCGGTCTCATCAATTTTTACCGACGGTTTCTCCCGCATTGTGCAGACATCCTTGCACCACTGACGGATTTGTTGCGTAACCAACCAGAGCGTCCTCGTAAGCCAACCACTTTCATCAAGCGTTCCCTGGCCAACATCACCATGCTCGGTCATCCATCCTCAAGTGCATCACTAAGCCTGATGGTCGACGCATCAGACACAGCTGTCGGTGGGGTACTACAACAACACTCGGACAAAGATCAGCGGCCCATCGCTTTCTTTTCCAAGAAACTATACTAATAAACTATACTAAGAAACTAATAAGGTTACTATACCGATCCGTTATTTGTTTATATATCTGTGACAATAAAAAACTATGAACTATAGTGGTTTAATATAAAATATAAAGTATCATAAAAACACCTACCAATCTTCGTGGCTTTCATTCCTGGTCATCTCGGGCAGGTGCATCTTGATTTGCTGTCTATCCCTTTATGCAGCTATTTGCAAGACGGTTATGTCGCATCTGATGACAGTCTCCATCTCGAGTCATTTAAACTAAAAGTATAACAAAATAAATCAGAACCTTATAGAGGTTAGTGGCACAAACGACGATAAATAGGCAAAGGGACAAAGACATAATCTTACCCAAAGTAGAACTATACCGAGGTTACTATACGATCCATTATTTGTATATATATCTGTGACAATAAAAAACTATGGACTATAGTGGTTTAATAAAATAGAACGTATCACAAAAACACCCACCAATCTTCGTGGCTTTCATTCCTGGTCATCTCGGGCGGGTGCATCTTGATTTGCTGTCTCTCCCTTTATGCAGCTATTTGAAAGACGGTTATGTCGCATCCCATGACAGTCTCCATCTTGAGTCATTTAAACTAAAAGAATAACAAAATAAATCAGAACCTTATAGAGGTTAGTGGCACAAACAACGATAAATAGGCAAAGAGACAAAGACATAATCTTACCCAAAGTAGAACTATACCGAGGTTACTATACCGATCCATTATTTGTATATATATCTGCGACAATAATAAACTATGAACTATAGTGGTTTAATATAAAATATAAAGTATCATAAAAACACCCACCAATCGTCCAGTCTTCCTGTCTTGCATTCCTGGACATCTTTATTGGCTGCCACTCTCTCCTCCAGCTTGTTGCAAGACGGTTATATCGCATCCCGTGACAGTTTCTATCTCAAGTTTCCTAAAATACAAAAAAAAAACTTGGCCTTGGCTGGACGAGGTCAGTATTTATCGAGCTGTTTAAATGTTTGTATACTATTGTTCAATAGCGACAAGTCAGGCTTCCAATCCCATACCAGAATGAGGAAGGGTTTCTTCAGTGCCCGTGGGTAACTAGACAAGACAGTTTCTTTTGCTCTAAACCGAGCTACATCTATTGGCCGCAACGAGCCTTAGCCTCTACACAAGGATGGCAAAATAATCGCATCCCTTTCGTCCTCACATTCCACCCCTTGAACCTGAATGTGCGCAATATCCTGCTGTGGCATTTCCAGTCCCGCTTGACAGACATGCTAACCGGCAGGATTTCAACCTTGCCAACAAGCCCACCTGCGCTTTCAGACGTTTCCCATCCATTGGAGATTATAGTCTCATCACTGGTCAAGCCTGCACAAACATCTCCAAACCACCTTAGCAAGAAAAAAAACATGTAAGCGAGCACGCTGCAACACCTGCCGCTACGTGGACCCTCCTGTATCCCATGCAACGGGTCCTAAGGGCCGTTAACACATATCAAGGGCTTATTCACAAGCACATTGACCAAGATTGTTTATTGCATCACCTGCACCAGATGTCATCTTCTTTACATCGGCGAGACAAGGCGGCGACTTTACCATCTTATTGTTAAATGACAAATTTAATATGGTTTGAAAGATACACATTCCCATTTTGCACTACGAGATAAAACGTCAAAATCTGATAAAGATTTACAGTGTTGGGAGTAATTTGAAAGAAGGGTCGGACTGACTATGGGACCAAGTCTTTCGATTTAGTTTGGATACTGTGCAAGTGTAGACTTGCAATCAAGTGCACTGCAGGTGCCACTGAAATGAGCTAGCACTGACGGCAGTGGTTCATTTCGGTGGCAGCCGTACGGACAAAGACGACAGAGTCAAACTACTTTTTGTAAAAGTTTAGACTTGCACAGTATCCCAACACAATTTCAAAAAATACATTCAAAAATTATCATACCTCGAAATAGGCACTGGGGGAGACCATCCCATAGAGATGTACACAAACTTAAAACAGTCCTAACTTGTTTACCCTAACCCTGTTCTCAAAGATCTTCAAGATTTATGCTGTTTAGACCAAAATCGGTCGTTCTAGGACAAAAATAACTCCCAAATATCATTTTTTTAGGGTACCTAGCCACTTAGTGAGACACTGAAATGTCTCCCTAAGTGCTATTGTCTCCTTATTACCTAAAAATTTACGTTAATTTGTCTCCCCAAGTGACTATTTGGAATAATTGACTAGGTCAATAAAAATGACATTAAAAAAGGTACAAACATTATAAACCATTTCACTCCCCTTTCTAATCTTAATTAAATCAATCCCAACGTGATGGATAATAATAATAATAATACAATTCATTTTTTTTTTTTTTTTTTCATTTTTTTTTTCTTTTCTTTTTTTTTTTTTTTCTTTTTTTTTTTTTTTTTTTTTTTTAATTTTTTTTTTTTAATTTTTTTTTTTTTTTTTTTTAATTTTTTTTTTTTTTTTTTTTTTTAATTTTTTTTATTTTTTTTTTTTTTTCCTTTTTTTTTCATTTTTTTTTTTTTTTTTCATTTTTTTTTTTTTTTCTTTTTTTTTTTTATTTATTTCTTTTTTTTTTTTTTCTTTTTTTTTTTTTTATTCTTTATTTTTTTTTTTTTTTTTTTTTTTTTTTTCTTTTTTTTTTGCTCTTGTTAAAATTGTCACAGTACAATAATTCATACAATTCAACATGGTTTAATTTTAAAATTCTTAAAAAGTTGTAGCTTCTTGAGAAAGTCCACGATCTCAGCCAGGTAATTTTGTTTGAATATAGTATTTAGGTCTCTAACATTAAAGCACTTTAGTAGTCGATGCATACAATTAACGCATTCTATAAACAGTGAAATGACAATTGCAAAGATTACACCGAGTAATGTTCTCAAATTTGAGTAGGTATGCACGAGAAATACATAATAAAAATAATAATAAATAACATTTATATAGCGCTTAATACAAGTGTTTCTAAGCGCTGAGATTTCCCCCGTCATTGGGCCCATGAAACATTCCAAATACCATCTCAGCTCCCTGGAGAGTATACAGCTCGATGCTGTCATTTCGGCGAAAGCAGCTAAATCAACCACAATAACCATCTCTGCCCTCACAGGTACCCGTTTACTCCTGGGTGGAGAGAAGCAATGAGTGACAAAGTGCCTTGCCCAAGGGCACACGAACCGTAGTCCCAGGCCGTACTCGAACTCACAACCTGTAGCTTTACCTACAGATTACAAGTTCAATGCTCCAGACCACGAGGCCACGGCACTCCACATACATGCGACAATCAGGTTATACACCCAACTGACAATGATATTTAGCCTTTCCAGGGGTCAAGCGTATCACTGTCACAGTCCATACAATTCAACATGGTTTAATTTTACATCTCTTAAAAAGATCTAGCTTCTTGAGAAATTCCACGATCTCAGCCGGGTAATTTTGTCTGAATATAGTGTTTAGGTCTCTAACATTAAAGTACTTTTGTCTTGGATGCATAAAATTAACGCATATTCTATAAGCATGTGTTGTACAGTGAAAAGACAATTGCAAGGGTTACACTGAGTAATGTTCTCAGATTTGAGTAGGTATAAGCACGAGAAATAATATACGAGACCAATACGGGTCCGCACTGACACTACTTCAGCTTCGCCTCTACAATTCCACTGTATTATGCATGCTTCTTTGGTATTCATTATTTACAATAAAGAAGTGAAAGATACGCTTTTACCGTTAGCCGGGTTATGCTGACACCATTATGTTAGGCTAGGCCATTCCAAGGAACAAGCGTACCACTGTCACACTTAAGACACTACAATCTACTACAGTTGGGCCAATTTTATAAAACATGTAAGCATACTATTATTGAAACTGTAGATTATTTTTAAGAATGTACAGTTGACAAAGACTGTAGATTAAGTTGACAAAGAGTCTGACTATACGTACTTTAATTCACAAAGCAAGTTTGATAACAATAACATCTACACTTATTCAAAATAAGTTATGTCATGATCGGAAGCACGAGAGAGTTCTTGTCCTGATGGAATCTTGATTGGCAAACTCTGAAACTGGAAACCTGGGGTGATGGATGACAGTATGGATGCAGACTGATCACTTGACGGTACGGGAGTAGTCCGGATCAATGCAGCGATCGGGATAGCCGACCATGCAGTCTTCTTCTCGCGTCTGTCCATAGACCTTTAGATTCGTTGAGGCAAGCCAGTCCAACGTGTCATTGTCCAGGTCTCCGTGGTTAGCTTGTGGAGAAGGTGGGATTCGCCCGCTTGTGCCAGCGTGGCTACTTCTCATCTGACCTCTGCTGGAGCGATAACAGCAAAGACAGGCAGATAGTGGGGTGGCTCGTAGGCATCCGGAGACAGTCCGCAAGGCGGAGTTAAGGCAGTGTCTAGCTTTTTGACCATACCGGAGCACAATACTCGGTGGCAGAGAACACCAGCGCCTCGGTAGAAATGCGCAGTGTCTTCGTAGTGGTTCCCCATGTGGTACGGGCAACAAAGTTTCATAGCTGAAGAACATGGCACCGGCGGGAGCGACACTATATGGCTGGCCCAAGCCAAGCCATGCAGCGTTCATTGTACGGCAGTTGTGTTGGCAAGAGACCGTGCCCATTGCAGGTATCAAAGAGCAAGGCACCGCCAGATCAGTGGCATCAGCAACACAGTCTCCCCGACCGTACCCCAGCAGACTGGAGATCAAAATCCGATGAACAACAAATTGTCCGTGGTTATAAGTTCAGAGATAAATGCCACTGGTCAGAAATGTTGCTGGACATCGTCAGGCGAGCGCGGACTCTCGTACTTCTTCACATAACTCAACTTGCATACAGTGTACATACAACTTTAAAAAAACTGGAATTACTTACAAATTCTTAACAATGTATAGTGAAATATTAATAGCAAGACACTAAAAAAAATTAGGGGAAACTGGGGCAGATAATCGTACTTAGTGGCTTATCATTTTCAGAACATCTGCTTTTTTTCAGGTTTTATTTTTTAGTAAGTGGTGACACTGTCAAACATCAGATTTGGACGTTTAATGTCTCGTTTTAAAGTGGAAAGGTGTATCTTTCAAACCATATTGATATTATCTAACAACAAAATAAGATGGTATAGTGCTCACCGTTTAGTTGTTCTGCATTGTGGTATCCGCGGCAACCAAGGTGCAGATGATCATGTGCTGCGCCACAGCTAAGCCATGGGTACTAAGTCTGATGCTATAGAGGTGTGGTGAAACTGTCTGCCAGTTGCCGCTTTATCTCATCGATGTAAAGAAGACCACATCGGCTGCAGGTGATGCAATAAACAACATTGACCGATGTGCATGTAAATACTCCCTTGGTGTGATAGCGGCCGTTAGGGCCGTTACATAGGAGGTGAAGGGGTACACGTAGCGGCAAGTGTTGCAACGTGCCCGCTTACATGGTTCAGTCTTGCCAAGGCAAGGTCGAGATGTTCGACCACAGAAGTGACCAGTGACGAGACTAGTTGATCTCCAATGGATGTCAAACGTCCGATGGTGCAGACGGGCTTGTTGGCGTGGTTGAAAGTCCTGCTAGTAAGCAGGTCTGTCAGGAGAGACTGAAAATGCCGCAGCAGGATGTCACACACCTTCAGGTTCAGGGGGTGGTATGAGGGGATGAGAGGGATGTGACCATTGTGCCGTCGTTGTGTACGAGCTGAGGCTCGTTGGCGGCCCATGGATGTTTCTCCGTTGAAAGCAGAAGGGAACGTCTTGTCTGGGTACCCACGTGCGCTGAAGTAACCTTTCACAATTCTGGCTTGGAATTTGAAGTCGGACCCGTCGCTACAAATTATGTAGAGACGGAAAATTGCATTCTTAAAAGAAGTGTGATGAAACGAGTCATAGGGGAGACTGGGGTAAACGTTGGTACACAGGGTTAAAAAAAGGGGGAACGCGAAATATTTTTAAAAAGGGGGAACGCGAAATAAAAAAAAGTGGGAATGCAAAATGAAAAAAAGTTGGGAACGCGGAATGAAAAAAAGGGGGAACGTGGAATGAAAAAAATTTGGTCTGCGGAATTTTTAAAAAAAGGGGAAAAAAAGGAACACGAGGTAAAGATGGAACACTGGGTAAAGATAGAACACGAGGTAAAGTTTGTTTGAGAAAAGGGGATATGAAAGTGAGAAGCTTGACGAGTACATGAGTATGAATATGACAATTTCTGGAAAATATTGATGCAAGACAAATGGGTAATGTATTGTGAGCGAGATGGTACATGAATGTTCCTAACTAAAGAGAGTAAATATCGTGCAGTTTCAGGGTTCTTAGATTGAGAAAAAGGGCATCAGTGTGGGCTAAGTATAGTGTGCATTGCAGCTGATCACACGAATGGCTCTTTTCTGTAGCAGAAATAGTCTATTCATCACAGTGCGTGAAGCATTTCACCGTGCCAATATACCATAATTCAAGTAAGGTAGAATAAGAGTATTATAAAGAGAAAACAAAATAGGCTGGGAAAACACTCTTTAAGTCGATTTAACACACCAACATTTCTAGCCACGATAATGACATATATAACCTACATGGGGTTTTCAAGACAATTTGTTATCAATGTATAACCCAAGAAACTTGGTACAATTCGTGAACTTATAAATTATCTACATGTATCACGATATCACCAGGGTGATTACTAAGCGTGTTGCTAAACAACATACAGATTGGTTGTTTTATGTTCAGTGAGAGTTTGTTGGAACTGATCCATTTGAAGACTGACACAAGTTCAGTATTCACTATTTCAAGAGCGGTGTTGATATTTTTGTGGGAAAATAACAGATTAGAATTATCAGCAAAAAGTGTGAAAGAAAGAGTGTCAAATGACTTGGAAATGTCATATTAACATAATTTAGGAAGAACAGGGGTCCAATAATTCGTGAACTTATATATTATCTATCACGATATCACCAGGGTGATTACTAAGCGTGTTGCTAAACAACATACAGATTGGTTGTTTTATGTTCAGTGAGAGTTTGTTGGAACTGATCCATTTGAAAACTGACACAAGTTCAGTATTCACTATTTCAAGAACGGTGTTGACATTTTTGTGGGAAAAGAACAGATTAGAATTATCAGCAAAAAGTGTGAAAGAAAGAGTGTCAAATGACTTGGAAATGTCACATTAACATAATTTAGGAAAAACAGGGGTCCAAGAATGGGCCCCTGGGAGACCCCGCAGGTCGATGTGCGTGGTGTCAAAAAGCTGTCATTAACACAGACGTATAGCTTTCTGTGCTTCCATAATGATACAACTTATAAAGCAAGATATTGTGATCAAGAGTATCAAAGGCTTTAGAGAAATCAAGGAAAATACCTAAAGTGTGCTCAGAATAGTCGATTCCAGTGGTGACTTTAATTGTTTATCAAGATAAGAATGGCATGTGTTGTGCTGTGCTTGGCTCGAAAACCAAATTGATATTTAGAAATAATATTATGTTTAATAAGAAATGCTGTGACGCGTGTATACACCAATATCTCTAAGATTTTCAAAAAACAGGACAAAACTTATAAAGGCCAATAGTTGCTAACTGCGACTTGAATCTTCACTTGTATAAATTGGTGTAACCTTGGCTACCTTCATGTCGTCAGAAAAAAAAATCCACTTATGTACAGGTGAGCCGCCTAGCAATGGTGGAGATAACAAACAAACTGATAGAATCAAAGCCACTGCTTTTTGGGTCACCTACATGATTAACTTCATGAATTTCTTGTATTGTGACAGGAGCAAGAAAGATAGAATGAGGATATGGGTCCTCCAAATAATCCTCAAAATGAGCATTAGATGGAGAAATATTGGCCGCGAGATTGGGCCAATATTAACAGAAAAGTTGTTGCAATAGTCTGCAATATCGGAAGAGTTGTCAGTGTAGGTCCCATTATGGGAAATACTAGGAACTTGGTGAGAAGAACTTTTTTAGTAATTACAGAATTCATGATCTTTCAGGTGTTTTTGATACTGGATTTTTCTTTCTCAAATTGAACGCGGTAATAGTTTTTCTTAGCAGATCTCAAGACATTGGTAAGGATATTTATATTTCTAGTGTAGGCTTGATGAGTTGTTGTGTCTCGCTTAGTCATAAAATGTGATATAATTTGTTTTTAAGATTGATAGACTTGAGGAGAGAATCTGTAATCCATATAACGCAAGTCTCGGTATAATTTATCAAGATTATTACTGTTATAGCAGTAGGAATTGGATGGTTTTGTAAAACCATGGAGGAATAAGAAGGATCCTCCATGGTATAACTTGAAAAAAGTTGGAGATAAGGAGTAAAGTGGATATAGGCAGATGATCCGTTAGGTCGGATATTATTATTTGAGATTTAGGCAGAGCAGGTATTTTTGTCAATATGTTGTCGATCATCGTAGCAGGTGTTTTGGTTATTAGAATATATTACAATAGGTATTGTAGTCAAGAAGATTTATGTTAGAGTCTCCCGTAAGGATGCATTTATTATTTTCAGTAGTCAGTTGAGTTAAACATTTCCTGCAAGAGAGGCATGAAATCTTTATGTGATGCTTGAGGGGATTTGTATGCAACACCAATTACAACATTTCTAGCAGAAGGAATTTTTATCTCAATGAAAAGTGTATCCACGAAGTCTGTGGAGTCTGTCAAATCTTCTCTTACGGCAAACTGTATACTTAAATAAACATATAATGTAACATCGCCACCTAATTTGTGTAGTCTATTAATATTAATAAATTAATAACCGGAAAGAGAAAATATATCTGGTCATGTGTTCCTGTGAGTGGTATTTTGTCAGCACCTAGGCCTGTAGAATCTTCTGTTGTATGCCTACAATATTTCAATGAGAAAAGGATAGAATGTTGGCTATTCCTGTGTTTTACTCCTCTTCCTTTTACACAATTATTTTAAAACGTATGGTGAATTTTTGTAAAAGAAATAAATGCACATAGGTAATGGAAATACTTTTTCCTGAAAACTAAAAAATAGAGTATTTGTAGAACTTCCTGAATAGTTATTTCAGTAAATTTGTATACATGCTGGGTGCATGGCATATAGTGCTTGAACAATTTATTTTACTTGAACTCAAATACTAAATGTAGTTTTTATGTCATTACTTTCCAAGTAACTGCATACCTTGTTTCAACTTACCTCATAAGTGGGGTAAGTCGGAACACATAAGTCATGTTCAAGGTGAAATATTTAAGTAACCATCAACAAATCTAAGAATTTTATAAAACCGGTTTGTTAAATATAAATGTTTTGGTAAACATCGTTCCATTGACCGCCGTCTTCCCTATTGCACCAAGTATGAATGAAAGTCAGTCGGCTGGTAGTAGATGCTGATAATCAAGCGGTTCCGACTGATGCTCACTTGTAAATCAGAAATTGCCTTAAACAAGACTGTTCTAAAGGTTATTGTACATACATAGGCATTATTTCTTTGTATTCCTGTATATATTCGTGTACTACATGTATAATAATGTTGAGGAAATGTATTTATAGGTATTATTGGTAGTTGTCAGTCTATGGTTTTCTTGGTGACTTTTTATATATTTTTTTATCAATTTCTCTTAATTGATGTATAGGCCTATATTGATGGAATTTGGGTAGAGTAATGGTTGTATTTTAGATCCAGATAATTAATTGAATTGATCAAGTTTAATTTGTGAATTGTAAAGCTAAATAAGTACGGTTGATTTGTACTAAATCCTCCATAATGAAGGATTTAGTACAACAAAAATCAACAAAATCTCAAGGTGAATTCAACAAATTACTTTCTTTGACATTTTATTTCAAAGAAAGTAATTTGTTGAATTCACCTCAAGATTTTGTTGATTTTTTGTTGAAATTGATCAATGAAATTGTTGAACTTATCTTAACTTGCTGTCTTCCTCTTACGCAGCTTGTTGCAAGATGATTATGTCGCATCGCATGGCAGTTCATCTCGAGCTGATAACAAAAAAAGGGGGGGAAAGGTATTTATTTGTATTATTTAAAATGTCCAACTTCCTAAACTTCCACAAGAGTTAAATAACAAAATTCAAGCTACGTTTTAATAAAACAGTAAAGAACACTTTATTTACCTTGCATGTGACGTTCCTCAACTGGTGCCAGTCAAACTTTGCAAAACGGAAAACAGCACCGATAAATTAAGAGGTATATACATATTAAACACTGAAACTGGCTATAGCAATAGCACTAATGGCCACTAATTCATTGTAGCAATAGCTGCTCACCCCAGAGATCTCAAAAACTTGAAAGGAAAAGCAAAGGCACGCCTGACTGGTATCGTTATATAACTTATGCATACAAATGTGCTCACACAACAATTAAGACAGTGCTGCATTTTGTAACCCCCAAAAACGCCACACACTAATATGCAAATTCATTGTTACTTGCCTACAGGTTTATGGGCCAGATAACTGAAATTCACCAGCCGCGCTCCGGAATTTATCGTACCCAGCATGGTATTAGTCCCCCATACCTTATACCCCCCTCTTATCCCTATACTTTATACACACTCAACACAAATGTAACCTAACCCACCCCCCCTTAAAAACCTAAAAGGAATTCCTGAGATTCCAGGAACACAATGGTCAACACAAAAGAGGGGGGGTTATCTCTGCCACATATCACACTTCATATGCCATACCTATACATTCTCGTGACTATTGTTACCTAAAAAGAAACCACAACATTCCGCAAGCCCAATGATCACCACAAAGGAGGGGCGGGGAGGCTGCACATGCTGCAATGCAGCCACTGATGATGAAGGAATAAAAGCATGAATTCCATCTCCAGACTTGAAGAGCCCGTTTCCACCTGTCACACATTATTGCTTTATATGCCGGAATTTGTAGTGGAAAAAAATAACAATAAAATCGTGTGGTAATTGTTTGTTAAAGAAAAAAATGCACAAAGGTAATAGGAATCGTTTTTTTCCCTGAAAACTAAAAGTATCGTTTTTTAAATGGTTAAACAAATCTTAACCCTTTTATAGAGTATTTGTAGAACTTCCCTGCATATTTATGTCAGTAAATTTTTGTTTACATGCTGGGTGCATGGCCTATAGTGCTTGAAATATTTCTTTTACTTGAACTCAAATATTAAATGTAGTTTTTAAGTCATTACCGCATACCATACATTTATATTTCAACTTACACCAAACAGGTAGATACATTTGCTACACAGAAATGCACAAACTGGTATATCCATTGTTTTTCTAAATAAAACTAGCTTGTGAAGTATATGTGTTTTGGTACAAATCGATCCAACTAACCCCAGTCTCCTCTATTGCAAGTACGAAGGAGAGCCGATTGGCTTGTACTAGATGCTGGTAACAAGTGGTTATGACTGATGCTAACTTGCATATAAAGGAAGAATAAAGATACTTTACCGACTTTGGCTGTGAATGGTACTCGTTCGCAAAACTGATGAAATCAGCAATCTTCTCCATGGATGCGATGAATACCCCAAAGATGTTCATTTCGGTGGTAAAAAGTACATGTACCTGCACAGACAATTAAGACGACAATATATAATAAATTAATTAAGAGTCTACACTTGCACAGTACATTGTATCTAAATTTTAGAACGCAAAACAATTAAGGCACGTTTCAATAAATGTGTGACAATAAAGCAAACTATGAACTATATAGTGGTTTAACAGAATAGAACCTATCACAAAAACAACTACCAAAAATAAAACACAGATCAAATTAAATTGGGTAAACAAGAAGTAACTGGTAATTAGAATATCAATCACATATCAAGGCAAGTGCAGCCAGATAGGTACGGAAAACTAAAAGTTAAAACATTTCAAGTTGCCCAGAAGCAAACAATGCATGGCCTCAGCAAAGAGGGTCGTAGTTTCGACAAAAAATCCCTGATGCTGTTTTTATTTTGCAAATCTCAGTGCAAAACACAGTGGACCAACAATTCAAAAAAAGTTGTCGGACTGATCGTCAAATTGAGGCAATCCAACAAATTCGTTAAAAAGAAGCAATTATATCCACATTTGCTAACGATTGAGGTTGCTGCGTCTCCCTACGGAAACAATTATAGAGAAACTGTTTACCCCAAAGATAAATAAAAGTCATCATCTGTCAATCAATAAGTAAACATTTACAAATTATGAACTTGATTTAATTATATGGTTTCTGAGAATGTTCAGGCTCGTTTTTTTTTGGTTTAGTTTGTCACGTTAGAACCTTTTAAAATGCAACGCCATGGCCCGGTTCAGCAAGAAGCACCTTCATAATCTCACCAAGTTGCGGGGATCTTCCCACGTTAACGCCTACCGATTAAATGAACGATAATGACCCTATAGTATAATTAATAACCCCTAACCAACCGGGTGGAGGGGGGGGGGGTATACTATTAATCGAGTTGACTTGTACTGCAAATTACTTTTACCTGATCAAGGTTTGCTTCAAACATTTAACATCGTTCTTATTTCTCCATGGATTTAGCAAGAAGCATCTTTATAAGCTCACCAAGTCTGTAGCTGCGGGGAAATGGCCACAATTCTCTTTACCGTTAGAGACGGATCTTCACACGCAACACCAGCTGGCTAAATGAAAGAGCAGGCGGGCACGTGTCACAGTCTTGGCATACCACTCTTTGGTTTTCTACACACAAACATATTCCGCGATTCTGGCCTGTTAGTATAAATCAGGCTTTAAAAAAAATATATATATATATAAAAGTTAATTATAACTATAAAAGTAAATAATTTTAAACGGCTGGTAAGCTGGATTTACTAAGCACAGTTATGTGCTTAGTGCAAATTTAGGATGGTTGAAAGCTTTGAAATTATAATATTAAATTAGCATATTTTTCTCAATATTTTCATTCGGATACCGCAGTCACTCCAATTTGAATTCGAAAACGCGCATGATGAAACCAAACCAGTATATAATTACACTATATCACCCCGTACCCTCTTAAAAAAATTAAAATTGTCAGTTCTATCTAGCAGAGTCGTGTGTGTAGTTTTCCCTCTGTATCAAGAAACTTATTGTTCACATAATTATTATTACCCCTGTGTGAATATTTTTGTTTCTCCTTATCGAGGGTCTTCGGAAATGTTTTTTTTTATATCATGTGTAGAAAATCCTAACATAAATCTGACCAGTGACCCACCCACCTTTGCCAATTTTTGTTGTGTGCAACCGAATCATCTGCATGGAGACCCATAATTTGTTTTCCCATAATTCTTTTTCTAGTGCAGACTTTGAGATCCAGACCCATCCCTACCTCGCAGGAAATAATTTCATTGTGAGGTCAGTTATTACAAGGAAAAAATAGCATTGAGAGGTCGATGCTTCCAGAGGATGTCAGAAAAGTCGACTGTTGAGACAACTCGACTCGGGACAAGTCGACCGTTGAGACAAGTCGACCGTTGATGTACATGTACATGCTTCTGTATTATACTTAATAAGGAGAGACAATAATCACATTTGCAAGCATTTCATTTGAAAAACTTGTGCATTACAAACATATTTTTTGGACTAATGTCCATTATAAAAGAAGTTAGTTTGTGTGTCACAATGTCTACCTGCATATTTTTTTCAATTTTTTTCAGGAAACGCCAGGTCTCAAAGTACATTGTACATTTTTATAAAATTATAAATTCGTATTAAATTCTTATCCAAATAAACTAAATACGTGGTAAGGATTTGTTTTGAGAAAACTGTTCCGAGTGCTTGATTGATCTAAAACAAATGTGTACATATCTCTACACTTTTTCGATTCTTGAAGGCGTTTAGATTATAAATTTATAACCTGATACTGATAGCCCAAGTTTTTTTAAATTTCGTCATGAATGTGAACTTGTCAGTCTTGAAATGACTGCGATTCATCACGGACAGCACTACAATCGTCTCATGCAACACAAATGGTTCATTGGCGAGCCACCGCCTCATCTGTAAATAGAAAAATAATAAGTGTTAAATATTTTTCTTTTGTGTTTGTTCAGCATCCATGATGTGCATCATGCTGTATGTTTGTTTCTTGTACACAGCCATTTAGTCTCTGAAGAAGATCTTGTTAAGATTAAGATCAAAATATTAGGCCCTCTTAACTTATTTGATTTGTATATTTCAGGTCATTCCAGCCAGTAAGCAGTTTGCAGCAGTATTAATCTTATTCAAGTGTTAAATATGCAACAAACGGCATATTTGTAATGCCCAATGTACCTCCTAATTTACATGGTATTTTAACCCAGTTTTCAATTACATTTGTAGTACTTAGTTTGAATGGGATAGCACCATCATTTTCCTAAACTAAAGCAGCTAAACCTTTCATCTCACCCAGCGGCAACCCCAGCCGTATTGATCACCCGGCACCGCCCGAACAAAAACAAAACCTATTCATGTATCATCACGTGTCTCAACAGTCGGCGTGTCTCAACGGTCGGCCTGTCTCAACGGTCGGCCTGTCTCAACGTGGGTCGGCGTGTCTCAACGTGGGTCGGCGTGTCTCAACGTGGGTCGGCGTGTCTCAACGTGGGTCGGCGTGTCTCAACGTGGGTCGGCGTGTCTCAACGTGGGTCGGCGTGTCTCAACGTGGGTCGGCGTGTCTCAACGTGGGTCGGCGTGTCTCAACGTGGGTCGACGTGTCTCAACGTGGGTCGACGTGTCTCAACGTGGGTCGACGTGTCTCACCCTTCCGTACACCTACTCACCCTACCCTACACCTACTCACCCTTCCCCACACCTACTCATTCTTCGCTACACCTACTCACCCTTCCCTACATCTACTCACCCTACGGTCGGCGTGTCTCGACGTGGGTCGACGTGTCAAGACGTGGGTCGACGTGGGTTGACGTAATGAGACACTTTGATGTGTCGAGACCTGTCGACCGTTGAGACACGTGTCTCAACGGTCGGCGTGTCTCAACGGTCGGCGTGTCTCAACGGTCGGCGTACCTCAACGGTCGGCGTGTCTCAACGGTCGGCGTCGTCTCAACGGTCGGCCTGTCTCACCCTACTCACCCTTCCCTACACCTACTCACCCTTCCCCTACTCACCCTTTCCTACACCTACCCACCCTTCCCTACACCTACCCACCCTTCCCTACACCTACTCACCCTACGGTCGGCGTGTCTCGACGTGGGTCGACGTGTCAAGACGTGGGTCGACGTGGGTTGACGTAATGAGACACTTTGATGTGTTGAGACCTGTCGACCGTTGAGACACATGTCTCAACGGTCGGCGTGTCTCAACGGTCGGCGTGTCTCAACGGTTGACGTACCTCAACGGTCGGCGTGTCTCAACGGTCGGCGTCGTCTCAACGGTCGGCCTGTCTCACCCTACTCACCCTTCCCTACACCTACTCACCCTTCCCCTACTCACCCTTTCCTACACCTACCCACCCTTCCCTACACCTACCCACCCTTCCCTACACCTACTCACCCTACGGTCGGCGTGTCTCGACGTGGGTCGACGTGTCAAGACGTGGGTCGACGTGGGTTGACGTAATGAGACACTTTGATGTGTCGAGACCTGTCGACCGTTGAGACACGTGTCTCAACGGTCGGCGTGTCTCAACGGTCGGCGTGTCTCAACGGTCGGCGTACCTCAACGGTCGGCATATCTCAACGGTCGGCGTCGTCTCAACGGTCGGCCTGTCTCACCCTACTCACCCTTACCTACAGCTACTCACCCTTCCCTACACCTACTCACCCTACGGTCGGCGTGTCTCGACGTGGGTCGACGTGTCAAGACGTGGGTCGACGTGGGTTGACGTAATGAGACACTTTGATGTGTCGAGACCTGTCGACCGTTGAGACACGTGTCTCAACGGTCGGCGTGTCTCAACGGTCGGCGTGTCTCAACGGTCGGCGTACCTCAACGGTCGGCGTGTCTCAACGGTCGGCGTCGTCTCAACGGTCGGCCTGTCTCACCCTACTCACCCTTCCCTACACCTACTCACCCTTCCCTACACCTACTCAACCTTCCCTACACCTATCCACCCTTCCCTACACCTACTCACCCTACGGTCGGCGTGTTTCGACGTGGGTCGACGTGTCAAGACGTAGGTCGACGTGGGTTGACGTAATGAGACACTTTGATGTGTCGAGACCTGTCGACCGTTGAGACACGTGTCTCAACGGTCGGCGTGTCTCAACGGTCGGCGTGTCTCAACGGTCGGCGTACCTCAACGGTCGGCGTGTCTCAACGGTCGGCGTCGTCTCAACGGTCGGCCTGTCTCACCCTACTCACCCTTCCCTACACCTACTCACCCTTCCCTACACCTACTCAACCTTCCCTACACCTATCCACCCTTCCCTACACCTACTCACCCTACGGTCGGCGTGTTTCGACGTGGGTCGACGTGTCAAGACGTAGGTCGACGTGGGTTGACGTAATGAGACACTTTGATGTGTCGAGACCTGTCGACCGTTGAGACACGTGTCTCAACGGTCGGCGTGTCTCAACGGTCGGCGTGTCTCAACGGTCGGCGTACCTCAACGGTCGGCGTGTCTCAACGGTCGGCGTCGTCTCAACGGTCGGCCTGTCTCACCCTACTCACCCTTCCCTACACCTACTCACCCTTCCCTACACCTACTCACCCTACTCACCCTTCCCCACACCTACTCACCCTTCCCCACACCTACTCATTCTTCGCTACACCTACTCACCCTTCCCTACACCTACTCACCCTACGGTCGGCGTGTCTCGACGTGGGTCGACGTGTCAAGACGTGGGTCGACGTGGGTCGACGTAAAGAGACACTTTGATGTGTCGAGACCTGTCGACCATTGAGACACGTGTCTCAACGGTCGGCGTGTCTCAACGGTCGGCGTGTCTCAACGGTCGGCGTACCTCAACGGTCGGCGTGTCTCAACGGTCGGCGTCGTCTCAACGGTCGGCCTGTCTCACCCTACTCACCCTTCCCTACACCTACTCACCCTTCCCTACACCTACTCACCCTACTCACCCTTCCCTACACCTACTCACCCTCCCCTACACCTACTCACCCTTCCCACCCTTCCCTACACCTACTCACCCTACCCACCCTACCCACCCTACTCAACCCACTCAACCCACTCAACGGCGAGTTGTCTCAACGGCGAGTTGTCTCAACGGTCGGCGTGTCCCAATGGTCGGCCTGTCTCAACGGTCGGCGTGTCTCAACGGTCGGCGTGTCTCAACGGTCGGCGTGTCTCAACGGTCGGCGTGTCTCAACGGTCGGCGTGTCTCAACGGTTGGCGTCGTCTCAACGGTCGGCCTGTCTCACCCTACTCACACTTCCCTACACCTACTCACCCTTCCCTACACCTACTCACCCTTCCCTACACCTACTCACCCTTCCCTACACCTACTCATCCTTCCCTACACCTACTCATCCTTCCCTACACCTACCCACCCTTCCCTACACCTACCCACCCTTCCCTACACCTACTCGCCCTACGGTCGGCGTGTCTCGACGTGGGTCGACGTGTCAAGACGTGGGTCGACGTGGGTTGACGTAATGAGACACTTTGATGTGTCGAGACCTGTCGACCGTTGAGACACGTGTCTCAACGGTCGGCGTGTCTCAACGGTCGGCGTGTCTCAATGGTCGGCGTACCTCAACGGTCGGCGTGTCTCAACGGTCGGCGTCGTCTCAACGGTCGGCCTGTCTCACCCTACTCACCCTTCCCTACAGCTACTCACCCTTCCCTACACCTACTCACCCTACGGTCGGCGTGTCTCGACGTGGGTCGACGTGTCAAGACGTGGGTCGACGTGGGTTGACGTAATGAGACACTTTGATGTGTCGAGACCTGTCGACCGTTGAGACACGTGTCTCAACGGTCGGCGTGTCTCAACGGTCGGCGTGTCTCAACGGTCGGCGTACCTCAACGGTCGGCGTGTCTCAACGGTCGGCGTCGTCTCAACGGTCGGCCTGTCTCACCCTACTCCCCCTTCCCTACACCTACTCACCCTTCCCTACACCTACTCACCCTTCCCTACACCTATCCACCCTTCCCTACACCTACTCACCCTACGGTCGGCGTGTTTCGACGTGGGTCGACGTGTCAAGACGTAGGTCGACGTGGGTTGACGTAATGAGACACTTTGATGTGTCGAGACCTGTCGACCGTTGAGACACGTGTCTCAACGGTCGGCGTGTCTCAACGGTCGGCGTGTCTCAATGGTCGGCATACCTCAACGGTCGGCGTGTCTCAACGGTCGGCGTCGTCTCAACGGTCGGCCTGTCTCACCCTACTCACCCTTCCCTACACCTACTCACCCTTCCCTACACCTACTCACCCTACTCACCCTTCCCCACACCTACTCATTCTTCGCTACACCTACTCACCCTTCCCTACACCTACTCACCCTACGGTCGGCGTGTCTCGACGTGGGTCGACGTGTCAAGACGTGGGTCGACGTGGGTTGACGTAAAGAGACACTTTGATGTGTCGAGACCTGTCGACCATTGAGACACGTGTCTCAACGGTCGGCGTGTCTCAACGGACGGCGTGTCTTAACGGTCGGCGTACCTCAACGGTCGGCGTGTCTCAACGGTCGGCGTCGTCTCAACGGTCGGCCTGTCTCACCCTACTCACCCTTCCCTACACCTACTCACCCTTCCCTACACCTACTCACCCTACTCACCCTTCCCTACACCTACTCACCCTCCCCTACACCTACTCACCCTTCCCACCCTTCCCTACACCTACTCACCCTACCCACCCTACCCACCCTACCCACCCTACTCAACCCACTCAACGGCGAGTTGTCTCAACGGTCGGCTTGTCTCAACGGTCGGCGTGTCCCAATGGTCGGCCTGTCTCAACGGTCGGCGTGTCTCAACGGTCGGCGTGTCTCAACGGTCGGCGTGTCTCAACGGTCGGCGTGTCTCAACGGTCGGCGTGTCTCAACGGTTGGCGCGTCTCAACGGTCGGCGTGTCTTTCCATTTATCGGACCTACGGTCGAGTTGGCTCAGTTGTGAGCAATGAATTCTGAGACCGAATTATGAATAACAAACCCACGTGACAGCATATTTTGTTTTGTTCGATCTTAAAAATACATTGTTCAGTCTAACGTTCGACATCAAATTGGCTAAATGCTAGGCTTTATTAAATTTGAATTTTTTAAATAACATCTAAATTTAATTACTAGTGCAACAATGTGTGAAAAGATTTCCACAATTATTCTCAAAATACAATATAAAAGCGTACATAAGGTTGCTGATCGCAATCCCAAAGGCGTAGCGCAAAGCATGATGGGGAGACAAAGGGAGCGGTTTTGTAACTAAACCAAGCTTTTCGGCCCGGTATGCCTTCTCGGCAAGCTCTTTGTGCTTTTCATCATTTACTACAACACCTCTGGCCCTCAATTACGATGAGAGTTGGTCTTCTTTTTAGATTGAGGAATTTTTTTGACGACATATTTTTGAGTGGTGCGCCGTGCGCGCGATGCTCCCTTTCTTTACTAAGTTCGCCGTAGCACAGGGCGCCACCTGTTGAAATCAACCGATCGATAAAAAACTGGTACTCGGCTCCATAGGTTTGTGCACATTCACTATCAGGTTTGTTTGTCAGAATGTCGGCCAGGTTTATTTGCAGATTTGTTTGGGTGTTTACCCTAGTATTCAAATATGAAGTGAGTGGCGGGGTTTAACTTACCTACTACTGAGTTGTACTTAGAACAGCGAAAATTTAGAGAAAACCTTCACTTCGGAAATCAACTTTCCTCGGAGGCTTCGCGGCATTAGAATTTGACAACAAAAAACACATGGGATGCAAATCTTGGATTTAACGGCCACTAGAGGTCAGTTGCACGGAGCCTAGCCGGGGGCGAATTTTTTTCCGTAGGTACGGTACAGGTGGGCGAGTCAAACTTTTTGAATTATTTAGTAGTTTGGATAAGAAGTTATGTTTATTCATCAGAATAAAACATGACGTCACAGCATTGTTGTTATAGTTAACAAGTTAAAATCGCTTCAAAGAACAGCTGTTGTCGAACTGCTATACGTAGTGTTGTGGATAGTGGAATGGGCTATGAACTTAAGATCCCTGGTTCGAATCCTGCTGTAGGTCACTTTTTTCGAGTCAAATTGAAATCTTTGGAGAATTTTTAATTTAAAGGGGAAAAGAGACCTAGAACCCAAGTGTTGTACAGTGATCAATACAACTACTGAATAATTCATGAAGTTTGACTCACCCACCTACGGTGAAAAAAAAAATTGCTAGCCGGGGATACATGCTGCGTTCCAAACTTCCAATCGTGTCGTATTTATCGTGTTCACCGTGAATTTCTCCATTTTCACGAGTGGGTTGCATTCCAAACGCTACTCACCAAGACGCTTGCACACAGACGAGTTAGTCGTGCGGTAAGGACATTCTTTATCGAGCAAGAACTCGTACGTGAACCAACACGCATGCGCGAGTATTTCATTGGTTATGAAGTCGTGAACATGGAGAAAAAAAAACCCACCTCGAGTTCACCACTGGTGAACACGAGTTACCAGGCGATTAGAACGCCATTATACGACTCGTGAACACGATAAACACGACGCGATTGGAACGTAGCATAATTCACAAATACCTGTGTTTGATTTGTTCTCCAGTGTCAACGGACAGCGCCCTCAAGAGACGACGACCACTCTTCGTCGGACTTTCATACAGCAATTGTTTGGTGATCGCATCCAAGGTTGTACGCAGCAGTTTCAAATCACCAGGTGCATTGTCATTCAGAATATAGTCATCGCATTCATAACTACAATAAACATTCACATTTACAATTGAAATTATCAACAAACATGTCAACAGCGTATGTGAGATAATTTATATACTGTAAAATGAATTCTTACACCAATACCTTGTGTACCACACCCCAATCCCCATCCAATCAAACTTCAACACCAGGTTTTGTTGAAATCCGTTAGGATGGGTACTGGACCCCTAAGCTGACAGTCTTTTACACTGGGTTAGAATCAAAGTCCAACAGTTTGTGTGTACAGTTTGCCATATGGTGTTTGAATTTGCCAGGATATAGTTATGGTTTCTAGTAAATTCAACAAGGCAGTTTCACATCTAATGTGTAATTATCGATTTTGAGTGGTGCCCAACCAATTGTTTGTAGAGTATGGCACCCTAACTCACCAAAACACGTATCTGTCATTGACCTCAATGGCTACTGGGTGTTTGGTCTCCTGGAAGTGTTTCACAGCATGCTCTTCATTGTAGCGTCCACAAGCTACATTGGTGCAGCTCAAGCAAGCCTAAAAAAAGAGTAGTTAATAAAATGACAATCTGATTCCCTGACATGCTCATCGGTGCAGCTCAAGCAAGCCTAAAAAAGAGTAGTTATTAAAATGGCAATCTGATTCCCTGACAGAGACAAGCTCATTAATGCAACTCAAGCAAGCCTAGAAAAAGAAAAGAGTAGTTAATAAAATGAGGATCTGATTCCCTGACATGATTATCCTGACATTCACAATACTCTTGACCTTTCACCCTTGTAACCTGACTATCAACCAGTCTGGTTCCAAGAGCGATATCCAAGTATTATTGTTAATGTGAGGTCGAGTAGTCAGGTAACCAGATCACCGACTGCTGTAATGACAGCCACTGTGTATAAAATACTTCCTTAACTCTTTCAGTGCCCATGACATTTAAAAAGTTTAACCCTAAAATGCCCAACTTCCATTTTTTTTTGTTTTTTTCAAAATTCTGTATACAAAAAAGTAAATAAGTTTTATTCACCAAACTTCATGTATCTTGCTCTCAACATCCTCTTCTGGAATATCCAAGTGATTCTGAATCAGAAAAGTAATCCCTTTCGCTGTCCAAATCGGCAAAAATTTCATTGATTTTCTCTGGAGATAACATGCGCGCTCGTTTCATGGGCGCCGCCATTTTTTCCACAAGACAAAACTCAATGTTACGCCCTCTTGCAAAATAAATACAGGTCGCACATGAATAAAAATGGTACCATTAGAAAGAGTGAGAGCGCCCTCTTGTGATAACATGTTTACTCTACCTCGTACATGTACGAGGTTTGGCGATTTTATGTACGAACATTACCTCGTACATGTACGAGGTTGGCGATTTCGAACTAACAAATATACCTCGTACATGTACGAGTTTGGCACTGAAAGAGTTAACAATGTCATTGTCATAAGTGACTTGAGGTCATTCAGTCATTAATTCGATTGAGTTAGGTCACAGTATACAGTTTATAGTCAAGTCAATATATATGTGCTTCGACCAAGCAAAATCAGTCGGAACAAGGCAATTCTTGTTTTGAGATAGGGCCAAAATATGTTCGTAGGGGTAGACAAATCCAAATTAACTTTTTTACAAAAACAGAAGGGGAAAATATTTTTCTTTTACATGAAAATACTCTTTCAACCCTTTGGTGCACACTGCGGTCGCTAGCGACCACCAAAAACACGTTCAATTTGGACTTTGATAAGTGGTCATAACTCAAAAACTACGGTCCCCTTATATACCGCCCTCATTCGGTTGTTTAGAGCAATTGTTGAACTTTCGTTTGATGTGATATTCAATAGGGGGCGCTATTGAAAAAAATGTAGAAAAATATGGTTGAACGTGTTTTTTGGTTTTTTGTTGTTTTTTTGCGATGAAAAAGCGACATGGCGACTCGTTTTGGGCCTGATCAAGCACTGGAATTCCTTGATAATATATCAGATGATAAGATTGAAGATGATCCTGATTTAGAAGACGAAATAATTGATGAAAACGACACAGTGAACGATGGTTATGACACATACGTACATCACAAGGCATTCGAGTCCGGCAAGAACCTGCAGCCATGGATTCGATCTTGCACTCTGCTGATGATCTTCGTGCTAATAATCAGGGTTGTTTTGTTTTGAAAAATATTGGTTTTTTTCATTGCTCTTTTTCATATTCTGAAAGATTATCCCCTTGGCTACAAATAATTCCACAGGTTCATATCTGTATCTCAATCAGGTAAAGCACCGAGCACCATTTTTAAATGAATTGCATTACTTCTTTTATTTTACATTAAAAACAATAAAATTAATCTGTGCACCAAAGGGTTAACCAAATTCAGAAGGGAAATGATACAAAAACATGATTTTCTCAGTTTCTTTATTTTTAACATGCTGGTGTTCAAATGGTTGTAATTTGTTAACCAAAGGTCGTATTCACATGGGGTTTTCACTGAAATGGAGCCTAAATTACGCTACAAAAGAATATGTAAAACTCCCCTTCAGACTGATTTTGCTTGATCTCATCACATATAGTCACTTACCCAAACACTCTCGGTTGTACCACACACCTTGCACAGCCGTTTTTGTGGGTTGAACACGAAGTGATTGTGCGTTACTCGCAGTTTCTTGATATGGACACACTTATCCATGGCCTCTGCAGTTTCTTGTAATCCAATCCAATTCAATGCCTCTAAATGTTGATACTAGCCACAGTACATCCTGTCAAGGTTTTTAAAAAGTAATGTACATTTAAGTTGTACTTTTTATGAAAATATTGTCAATACAAATAGGCTCCTTACTAATAATAGCAATAATTAATAGTCCAAGTAGGCTGAATCACCACCATGGACGCTGGTGGCGCCATTTTCATGCCCGAAATTACCTCCGTTTGAGTGGCCGCTTCAAGGTCATGAATTTTAATACAAGGTACTTTTGTAAAAGCTCCAAACGTCGAAAAAGAAGATTTGAAGGGTGTAGTTGACCTCAGAAATTTTGATTTCTAAAAAAATCACGTTGCCAATTGATAACAGTTATGGATTCCTCAAAACAGCAATGATGATGCCACTGTACTTTGTGTGCTTTACAGTCACTTCGCCCCATTTCCACTTCGCCCCGTGCCACTTCGCCCCGTGCCACTTCGCCCCGTGTCACTTCGCCCCATTGCCACTTCGCCCCATTGCCACTTCGCCCCATCGCCACTTCGCCCGGCTCGCATGCATGCTGCGCGCGTCGGTCAGCATGAATTTTAAGAGGGTTTCTATTTTCTATGAATCACGGATTCATTGGTGGAGGGCGACAACAAGGACTCCCCAAACCATACCCAAACTGCTATTGGCCGTGCTCAAACTACCATCTCTAGGCTACATTAGTTGTTTACTTTTTAAAAAAATTGTTGTGTTAATGACGTAGGTTACTTAATTAGATCCTCTGTAAAGAAGAGGTCCGGTTCAGTCGTAACGTTTAGTCTTGATCGAACATCAACATTAGGAACATACCACAAGTTACAGATTTTTTTCAAACAGCCGAAACAGCTAGTTTAACTGTTACCCTTACTGTTTCTTTTTGTTTCTCCTCCCCCTTCCCCCGTTTATGATAATTCATAATTTATATTATAAAATTTGATAATTGCAATAAAGTGATCAGGGCATGAATTCCATACACGACCGCGCCGCCTCTTCGACCTAGCTCCTGCACAAAGTATTTTCAAAGAGTAACTTTTTGTTTACTCCTAAATTGGGCCTAGTGTTTCTTCATCAGATTCACAACTTGTGGCATTTAAGGAATGAATGAGTGGCGGAAATGTATGGAAGTCTTTCCTTCACGAATCCCGCTAGCCCAATTACAAGACATCGGGAACGTGTTTTTGTATAGCAACTCCACTTTGGGAACATTAAACATAATAGAAACCCTCTTAAAATTCATGCTGACCGACGCGCGCAGCATGCATGCGAGCCGGCCGGGCGCGCGCGATGGGGCGAAGTGGCGATGGGGCGAAGTGGTGATGGGGCGAAGTGGCAATGGGGCGAAGTGGCAATGGGGCGAAATGGCAATGGGGCGAAATGGCAATGGGGCGAAGTGACACAGGGCGAAGTGGCACGGGGCGAAGTGGCAATGGGGCGAAGTGACCGACATCCCTTTGTGTGTGTAAATTTCCCTGTTTTGTTTGTCATGATGATGATGTGGGCACATTTTGTTCAGCCAAGAGGAGCATCATTTTAAAGAAAATAAAACGACTTCAAAATTGTGATAACTTAAGTTAAGAAGCGAGTTCCCTATAAAGCTAGGGGACCTTTTATTTAATTGCATTTTTTATTATCAAATCAACTCATGAATCTACCTATAGCCTATGGAGCTATAAAGAGACCCGGGTCCCGGCCTACTTTACCAAGTGATTTTTTAATTTTAAAAAGGTAAAAAGATGAGGGGTTCTCATATTGGCAATTAAATTGCTTGAATTAAACTGACCAGTTCGAAGTTTTACAATCATGGATGCCGATGAAAGCAAGAAAAACGGCGTTCGATTTCAATCGGAGTCGGGCAGTTTTCTTTGTTGTTGTGCTTTTTGTAGACCGCCATCTGTAAAATGCACGTGCGAAGGAGGCTTCTGACGCAAAATGCGAATGGTGCATTACTGCGCCCTCTAGCGTTCGCTTGCCAACCATACCAACAACAGAGGGCGCTATATCGACAGACCATCCAAAACCTTAACGGGTGCGTTCCACTCACAGACATATAAACACATAGACCGCCAGGTCCTATTCAAAACTACAGGATGATTTCGTGATTTCGCGGCGCCCGACTAAAATACCAACTATGGGCAAATTTAGCCCTCGGTATAGGGAATTTGTACACACCCGAACTGTTCCAGTCAAATAATTATATGAAAGCATTTTTCGATTTAAAAGGAAATTACATAGGGCTATACCATATACCGTATAGATTAAGCATAACCAGTGTCAATATTGATACCCTCAAATAAAGACGTTTAGGCCCATTTTTGTGTCAAGCGCGTTGCCCGGTATGCGCACAGAACGTAAAAAGCGCGTTGCGCGCTGTGCGTTGCCCGTCGAACGAAAGACAGTGTACACAATTATATGAACGCGCGTGCAAAGTGCGTTGCACGATAGGCGCGTAATTATACGCAATTGGCTTTTTATAGCTACACGCTCATGCCGTGCAGCCTACGCGTCGTTTTGCCCATACTTTGCAAATCACGGTTTTGTGCACACGACTGGCGGTCTATAGGTTTATATGTCTGTGGTTCCACTCACAGACATAAATAACCTATAGACGGACAGCGCCTATGGAAATCAACGTCCAGGTACCGTAATTTCGACGGCGTCTGACTAAGTATGAAATCGTGGGCGGAAGTGATTGACAAATGTGCACGACTCTATGGACAAACTTCGGGAGGACGGATACAAATCGTTAATTTCGGTTGAAAACGCAGCTGATGTCGACAAAAAATACTTTCAGCTGCTATATAAATGCTGCATAGTTCTAAAAAAAAAAAAAAAATTGTCAAAAATAATGAGTTCCTACAGAAATTAAACAATTTGCCCACGATTTGTGGCTTTCATGAAATTTTACTCTGGCGCCCCTTGCTGTCCGTCTATAGGTTATTTATGTCTGTGGTTCCACTCCAGCGAACGTTGCCAACGTTGGCCAACGTTAGCGTTGTTCGCGTGAGTGGAACGCAATGTGCGCCAATTATGTTGGCCAACGTTAGCGAAAACGGCGAACGACATTCCGAGCTGTTCGCTGTTGGCCAGTGACGTATTTTAATGATGGCGAAGCGGTTAGCAGACGGCAGGTTCTTTTCACGGTTTTTATTTACGTTTTATACTTTTCGTTATAAACGGTGGATTGTTTTGAGCATTCACAGGGATCTTTTAAAGAAAAATAACGAGTTGGACAAAAAGCAGCGAACCAAACGATGTCACTTTCACTGGGCGCCGCCATTTTGAAAACGTAGTTTTTAAAATATCGTTCCACTTCAAAATAACTAACGCCAACTCAAAACGTTGCCGAACGTTCGCGCAAACAGTTCGCGTAAGTGGAACGCACCCCATTTATGTTGTCCGAGAAACGAAAGCTTCCACGGCGGCTTTCGATGCTGTGTATATTTGCTGCGTTCCAATCGCGTCGTGTTTATCGTGTTCACGAGTTCACGAGTCGTTTGGGCCGAGTTCGGGCGCCGTTCTTGACACGCGAACTCTGTTCTCGCACTCGAACGGCGGGAACGCAACCCGTGAACACTGCACTCGGAACATGAACACACACCACCTATCTATCAGGGTTTTGCAAGAACAAGTTACGCGTGTCAAGAATAGACCGCCCGAACTCGGCCTATGGCGTTAATCGCCTAACTCGTGTTCACCAGTGGTGAACTCGAGGTGGAATTTTTTTCTCCATGTTCACGACTTCATAAAGATTGAAATACTTGCGCATGCGTGTTGGTTCGCGTACGAGTTCTTGTGCGATAAAGAATGTCCTTACCGCATGACTAACCGTGCGCGTGCGTCTTGGTGGGTAGCGTTTGGAATATGCAACCCACTCGTGAACGTGGAGAAATTCACGGTGAACACGATAAAAACGATGCGACACAGGGCGCCCTCTGTTGTGTATGACATGATAATTTCATTTTCTGCACAAGTACCTACCCGTACATAAATTGGTATAGGCCAACTCCGCGCGAAGGCAAGATGGCGGCCAACGACCGTGGTGGTTAGAGATTTTTTTTCGCGTGAAAAAAACATCATTTTTACAAAAGAAATGTAACCTCAAGCACAATAACACTCTTTTGTATCGTGTATATTACAGTGCTATACCTTTTTGGTCAATATAGAATACGTTTTGGATGTTTTGTCGGTGAATAAGCGAGTTCGGTATTCCGACTGCGCATGTCCGAGATTTACTGGGTCAGGGGTCATTCGAGATAAACATTGGCACATGTACGTGTTTGCGTGCACAAACACACGTCGTTCTTATGACGCACCAGATAACGATGGCAGGCTTTCTTCAAAATCTTCGGGAAAAAAGTAAGTTGTGGATATATCTTTTCCTTTATACACCAAGTAAGGTTTTCCCAACAATTGTTTTTATTTTTTGAGGCATTAAACAATGAAATTTTGCTCGAAAGTAGCTGAGAAAAGTGAGAAAACTGAGGCACCTTTTGGTCAATCACCGGGGGCCCGTCCCGATACTGTTGTCATAAAGTACAAATGCGATAAGTAAATCATCTCAAAAAAATCAAGGATGATTTTAGTGATATTTTGACTGAAAAAGGGAAGGAAATTATAATGACTTAACTCTTTGAAATTATATTTATTTGTGACTGAATTTAGAAGTCGTTGAACACCTTATTTCTTTGTACCATAAATACTCCTCCCCATTTTCGCTTTATTTTGTTTTCCTTGAAAGCAATTTTTGTATGAAAAGCTGAAGTATTAGTCTTGATAATGAATCCAGGACTTTTTATTTATGTGTGACCAGCCAGACGTATGCTGCCAGGTCCCGACATTGTTTTTGTGTTGTACAGTACAGTATTGTAACGCCCGTGCCGGTTGGGCGGTAGAGGGCGCTGGAGCGATTCCACGGTGGTGGGATCGCCCCGGAAACCCGCCTTGGATTGCGCAAGCGCCGAACTGGTTCTGACCAGTTCTGGGGGCCGCGTGATTGTGTGAGCCTGAAGTCCATGTTTGGTAGGCGAGAGTCCACAATAAACGGCAGAGAACCACAGGAAATAGAGGAACACTTGTGTCAGGAGTCCTTCTTGTGTGTGTAGTAGAACCCAGGCGAATCTTCGTTACATTGGTGGCAGCGGTCGGCATACAGAAGGACGGGAAAAGACCAGGTGAAGTGTTCAGGTTTTCAGGAAACCACGATAACACGGCAGCCAACTCGCCCCACGGCGAGAGGGCAGGCCGGGGCGTGGGCCCGGGGAGCGGGGACCAGTCCGGGAGGCTTTCAGGCACTCCGTGCATGACGCCAGGGGAACTCTAGGGAGGTTATGGGGACTTGGGAGTCTGGGGTTTCCTGGGGGAGGAGTTGGAGAAGGATAGCGGGGAATTTCGGGACATGCGCCAATGGCTGGGGGCTTCAGTGCGTCCACTCCGATTTGGAGAGAGGGCGCCCTTCTCCATATTTGTCCGGGTCCGCTACCAGGTCTGTCGGGGGGCCGCCCCATGCTGTAGACGGCGGCGCAGCAGACGGATGGTTCCTCGCGGAACAATCCAAAGCTGTGCCCGTGGATGCAGTGGGGGGCGGGGCCTCGTCGAGACATTCTCTGGATCTTCTGCAGGAATGAAACCGAGTCGGGGGGGCCCGGCCCATGCTGTAGACGGCGGCGCGGCAGACGGCTCGCAACACTCGGAGCGAGCCCGAGCCGTGCCCGTCGGCGCAGCGGGGGCGGGGCCTCGCCGGGACGCCCACGCTCTCTAAGCCAGTCGCAAGAATCAGTCGCAGTCGCAAGAATCAGTCGCAGTCGCAAGAATCAGTCGCAGTCGCAAGAGGCAGTCACAGTCGCGGCCACAGGAGCCAGTCGCAGTCGGAGGAGCCAGTCGCAGTTGCAGGAGCCAAGCGCAGTCGCAGTCGCAGTCGCAAGAGCCAGTCGCAGTCGCAGGCACCAGATACAGGAGCCAGTCGCAGTCGCAGGAGCCAGTCGCTGTCGCGGGAGCCAGCCGCAGATGCAGTCGCAGGGTCGCAGTCGCAAGAGCCAGCCGCAGTCGAAGGCACCAGTCGCAGTCAGAGCAGCCAGTCGCAGTCACAGTCGCAGTCAAGTTTAACATTTAGAGGGGTGTGCCGGGGCCAGGGGTGTGTCCTGGGGCCAGGGGCTTACCCCAAATTGTTGTAATGAAAATTGTTGTAATGTAAATTGTTGTAATGTAAATTGTTGTAGTGTAAATTGTTGGAATGTAAATTGTTGTGTAATGTTGGCGTTATGCGTTTTCCAGGGCGGTTGGCCGGGGTGCGGCAGCAGCGCCCATGGTCTTGTTTGGGGGCAAACAAGGTCTTCGTGGGGGGCTGTGTAACGCCCGTGCCGGTTGGGCGGTAGAGGGCGCTGGAGCGATTCCACGGTGGTGGGATCGCCCCGGAAACCCGCCTTGGATTGCGCAAGCGCCGAACTGGTTCTGACCAGTTCTGGGGGCCGCGTGATTGTGTGAGCCTGAAGTCCATGTTTGGTAGGCGAGAGTCCACAATAAACGGCAGAGAACCACAGGAAATAGAGGAACACTTGTGTCAGGAGTCCTTCTTGTGTGTGTAGTCGACCCCAGCAGAGAAATCTTCGTTACAGTATGTATATTTGTTTGTATACATTACATGGCGCGCGTGTGGCAAAGCTTGCGAAACAGCGCCGCCAGCGGTTTGTAATAAGCTTGTTAAACAGCGCCACCAGCGTAGTTTTAATTTGTTGCGTAACTTTTAGCGGGCGCTTTAAAAATTCTTGTTTGGGGCGTTGACATGCCGGACATTCTTTTTAAATATTCTCGTTCGTTCAAGGAACTGTAAACGAACACTTCTCTCTCGACAATTGCCGAGAGAACACCTTAGCTTAATTACGGCTAATATTATCCTTATTTGCCGATCATCTGTCATCAGGCAAACGGAGGCAAAGGTGTAGAGCACACAGCTTTTCCGGTAAGTGCTTTGACTGTAACAACATTAATGAGATTTTATTTTTATTCGTATAGTTTACTTCAATGGAATGAATCTAATGTTGCAAAATAATGACGGTGCTAAAATCTGGCTGTTATACAAACAAACATTTATAATTATAACAGTAAATTGTTTCTTTCCAAATTACATTCTTAATTAATAACAAACTCAGAAGTATCTATCGCCGATATTTATTGTAAATACGTGTATTTCTATATTGCAGCAACCTGTACTTGTCACACGAGTGACCGTGCTCTCTTCTTTTGAGCCTTATACGGCTGGCAACGTAACATTGGGTACGTCATTCACCTATAGTTCGTATCTGTTTTATTTTAAGCGGTAGACTGTTTTGGTAATATTATTATAAGGCGCAAATGAAGCTACATTTGCTACACATCAGTTTTAATGTTTAAAGGGATGCACTGTTGATCCCTAAATATAAATTGAATAATGTACAATAATTGTAAAGTTATTGAAATTCATTGTACAAATATTTAATTATATGTATTTAATTCTATTTTTCAGAATTCACCACCATCAATGACTGTCGTTTTTTTCGGGTTTAATTAACTTTTCAATTCACATTTCAACCAAAGACAATAAAACCCGGATTATCTCACAGATCATATACACTCTCCTGACTCCTTAATCGTCACTGACCCGTGTGTCCTAACCGGAAACAACTCGGTTACATATGGTAATTGTGGGCTGGTTTTACTAAATATTTGTCAGGTTATTTTGATCACTCATGATTAAAAATGATGACCAAAAAAATCAGAAAAGAGGTAAGCGTGCGTGAAAACGGTGTTGTTTATCTCGAATCACCTTTGACCTTACCCAGAATTCATAGCGCGCGCGAGATGCCGAACTCGCTTATAGTGGACCGTTATTTTTGCGTTTTGTCGTCATTGTCGTTGGTATGGCAACAGCGTTGTATTTGTAACCCAACATTTATTTACCACAAAAATAAAAACCGTGCCCTCTATTTACAACAACATGGTTGTTAATGTCGCAGGCTAAATCAGGTACTCCCTAAATCATAATGGTAAGCGGATTTTGTTTTCTGGGGCCCCTTCAACAACTAATTTAGTACTGCCGGGTCTGGGACTGAGCTTGAAAAAATACGCATTTTAATAAGCCAGTTCGATATTCCCGCTGGCGCTCAGTGCGCGTGTGCACATGGAGATTTGACGATTTTTTCTTTCGAATTCAAGATAAACATTTCAGCGATTGCGTGCAAAAGCATAGCGGGGTACCAGCGAATTTAAAAAGATCGTCGTGTTCTAAAGTTATACTAAGTAACATTTTTTTTTACGTTTTGGTGTTTTCAGGTGTTTTGTGTGGCCAAACTTTTGTTCGAACAAAGTTCCCATTGTCTTTTCAATTTCACAAGAAAATGCACAAAATGCGGATTCGGTTACCACGTCCCCCATAGCATTTGTCTGCCGTGTTTATCCCAAGAGAAAAATTGTTGAATCTTGTTGTGCACTAGTCCCACTAGTGTGCCCCCGGTATACTGCGATCGCAGTATACCGGGGGCACACTAGTGGGACTAGTTGTGCACATGCGCAGTTGGAATGTCGAAGTGGCTTATTTGTATGCATATTTTTGGTCGTACTCGTAACTTGTTGTTCATCTATCAATTTCACGGCAAAACTATCATAATTATGGTGGCCCTAAAGGGACTACGCAGATCGTGAATGTTGACGTCAATATTCACAACAAATTTCACAACTTTCCTCAAAGTCTATAGTCGCAAATATTGACGTCAATATTCACGTCAATATTGACGTCAATATTGACGTCAATATTCACGACTTTCCCCAAAAGTCGCCGTCAAATTTGACGCCGATATTCACGACTTTCCCCAAAAGTCGCGAATATTGATGTCAATATTCGCGACAAACTTACGACTTTCCTCAAACTCAAAGTCGCAAATATTGACGTCAATATTGATGTCAATATTCACGACTTTCCCAAAAAGTCACGAATATTGACGTCAAATTTGACGTCAATATTGACGTCAAATTTCTCGACTTGCCCCCAAAGTCGCAAATATTTTGACGCGAATTTATTTCCAGAAAACTAGGTTTTGGCTAGTCTTGCTCCAAGACTGAGTTCGTCTGTCGATGCAGTTCATCGATCATCCATACTCCGAAAACGGGCTTATTAAGACGCCCTCGTTGGTACGAGAGATTAGTGGATTTGTTTTAAAGGTATAGGTAGGATACACCATTAGTAATTGCTTGAATTATCATATTTTTTAGTAAATCTTGTTTAACTGACCTGTCCGACGTTAATAATTCGGTAGTAAATATTTTTGATTTCTCTCGTGACAATCGAGGGCGCTCTCAATAAGCCCGTTTTCAGAGTGTGGATGATCGATGAACTGCATAGACGGATGGCGCGCCCCGGGCAAAAGAAAAACTCGGTCTGGGAGCAAGACTAGCCAAAACCTAGCTTGCTGGACAAAAATGTGCGTCAAAATATTTGCGACTTTGGGGGAAAGTCGTGAAACTTGACATCAATATTCGCGACTTTGAGGAAAGTCGTGAATTTTGTCGTTAATATTGACGTCAATATTTCAGCTTTTGCGATTAGGCATACAAACAAAAAATGTTATGTTGGTGTAACGGGCCCAAAAAAATAGGGTAGGTATAGGTAGGGATTTTTTTTTTTTTTTTTTTTTTTCCCCTCTCCTCCCAGCAATGAAAATGATATGTTTTATAATTGTATAAGCCGGTAGTGATACACGATAGCGTGTCCATTTTCAATATTTTCACAATCCACACACACAACAATGAGAAACGGTCAGAAATGGTTTCAAATGTATTTATAACTAGATTTATATAGATTTTAATCATTAAATTTCGTCCCTTGAAAAAAAAAATATCCAGGGTCGGCCGTATTTTTAGGGTCGGTCGGGTTACGCCAACATTTTTTACATTTTTTTTATGCCTTATGCAACTAAAGAGAGCCACGTGTTTGGACTCTCTTTGGACTCTCATAGAGCTTGTACATGTTGCTCTATGACCCAACCTTTTTGTTGTTCAAAATCTTCAGGTGCCTACTTACATGTAGTAAACATGGCAGACCCTTTACTGAGTGATGAAGATCTTCTACCCAGCATACGACAACTGACGAGTAGCATCAAGTCTACACTGAGAGCGGCAGGATCACAGACGGCCGCCTTGGAAATGGTCACACACTTGGAGGAAACTGACGACAATTTTCACAGGTTAAAAAAATTATATGTGTCTGCAAAAACCAAAAGTTGGGAAGAAAAAAGGTGGCAATAAATTGATGGATTTTACCTATTTCTAACCAGTTCATTTCAGATGACGTATATATACACGCAAAGTGTTTCCAAGATTTGAATCGAATGACGGGCAAACATGTCAAGAGCAAGGCCTGGAAATGTTAAAATAATCCTTGTGCGAACTGGTTAACCCTTAGCACGCTACCATTCATATACACACGAATTCCCATGGCGCTGGATTTCCTGTGCAAGTCACTAAGTAATGCACACTATATGTTCCAAAGCTTTTTACTCTATGATGGATGTGTTTTACCGGAAAATGCAACATAAACTTTTTGTTCAGTATGAAATTTCCTCTTCATTGGTGGCCGTGAGGATGGCTAAAATTGATTAGCCAGTCATGGTGGTAAACCCTACGAAATGCATAATTATGAACTGCAATCCGAGCCGCGTTAGGAGCCGCATCACCTCCCGCTTGCTGGCGAACTTCACCTTGGCCATCGTCGCGTTGTGCCCCATCACTGCTATCGTCACCAATGGAATCTTCATCACGTTCTCGTACACTGGCCTACATTGTTGTCGTCACTATTGTTGACATAATCGTCCTGAGAAAGGCCTTTAAAGTCCAAATCTCTGAAGTCTGAATCCCTGAAATTGTTCATTGAACACTCCTTTTGCTTTAGCAAACACTCGGCCAGCGGAACGCACAGATTTTCAATCGAAAATAAGCACAGAATTTTGTAAAAAACGAGTGTGAATTTATGGTTGAGCAACGTTAGCCTCGTAATCATCTATCCAAAAGTACCCGGATGAGGGTCAGGGGTCAATGGTTTGTCATACTCAGTTATTGAACGTTGTCACGCCACAGTCGCCAATAGCAGTGTGGGAATATATGCACTGGGCGACAGGAGTCGCCGATAGCGTGCTAAGGGTTAATCTTACTTTAATGAATGGCCAACTGTTTGTCTCTTCCTCAGAATTTGTTTGAGGAAATGCCAGCATTTGAAGGCACTGTAGAAAGGTTACTGATAATATATATTGATATAGTGCACTTATCCATAAACCCGATCAAGGCACCTGCACACAAATTATGCTCCAAACTAAGTGATAACTAATGAAGTAAATAAAGCTTCAGTTCTCTTTTGAAAATGTCCAGGGATGTTATTTGACAAAGTGGGGCAGGGAGTTTATTCCAAATGGCAGGTGCTGCTTTGTAAAAGGCACGCTAACCGTAGCAAAGAGTACGAACTCTCGGTTCTGTAAACAGTAAAGCCTGAAAACTCGACCTGTCTGCTTGATGGAGATGAGCTCACAGAGATACTGAGGAGCTCGACCATGCAGGATCTTGAATAAAAAAAAGGCAGATCTCAAAGTTGATCCTCTTAGATATCAGAAACCAATGTAGTTCTCTCAGAATAGGTGAGATGTGGTCATATTTTCCACGTCGGGCAACAACCCGAGCTGCAGTATTTAAAACATGTTGCAAACGAAATATTTGTGTAGCTGGAAGGCCAGCATTACAACAATCCAGACATGATGAAACAAAAGCGTGGATGACCTTTTCTGCAGTTTCCCGGGACAGATACTTGCGAATTCTTCTGATGTTGCATAAGTGAAAATTACTTTACTTAAGCTTGAAATGTGCGCATTCATACTGAACAGACGGTCAAACACAACTCCCAGATTTGAGCACAGTTTAAGACTGAAAACTCGTGGTCGTGTCATTGTAAGGTGTGGAAAGATGAAATCTAAATGATGATGTCGAGATCTAAGTACAAGAATCTTTTTTTTTTCAGCATTGATGCACAAAAAATTGGTGTCCAGCCCTTGTCTCCATCCCAGTACTCCTCCCCCCTCCCACAAAATTGCCAAGTAATTGACACTGCTGCCTTGTAGATCTATTAACAAAATTAGCATTTATATCCCCTTTTTTATAAAATTGTTGATGGTCCTTTTATGTTCCCTTGTAGAATTTCATGGCCTTCGCAGAAGGTGGTTAGTTCTCTTTAAACACAATTTTGTTACAGGTATGAACTTGTTAAGTTGATCCGTGGTCGGATAGAGGAGGTACTTGGACCATTAATTGAGGAGGAGATTGAAAACCGATCACTGGACGTGCAGAGTAAGGGAGGTGAAGAAGTCATGGTGAGAATGATCACAGACCGCATCATCAATGACCAGGCGTAAGTCAGTCAGTCATTAGCAAGTCATTAATAATTGGTAAGTCAGTCATTATTAAGTCATCAGTCAATAATAAGTCATTAATCAGTCAGACGTTAGTCAATCAATTGTTAGTCAATTAGTCATTAGTAAGTCATTATTTAGTCAGTCATCAGTCAGTAATTAAGCCAGTCATTACTCAGTCAGTAAGTCAGTCATTAGTCAGTCATTATTTAGTCAGTCATCAGTCAGTCATTATTTAGTCAGTCATCAGTCAGTAATTAAGCCAGTCATTACTCAGTCAGTAAGTCAGTCATTAGTCAGTCATTATTTAGTCAGTCATCAGTCAGTCATTATTTAGTCAGTCATCAGTCAGTAATTAAGCCAGTCATTACTCAGTCAGTAAGTCAGTCATTAGTCAGTCATTATTTAGTCAGTCATCAGTCAGTCATTATTTAGTCAGTCATCAGTCAGTCATTATTTAGTCAGTCATCAGTCAGTCATTATTTAGTCAGTCATCAGTCAGTAATTAAGCCAGTCATTACTCAGTCAGTAAGTCAGTCATCAGTCAGTCATTATTTAGTCAGTCATCAGTCAGTCATTATTTAGTCAGTCATCAGTCAGTAATTAAGCCAGTCATTACTCAGTCAGTAAGTCAGTCATTAGTCAGTCATTATTTAGTCAGTCATCAGTCAGTCATTATTTAGTCAGTCATCAGTCAGTAATTAAGCCAGTCATTACTCAGTCAGTAAGTCAGTCATTAGTCAGTCATTATTTAGTCAGTCATCAGTCAGTCATTATTTAGTCAGTCATCAGTCAGTAATTAAGCCAGTCATTACTCAGTCAGTAAGTCAGTCATTAGTCAGTCATTATTTAGTCAGTCATCAGTCAGTCATTATTTAGTCAGTCATCAGTCAGTAATTAAGCCAGTCATTACTCAGTCAGTAAGTCAGTCATTAGTCAGTCATTATTTAGTCAGTCATCAGTCAGTCATTATTTAGTCAGTCATCAGTCAGTAATTAAGCCAGTCATTACTCAGTCAGTAAGTCAGTCATCAGTCAGTCATTATTTAGTCAGTCATCAGTCAGTCATTATTTAGTCAGTCATCAGTCAGTCATTAAGCCAGTCATTACTCAGTCAGTAAGTCAGTCATTAGTCAGTCATTATTTAGTCAGTCATCAGTCAGTCATTATTTAGTCAGTCATCAGTCAGTAATTAAGCCAGTCATTACTCAGTCAGTAAGTCAGTCATTAGTCAGTCAGTAAGTCAGTCATAATTAAGTCATTAGTTAGTAAGTCATTCAGTCAATATTCAATGAAGGACTTTGCGTTTACAGGCCTGCATGCATCATGCTGTATATATGTTGCACTATATATGTTTGTTTCTTGTACACAGCCATTATGTCTCTAAAGATGATCTTGTTAACCCTTTCAGCCCTACAGAACGCCTGGGCGTTCCCAACGCTCGGCCCTACAGAATGCCTCAGCGTTCCAACAAAAGGGTCCATTTCAGCTGTTATTTGCGACTGGTGTAAAAGACTACATGACCTAGAACGTTCCCATCACGCAACTGAAGTATTGACCTTTCAATGGCAACATAAATTTACGTAGAAATAATCCTTAAAAAATCACCCGAATCAGACGCGCTTTTGTCAGATTTCGTATCCATCATGAAAGATGACATACCAAGCAACACTCGGCTTGTAAGATTGTTGGATTTAGGCACAGTTTTGGAGGAGATTTTTTGGTGATAAAGATAGTAAAAATAACGGTTTATCTGTAACTAGCGATATCTTCATTGACGACGATGTGAAGGACCATGTACACACAATGTGAAGGACCAGGTACACATGATTG
Source organism: Crossaster papposus (assembly GCA_037893245.1). Classification (NCBI taxonomy): domain Eukaryota; kingdom Metazoa; phylum Echinodermata; class Asteroidea; order Velatida; family Solasteridae; genus Crossaster; species Crossaster papposus. Next base: position 4,678,583 of record JBAIAA010000195.1, on the reverse strand, counting down.
ATGTGTACGATAACGGTAAATTTGTCCAAAATTTCACCTGAAATATGAGAAATGCCCAAACTAATTCAAAAAAATAATTAAAAAAAAAGTCACTTATGCATGACTATTTTTTTGTAATATTTACAAAGCTTATAATGTCCTAAACAACTTTTGTACTCAACATTTTATGTTATTCACCGAAAGGGTTAATAGTAGGCCCTCTTAACTTATTTGATTTGTATAATTCAGGTCATTCCAGCCAGTAAGCAGTTTGCGGCAGTTTTAATCTTATTCATTTTGTTTTACCCAAGAAACGTAAACGGCCGGTAGGCGCATGCGCATTTTAAAACATTACCACTGTTTTTTAACTTGGCACATGCTAATTGAATTCGCTGTTTAAATCCGTGCTACTCTTTTGCCACTAAGAGCGATAGGTGCAAGACGTGTTGAACTTTTGGCAAAAGATGGCTGTATCTTTTAAATGTATTCAGTATCTAATTCAAATGTTGAGCGATTAATAAAATTAGACGGCCAAAGGTGTGATGTTTGAAGCGGTCCTTAGTCGTATTCTAAAGCGACGCAGCAGCAGCCGATTTCACGAAAAGTGCGTAGCTTGCGCCATTTTCAAAAGTGGCGTAAGGCTTACGCAACAAAAATGTTGCGTAGCTGCGCCATTTTCTTACGGAGCATTTCACGAAACTTGGCGTAGCTGCGCAACGTTTTAAACAGCGTTTACGACGACTGTTTGCGTATTATTGTGTTCTTTCACAAAATCGTCGTTGTATCACCTTCGCCCACCATTTTGAAAAAAGTTTTGTCCGACTTTCCGCGAAATCGCGTGGCAACATTAACAATTCTGTCACGGGTAAAATAGTGATTATTTTACTTCAATCATGAAACTGTGAGTGTATTTTATCAAGCTTAATAAGTTGAGCAATGACGGGCTCCACGTCAATTACGATTTGCTGGTAAAAAAGGTCATTTTCAGTCGCTACGCCATATTTTACGCCACCTAAATTGACTGCGCAAGCTACGCCATAATTTGTTGCGTAAGCCGCGGACTTACGCACTGTCAAACTTTCGTGAAACTGTCGTAAGCGAAATGTTGCACAGCAAACAAAAGTAGCGCAGCTTACGCAATAAATTGTGGCGCAAGGGGGCTTACGCAATTGCGTAAGGTTTCGTGAAATCGGCTGCAGGTGTGCAACCACCCCTTGTCTAGTAACTTAGTTGTAAGATAACTACTTTTAAAGCTGGATATGTGTTTTCGTCTGAAAGAGTGGGACTAAATAATAATAACATGAGTTCTTATAGGAGGGTCTTTCCTCAGCCAACATCAAATGCATCAACAAAAGAAAGCAGCTGGATCAACCACCTTACATTCGTCTTATATAATACAACGAGAATAATATTTTCCCCTTAATGCAGTATTAATATAAAAAGGGACTCACAAAAGTTGTTTTCTTAGTTAGATTATTTCTAAGGTGCAACGCCTCCACCAGCTTTATCTTTTCTATTATTTAATAAGAAATTGTATCTATTGATTTCAAATGGAGAACTATCGTCATGAAGCCAAGTTTTGGTAAGACCAAGGATAGAGAAATGCAAATTCAGGAGAAACTTCCTGCATTCAGATGAAATGTGAAAAAGGGGTTATTAATGAGTTTGTTTTTTAACATTTCATGAAATTGTTCACAAAAAGGATAATCTGAAGATTGTTAAGTTGTTGCTAACAAATTACCGTCGGGATCATGCATAGTTCCCTGGAAACCTAAATCTATCTAATTTTTGGTTAGTTTGAAGTTCTGTAAGGGCGACATGGAAATCCAAGTCATCTTCTAGATGATTACAGGGCAAGGCGTGCTGGTGGCATGGTCGTTGACTACTGCATAGTTCACAGGTACTAGCTATTGTTAACCATATGTACTAATGAACAATTTCCCTGGCAAGCACTAAATAACATTCCTCAGTGTAAGTTCTCGGAAATACCAAGATCAGTTCTTTCTAAGCGGTTGAGCGTTTTCTGGTGTCATCTAAATTCACCCTTGAACTTACTTCATGTTTATTAGCTCTCTGGATCTGATGAAATCTCTGAAACATTGCACCAAGGATGCCGTCGATAGACTGGTGCGTAGATTTGACGAGGAATACCCTCCTGTCCAGAGCAGCATGTTTGGAAACATTCCTGGCATGTATGGCCAAGGAGGAGGGATGCCTAGCCCAAAACGGAACAGCTTCTGCTTCAGCGATGATAGTTCTTCATTGGATTCCTCATTTAATCAGGTGAGAGGAGTCTTGGCTCTAGACAGCAGCTTGAACCTCAATTAGATGATTGGAGGAACATCCGGTTTGTTTTTTTACTTGGGATTATGAATATTTGATCTTAATTTTTTTCAGAAAATGGACAGATACTGCATCTTTGTATTTTGTTCCATCAAAGATTTTGTGTTCATCACTTTTCTTTAGGGATCTTTCACCTTTATGAACCAAGAACATTTTGCCTCCATCGCTGACAACTTAGCCCCTGATAAACCACTTGATGTAAGTATAAGTTACAAATGAAATACAGCGACTTCTGACTTGAAAATTGCTGGAAACTGTCAGTTACTAATACAGTTTTAGGCCAAATAATTGCACAGGATATTTGGTACCTTTGAATAAGTTGTTTTCACATTAAATTGTTAGTGGATTTTTGCGTGTTTCTATCTGCCTCTAATTAACTCTCTTTTGTCATTGTAGATGAGACGCGACACTCTGAATGGTTTATGCAAGCTGCCGCCATCTGACATCTTAGCCTGTGACCATTGGGATAGTCTGCGGTCTGTCCTGCTGCTTTCTCTGTCGGATTCAGATGATGTCCTAGCTGTAAGTATAGTTAGGGGGATCACCACACTGATTTGACAACTCATGATTAGTATGCAAGCAGAGCAAAGTCCATTGTTGATTGAAGATAATTCTTTTTGGGTTGGTTCCAGGAAATGAGTCTGCACTTTCATGCTCGAGTGTTTTCCTCCAATTCTCACCATGTAATGAGAGAGATCTACACCAGCCTGAGTAAGCAGTCTGGACTCCTTCATCACACTAAAGCCTCTCATATCCTTTACAATCCACCAGGAATTTACAGGATTCAGGATGTTATTATAGCCCAATCCTCAGTGTTACCTATTAAAGTAACTTAATGCCTTTTTAAATGTAACCCTCTTTTGGAGACTTAACTGTTCATCGACCAAGCCACGGGTTCAATGTATCACCAAAAAGGAAAGGGTAATGCTCAGTCACAAATTGATCATTTGCAAAAAATGCAAATCTTAATTAGGACATTGGCTTTTTATTTCTCACAAGGTTTTTAAAAATGGTACCATACAGTCACTACATTGTGTATATGCCAATCTTTGTTAAATTTAATTGTGCATCCTCACCAAGAGACAGGTTTTGTCATTTTAAATCTGTGACAATGAAAGTGCATTGTGTCTACTCATGCATATTACGCATGAACAATAGGCCGCAGGATGGTCTCACAAATTCGTTGATTTTGTGACCCCCTCAAGAAGCTATTACATTTTGGGCTTAAAATTCGTGTAAATTCCATCTTTCATCACCCTAAAACTCGCCAAGCCTAAAACATTCGCATTATCAAGTAATAGTTCATTTGAGTTGGAAAAATACTCCCGAACCATGTAAAGATAAATCGATGACTTTTACTGCTAACCAATCACAACGAGTTTCTCATGCAACGTTGACCAATGTCACAACTTGTTTCAGTGGAGTCGGTGCGATCACGTTGTGCAAGATGGCGTCTTCATCGGACGCGAATTTAGCTGAATGAAGGGGGAGGCGACGAAAGTCCTTTGTATTGCTGTATGCACACAACTTATTCCAAATCTAAAGTAATACAATTCAGCGTGAAGAGCTAGGCTAAATTCAGAGAGTGTTGTACGCGATGGCAAAGCTTTAAATTGCCCCAAACTGCCACTACGTTGTCGTTCATTGATATAGACCACGCACGAGGGTATTAGGCATCGGCAAGCCGGGTAAGCTATTAATTAGAGGCCAAGCCGTGCCTCTTGGAAGTGAAGACGCCAGCCACCCCATTGCTCTTTCAAGTGCTTTCCAGGACCGTGGACGTACCCAAAGAAGGTAAGATTTTGTATATTGTGGCTAGGACAGCCATGGAGGAATGGGACAACATGGCAAATATTCGGTTAATTTATTGTTAATGTTATGTTACAGGCCTTATCATGCATTGTTGTAAGGTTCAATTTCAAGTCAGTGGCCATTTTTTTTATTTGTATTTATTCTATGCAAAGCGGGGACTGATGCTGGGTTCTTAACCCCTGTGTACAACAAAGTCTCCCTTGGCCTTACTAAATAGTGTCTTTTTTCTATGGGGAAAGAACTCCGTATTTGGCCACCGCATTTTATTTCATAAATTAAAACTCCCCAAATGTCACCACTTTTTCAATCCTTTTTAGAAAGTTATTTATTGTTCATAAAATGTGGTGGTGGCCGAGTATGAAACTAATTCCAGTTCTTGGTGTTTTACTGTTTTGTTGAGCATTGGGCTAAGTTTGTACTAACAGTTTTAAATTATTATTCTGTAGGAGACACAGGGACAATCCGAGGGATCATCTCCACCACTTCTGCAAGTCAAACGGGCTGAAGACAGACAAAAAATGGCAGACCAGAGAGAAATAGAACAAGGTAGTAAAATCCCTTATATAAATAAAACAGCACAAAATAGCATTTGGCATCTGCTTTATAATGTAATTTGTATGTAAATATAAATATATTCAAATATAAATATAGGACTTGAGGAAGGATACACCATTTGCAGATATCAAAAATATTTAATACTGAATTATTAGGAAAATATCTTACTTATTGGAAAGTAAATAATGATACTAGGCATCCAGCAAAATGATTGCGCTAGATATCCCATAATTGTTCAAACATTTGCATTTTATTACCAAAAATTCAATATAGTCTTCGGGTGATCGCGAAAGAAAAGACAACAACTGCCCCCCATTTTTGTTACCAATTTCTGATACATTGTAATTCAAACAATTGCCAATGATGTATCCTAACTTTAAATTAACTGAGGATTCATAAAAAAAAATGGGGGGAAATATTAAAATAGTATAAAATAATAGAAAAACATGCATACTACTTTGTAGTTAAAGGCAAAAGAGGTTTTAGATGAAGTATATGTAATTTTTTTGGGGGGAGTGGATAAATGGATAACAAGTTAAAATTAAAGCTTGTTGTAGTTTATTTATGTAATATGTTGTTATTTTTCAGCTGCTGAAGAAGAAAACGACAGACAAACAAGATTGGGAGCCTTTGTTCAAGCTGGTCTGCGTTCCTCAACTTCTGGTGACCAACACGTGCAACCACTTCCAGGCAGAAAACATGTCTTGCCTGTTCAGTGCATCATTTGTAAAGATATATACTAACAAAGAAAAACGCACGCACAAGCGTAAGGTGAAACGGCTAGTTAATTGCGAAACAATGCAGGATGGGAAATTGCTTAAAGCAGCAAATATTAGGCAGGATGAGCTACTGTTACTTGATATTCAGGGTAGGGATCTACATGTAGTAGCAATAGAGGTAAAATACCACCGTACATGTTACCAAAGTACACCAAAGTAGCCAGGGAGTACAAGTCAAAAGCAAATGATGACACTGTGCAGCAAGATTATCAACTGTCATTTCAAGAATGGAGAAGCTCATCCAATCAAAATTGGTTTAATTTACCTGCCTTATCTTATTTCATAGCATGTTTTATGGGAGTATGTAAATTAAAAAGAGAAGATTTACATAAGTAAAATGGCACTAATTTTCAGTGTCGTAAAAGTGAAAGTCTTGCCCTCAAAAATAATTACTTATCGCGACACATAATTTCGTATTTTGACTCCTTCAATTTCACCTCAGATTAAGAGAATCCTTTTGTTTTTACAGGTATATAAATGCAGTTATAATTTTGTTTACGGAAGCATCATAACAAGATTTTAAAATGAATTTCAGATGTTGAAACAAAGCACTTGCTCACATTGATGGAAGCTGATGTGCTGGTTTACCTGTAACTCATTTAAGCATAATTATCAACACAAATCTGTTGTAACTTTAAAATATCATTGAATTGCATGTACAATTACTGCACAGATATAACTTACAAAGCAATAATCAATATTGCTGTATCTTTCAGGATAACAATTGGTTGAAGATTGTCAATCACGTGGCGTTTAAAAGTATACCATTCTAAAAAGGTTTTTTGATTAAGTTCTGATATTGTTAAAAAAATTGCAAAAATAATGATACCAAATTTGTATTTTATCAAAACAAGTGTCTCGTTTATTTTATTGTGAACATTTGCAATAATGTATAATAAATATTTGTCATTGTTCTTATAACTGTTTCTTCTTCTTTTCTTCTGTTCTTGTGGTTTTTTTTTTTTAATTTGTTTTTTTGGGGGAGTCCCAAAATAAAAAAGAAACACAGGCAAGATACAAACATTCGATTGATAAAATGAAGAAAAAAAATTATGAAAACAAAAACTGAACTGTTGACAACATGAACAAAACTATAACAATCTTGGTTTAGGAATATTTCTTTAAATAAGGAATATACAGGAAATCGGGAAAACAAAAACAGCAGTCATTTCTGTCCAGACGAGCTCAAATTGCCCCCTGCCATTTGTTTGTGTACATTTCAATTCCTCATAGGTTTTGTACACACCTCTCCCGAAGTGACCAACAGAGGGCGCTATTTTCAAGCTTGATATTTTAATTGGTTAAGCCTAATTAATGTGCAATTGTTTTCTCTGGCTAACATGATATTCTGATTCAATAGGATCATATTTGTATTTCTTGAAAATATCAGGTAGCTTCTAGAGGGGGTCACAATTCTTAAAATGTGAATGCCTATTTCATGTTCATCCCATGGTCTACAAGGGCCTGTCTTGAGATAGCTATTGACAAATGTAACTTTGTGTTTTGGACACAGCGTCTCTTTGTACTTATTTGTATTCACATTTTGTTTTATCTGATAGTTGAACATCTGACATCAGTATTTACCACTACCAGTGTCCAAACATTCCGGTTGTGTGATGGAGTAGACATGACACACCATGCAACTAGTGTTTTACTCAGAAAGGTTAGTAGATTTGCCAAAATAACTACCTTTTGACTAAGATAAATATTTAAATGTGCTTTAATATGTTTCTTATTCTTTTGTTTGTTCTGTTTCTGCTTTTCTTCTGTTTCCAATGTATTTCATTTGAATTTTTAACCTGTTTTGTACCTGCAGTTTCGTTTGATTAATGAATTCAATTTGGAGATTCCAACCTACTGGGTCAGGTTTCCATACAGGTGAGAATGAAATTATAAGGTTCAGTTTAGTTTGAGTTTAGTAGTAAATGTGATTAGTCACTTGTACAAATATTTGTTCCCAAAAACAATCCTCCTGTTGTTTGCACACAAGGGAAACAAAAAAGTGTAGTAATCTTTTCTGCATAACCATGACGGCACAACAACAAAACTGCTTTGTTTTCCAAGAACTTTGTAGTTTGTAGCTAAGATGTGGTTGGATATGGCCAGAAACCTTTTTGTGTGGTAGGTTCACCTTTCTCCGGATATTAGTCTTGTTCTGCATGTTAAGCTGGACTTCTGACAAGCCTCAAAATTAACGCTTACCCACTTACCGGTGGTAAGTGGATTTTCAAAATGAGTTAGTTGCTATAAAGTAAGTGATTTGTATGATTATCATGATGAAATATGATAAATGAATGATTTATAATCAGGCACTATCTATTCTATGTAGGTAAATGATACTGGATGAGATCTTGTTTTACAAGACTATTTTTTGCAGGGTAAAGTTATTTATTTGTTTTCGATAAACGTTTGTGTCTTTCAATTGGTGGTAGTGATGTCCCCGTGATGAACTGGTGAATCACTACAATTATTATAATAACGTTACTGGAGTTCACATGCAAACTGGAGAGAAAAAATGTTTTTTTGTTCATGGGTGTTTATTTCTATGCTGTTTTATTGTGTAGATTTTCTTGGGGTCACGTTATGGGATTTAATTGGTGTAATTTAAATTTGTTGGTGGAGGGGGGGGGGGGGTTGATTTGATATTTTACACATTTTCCTTCATTTTTTTTCTTCTTTGGGGGAAATTATTATTTTGTGTTATTTATATTATTTGGGTCTTTTTTGTTACTCAACAATCCCGCTCCTTAGGTGCCAAGAAATTGCCATCATTTTGATTCCCATAAACAAGCCAACGAATGCCCTTAATTAACCTCACAGAGCCTATAACATAACTCAATACAGAGTGATTATTGTTTGGTCATAGATTTTTGGATGACATCACAGAATTCACCATGAATCTCCTCGTGACTAAACTCCAGGGATCACTAAGTTCCTCAGCTCAATCACTCGTCACCCCACTCCACTGCATGGCCATTGTAGATCCAAGGGCTAGCTGGTTCCGAAAGTGGATGGTAAGATATATCACTTTTATCTTCCCAAAACCTTTCAAGTTTTGCTTTTTGCATTCACCTGCAGATTGAGAATACACATAACAACATAGTAAGCCATTTACCACCCCTTTGCCATTTACCACTCCTTTGCCATTTACCACTCCTTTGCCATTTACTACCCTTTTGTCATTTACCACCCCTTTGTCATTTACCACCCCTTTGTCATTTACCACCCCTTTGCCATTTACCACCCCTTTGCCATTTACCACCCCTTTGCCATTGACCACCCCTTTGCCATTGACCACCCCTTTGCCATTGACCACCCCTTTGCCATTGACCACCCCTTTGCCATTGACCACCCCTTTGCCATTGACCACCCCTTTGCCATTGACCACCCCTTTGCCATTTACCACCCCTTTGCCATTTACCACCCCTTTGCCATTTATACCCCAGTCACAATTAAAGCGGAGCCCGGGCGGCGTGTGCGATTTCTAGGCATCGGCCGGCGTGTAGAGGTCGGCGAAAGATCGTGCGATATTGCGGTCACAGTCACAATTAAAAGTGCCCCGTACGCTGCCATGACGGGGCTCGGGGGGTCGCCGACCGGCGATCGGCCGACTTTCTTGGAAATGGGGTCGAATTATTGGCCCGTTTATCGGCCGGTGTCCGGCAGGCACTCGTCCGGTGCCCTGCTTATGTCCTTGCGATACCCCTGCGGTATCCGGCAGGGTGCCAACCAATTCGTACAGGTCGTACGGCGGCCGGACGGGCATCTGTAGTGTGCCTGTCGAGTGGCCAGCGATCAACGGCCGGCGGCAGAAGCTCTCCTCTGACCTTCTTAATGGCCCTGTCACACTAGAACGTTTTAGGCCAACGCGTGAGTAGCGCGTTAAAAATAGTTGATTAATGGCAAACGCTGAACTTCCACAGAAAAAGTCAAGTTGAACCGTGATTTCAGCGTGTCCATAACGCGTTAATAACGGGTTCATAGCGTTTGCCAGCGCGTGAATAACGCGTTAGTAACGCGCTCGACGACTGATGAACGACTGCCCAGCGCGTGAGTAGCGCGGTCCAACGCGCGCCAGCGTACGGCAACGAACACATGATTAGTTGTACAAAAAGATGACGCGCTACTACAGTAATGGCCCTGTCACACCAGAACGTTTTAGGCAAACGTGTTGAAATTTCGGCAACACGCGGATAAACGCTGACCAACGCTAGGCCAGCGTTCGCAACGCGCTGAGCGCGTTACCCACACGCTGAAACACGCTGTCACACGCTGAGACAAAAATACGTTTTTCAACATACCTAAACAAATTGAGCGTTTGCCAGCGTGTGACTGCACACGCTAGCGGCGCGCAAGAAGGCCGTTACTTACCATCGAACGCGCTAGACGATCGTTACCAACCCACTACTCTCACGCTGGCGACCCGCTGTCGTATTTTTTATATAAATCAGTGATGCGTTCATTACACGCTGAGCGCGTTCCTCACACGCTACTTACGCGCCGGCATACGCTATGAACCCGTTATCAACCTGTATGAACACGCTGAAATCACGGTTCCACTTGACTTTTTCTGTGAATGTTCACCATGTCAGCGTATCAACTATTTTTAACGCGCTACTCATGCATTGGCCTAAAACGTCCTGGTGTGGCAGGGCCATAACGCCGGCGTACGCCAGCGTGTGAGTAGCGGGTTGATAACGATCGCCTAGCGTGTTCGACGCGTGAGTAACGAATCTAAAACGCGCCGCCCGCGTGTGCAGTCACACGCTGGCAAACGCTGGAAATTGTAGCTATTTTGAGAAAAAAAAATTCCTCAGCGTATGACAGCGTGTCCCAGCGTGTGAGTAACGCGCTCATCGTGTTGCTAACGCTGGCCTAGCGTTGGTTAGCGTTTGCCAGCGTGTTGCCAAAATTACAACACGCTACTCACGCGTTGGCCTAAAATGTTCTGGTGTGACAGGGCCATTCAATAAGAAAATGCCGTTGATACCTCCACAACGCTTGCGGGCACCTGCACAGCGCGTGTAGGTCGCCCGGTTGAGGGAGAGGTTGGCGTTTGCACGCTATACCGCTACAACCTGGTTCTTGTTGCATTGGTGGCTGAAGAAGAGATGTAGTACTTGCACTATGAAACTTGTGTGATAAACTGTGTGTAGATGTAGAAGAGCCGCTTTTTTTACCCTGCGTGCCCCGGCCGATGCATGACCGATTTCAGGCTGGGCGCCGGCAGGGCGCCGTCTGGCCCCCCGGCCGATTTCCGGCCAGGCACCGCCAAGTCGGCCGGATGCCTGGCGGAACCCGGCCGGCGTGTGGGCGGCGCCTGGCCGATATATTGATTGTCTGGGTTGTCCAAAATTTGGCTCGGCGCCCGCCCGACGTGTGCGATGCCCTGCCGGACATCGGCTAGGCATCGACCGATTTATTGGCGATCAGTTTGCGATGCGAAACGCCGCACCAGGTTTTAAGTCCGAGTTAAAAGTAACTCGATGCCCGCCCGATGCCAAAAAATGACCCGTCAGCCGCAAGGAGTCCCGTGGGGCCCCGGCCGAAAATGCCTAGAAATCCGCCGCAAACTAATCGCAAACCCATCGCAAGCCAATTGTGACTGGGGTATTACCACCCCTTTGCCATTTACCACCCCTTTGCCATTTACCACCCCTTTGCCATTTACCACCCCTTTGCCATTTACCACCCCTTTGTGATTTATCACCCCTTTGCCATTTACCACCCCTTTGCCATTTACCACCCCTTTGCCTTTTACCACCCCTTTGCCATTTACCACCCCTTTGCCATTTACCACCCCTTTGCCATTTATCACCCCTTTGCCATTTACCACCCATTTGCCATTTACCACCCCTTTGCCATTTACCACCCCTTTGCCTTTTACCACCCCTTTGCCATTTACCACCCCTTTGCCATTTACCACCCCTTTGCCATTTACCACCCCTTTGCCATTGACCACACCTTTGCCATTGACCACCCCTTTGCCATTGACCACCCCTTTGCCATTGACCACCCCTTTGCCATTTACCACCCCTTTGCGATTTACCACCCCTTTGTGATTTATCACCCCTTTGCCATTTACCACCCCTTTGCCATTGACCACCCCTTTGCCATTGACCACCCCTTTGCCATTGACCACCCCTTTGCCATTGACCACCCCTTTGCCATTGACCACCCCTTTGCCATTGACCACCCCTTTGCCATTGACCACCCCTTTGCCATTTACCACCCCTTTGCCATTTACCACCCCTTTGCCATTTACCACCCCTTTGCCATTTACCACCCCTTTGCCATTTACCACCCCTTTGCCATTTACCACCCCTTTGCCATTTACCACCCCTTTGCCTTTTACCACCCCTTTGCCATTTACCACCCCTTTGCCATTTACCACCCCTTTGCCATTTACCACCCCTTTGCCTTTTACCACCCCTTTGCCATTTACCACCCCTTTGCCATTTACCACCCCTTTGCCATTTACCACCCCTTTGCCATTTACCACCCCTTTGCCATTTACCACCCCTTTGCCATTTACCACCCCTTTGCCATTTACCACCCCTTTGCCATTTACCACCCCTTTGCCTTTTACCACCCCTTTGCCATTTACCACCCCTTTGCCATTTACCACCCCTTTGCCATTTACCACCCCTTTGCCATTTACCACCCCCTTGCCATTTACCACCCCTTTGCCTTTTACCACCCCTTTGCCATTTACCACCCCTTTGCCATTTATCACCCCTTTGCCATTTATCACCCCTTTGCCATTTATCACCCCTTTGCCATTTATCACCCCTTTGCCATTTACCACTCAGTCCTTTGCCATGTTAAATTCTTGTTTCTTTGCCTTTTTACTCACAGCATGGCAACTATGGCCGTACTGCTGTTGTCGGACAACTAAAAAGAAATCACAGCCTTGTAAGTACAACAGGACAATAGATTGAAATTGGTTTCACATGCCGCTATGTTAAATTATGCATACAAACTAGAATTTTCCAGTTACACTGACAATATTGGTCAAATGTTTCATCGTAAAGGTGGAGAAATGTGTTCAGCAGTGCATGGATTATAACGCAATGGGCAACATGTCCCAGGACGTCAGCAGAGTCACAGAAATGCTGGCTAAACACTCGTTAGGTAAGTCTCTATCTTGGATCGTCTGTGTGTTGGTCAATCTAGGACCTACCTTGTCAAAGGCATATTTCTCAAGGCCCAGTAACGCTCTCACACCAAATTAAGTTTGTCAGCCCTGAAACGAAAGTTTATTTCAGTTGACCCAAGTTGCCCCTAATTGTTTGGATTTTTGCGCGACTCTGGAAAAAAATCAAAAGGATGTAAAACATTGACTGTTTTGAAACCTGTATCTGAACTGTCATGGTGCATTAAGCCCCAAAACAATTGGGATAAACTTGACAGTTGTTGACAAGTTTGTTTGTCCTTGAATTGTTTTAGGATCATCCCACCGCAACCAATACTCGGAGAATGAAGTAAACTACTTGTACCTGTATCACTCCATTAGTATGCTTGGCTGTCTACTCATGTACAAAGAAGGATACAAGCTCTTTCCTATTAATATCAGAGATGGCAATGGTGAGAACAAAAATGCTTTGATTAATGAACAGTGGCCAGGATACTAGTATCTGGACACTTCTGGGCAGAGTTTTAAAAAGAAATTTAACCACAAAATTCCCCCCAAATTGTTGTGTTTTTGTTGTGTCATTTTTTGGACCAGTTCAAAAATTCAGATTTTTAGGCTGTGTTCGGGCATTTTGTTCTTGATATGCAAAGCTTGGTTCCCCCTTCCCAAATGGCAGGAACGCGACCCAAGAACATTGTTCTTGAAACAGGATCACACACCACCTATCCATCAGGGTTTTGCAAGAACGAGTTTTGCGTGTTAATAACAGATCGCCCGACCCCAGACATAAATTTCCAGGCAGTTTTCTGTTTTCACCGGTATAAACACCACATGCCTTTAGTGGACCGTACTTTGCCAAGGACAGTACATTTTAAAAGATTAAATCATGGTTAAAAAGAGGTGTCAATGTATTTTTTTTTAAACCATCAGTCCATTTTTGTTTGTTTACAGTTAGTGTGACAGAACTCCTAGTTTCCTTTGTTCACGTCATCACTGAGCGAGATGAGACATCATTAAACTCACCAGAACAAAGTAAGTACAGTAAAGTTACGATAATACAAATTTTGATAACTCGCATATCTGCTTATTTAATTATTACATTTCTTTACCCAGGGTGTATCCAAACAGTTTAGTTTTCATTAGGGCCCTGCATACATCATTAAATAAAATTGGATTATAAGTCATCAACAAAACTGTAAATTGACAACTAATAACAACATTTACCCCGAAATACAGAAACATTTACCCCAAAATACAAACAGAATATTTACAGATGTACAAGGATATTTACAGGATTACAAAACATTGATACTGTAGGTATGTATGTAAACTCAAAGTTGCTCTTCATTTCTGTCATGAAAATAGGATATTACACGTATGTACATAATATTCCTGTAACTCGAATTTCCAGCACCGGATATATTTTGAAATACTTGTATGTTTCTACTTTTGCTTGTATCTACTGATAAAAATTTATTTATATACATGATGTTATTGTCAACTGAATCTTGCAACTTTTAATTTTGTGGTTTTAACATTGCATCTATAGGTGGCTTTGATCTGGCCTCTCTGGTGACTGAAGTCTTTAAGTTTTTGTGCTTCACCGGGTCTAGTTGCTCCCTTTGTCTGTGCAAGGATGCCATAATATCTGAGCTACTCAGACCCGTCAATATATGGCTGATGCGCAACAAGGTATTTCACTGTCAACTGTATTTGATTTCATGTGTCTGTGTAACAAGCTAAATTTAAAACATGTCAACCTTTACAGTTTCATTAACGTCCCACAAACATCTGTACTTTCTCAATGAAGGAGCTGATCTGCAGAAAATCTTGCTTATTACAGTAAATGTTTACGTGCTAAGAACAGAATTCCTACAGCCATTGGGAAATTCATTAAGAAAGACATGAAACCCATCACAACTTACAATGCATCGCAGCGATGTGACGCATCGTATTCCTTCACGTAATACATTGTACGTGCAACGCGTCGTAGGTGTATTATAGCACAAAACGGTGACTGTTTTGTACATTGTACTTATTCAACGCCCAGTAAATAGTCGCCTGATATTCAGCAGAGTAAATTCGTAATTTTTTCTAAAAGAAAGAAAAATGATCGACGTATAATGCAGTTTTGAAGAAAATAAAGTTGTGGTGTGTTACAGAGCTTTAAACATTTTTTATTTGTATGTTTAAGCAGCTTGCAGCACCTTTTAGATAACGTTTTGTTTAACATCTTGTACAAAATGTTGAGATACTGGAATCACTGGAAAGAAGTGCAAAATGATCTTATTGGCTGTTAAAGACGGGAACACACAAGATTTAATATGACGATCAGGTCAGCAAGATCTATGTGTGTAACTTCCATCAGGTATGTAGCGATTCTAGGATGTTGCATATTGCTGATGTTCTCTCTACCATGGCATCCTGGGAAGTAGGGCGTAAACTTCTTCTTTATGGAGAGAAAGGCAGCTGGGCCAAAGAAAACAGGTAAGAAGTTGTATTATGAGAGCAGGGCATGAACATTCTAGCCATATAATTATTATCACTGCTTATATTTCTACAGTACTAGCAAACTTATATTATAATCCTTGCATACACTGTGGTTGGTCAGTCAGTTTTGAACCAGAATGACTTTTTTGCATTTCTTTGCATTAACTGTTCAATCAGCTGCAGCTGTCAAACTAAGGAATCAAATACAACTTTGAATTATAATTAGAACTATCTTCTTTTTAAATGTGTGTGTGTGGTTAGTTCTGCACCGATTCACACTATTGCAGAGTTCACAAAGCAAGCTCTTGACACCAAGTTATCTCCTAGTCTCTGCCTGCACCCATCACGCAATGTTGCGGAGGCCTTCCTATACGTCTGCAGGCAGCTCTACAGTACCTGCGAGGGCCTGCTTGTTCTTCATCACTACAGATTGCACCAGCAGATTGTCAACTGCTGGAGACAGGTGCAAGCTTTGAGTATATATTCCTACATGTACTTTCCCTAGTTTGGTTTATACCTTGCTTCTGCTTTTTTCTTAAATTCCTACTATTTTTGTTCCCCTCCCCCCCCCCCCCCCCCCCAAAAAAAAAAAAAATTAAAATAAAATAAAATAATAATATATATAACATTCAATGTTTTTCATAACTGTCATATGTAAATATCACAATGAAAGGCCTGGGTGCAGGAGAACTACGATTGTACTTCCAATAGCTAATTAGTTCAAAGAAGGAACAAAGTTGTGAGTCTAGATCATAGAACATGCCAAATGAAGCTTATTAAAAGGATTTTGTTTAGTATTTTTTTTAATAACCTAAAAGCCTGCAGTTATGGCTATGGTACAATGTAAGTAATAAGCATGTCATTGTCTCATTGAGCACACTTGCTGCAAAGGGTAGAATATAGCTATGATGTAGTCCCTTGAGCACTGATGTTTGCCGATTTGTTGAAAAACAACTTAGAATTGTTTCATTGTCGTGTCAAGGTCTGTCGAGAACTGGAGTTAGCAGGAACACCCACCCCTAACGATGCAGAGATAGAATCTGATGATGATAACGATGACGAGACAGGTGGATCTGGGAACCAGACAAGCAGCAAGACCCAAGAAGCTGACGCCAGGCAAGCCTGGGAACAAACTCTGATTGATAACCTACTCAACTTCGCCAGCACTCCCAAGGTAGCCTTCCAGAGTTTTAGATCGGATTTGGCTGTGGCAGTGGCACACTTATGTAGGCATGTGTGTGATTTGCAGCCATAGCCAGGTAATTCAGACACAGCCATAGTTTAATTTTTTCTACTTACGAGTCTGCATTATGTTTCCTTGTACCCAGGGCCTACACCTGCTACAGCAGACGGGGGCAATCAATGAATGTATATCTTACATGTACAACAGATCGGCCAGAAAACTCCAGGTATACAAATTAGTGTAATGTAGAAAGTTGCACAAAATTTGCTGCTAAGATAAATTAATCGCATGGGCCTTAAACAAATGTAAGGAAATAAAATATATGGAAATAAAATATATATATTTATGCTATCTTACAGTGGCTCAATATTAAAGACTGTTGATTTGTATTGTCTGTTGCAAAATTGTTTGAAAGTTTAATAGCAAGTTTGTGTGTACATGTAGGTCAGGTTCTCAGTGTGTACAAATGTATACAAATGTATAGCAATGTATACAAATTCTCCCAATTCCCAATCAAATTAAACACCTTTTGATCCAACAGTCTTATATTTGTGGTTCCTCACACCTTAAGACAGACTACTCTTACCAATCACATTTATACATTGTCTTCCGTCCCAAAGCCACTTGCAAGATGTATTATTCAAGGTTTGCACTTCCCTGCTGTGGTATTCTCTGTCTTATATTTATTTCTGGTTCTTGAGCTTTTATCTTGATTGTCCTTTGTGCTGTGGGGATTATCGATGTTATATTGATAGTATGCTTTATGAAGTATTCATTAATAATGGAAGATTAATTTATAGTTTGTGGACCAATGTTTTGGGGGTTTGTGTTTCTTAGGTCAGCAAGACAGAGAAATTTGGATATGGCAGTATGGTGACTCAGGTTGCTACCACAGCTCCAGGTATTGTGGCCCTACAGAAAACAGGTACTAGACCAATATTTGTACTACAACTTAAATGACTAATAAAAATGACTACAAAATCTGAAACATAACCTCCCCCCGCAGCCCCTTTCCTCCCGGCAACTTCCCCCTCCCCCACCCCCTTTTTCCTCCCGGCAAAACCCCCAACACACCCCTCCCAACAACACCCCCACTCACGCAAGTGTGTAAAGGCCTTCGATCGTGGACGGGGTATTGTCCGACCGTCTTTCCTCTTTTGTTTATACTCTAACGTTTTTTGATGATCGCCATAGGATTTGTACACGGGAAAAGATCGTGGACGTTTTGTCAATCGTGGACCCATTGTTTGACTCCCAATTCTTTTGTCCGACGACCACGATTGCCGGTCAATACAAACGCAACTACCCCCCTCCCCCCCCCTCCTCTCCCCCTCCTCTCCCCCCTCCTCTCCCCCCTCCTCTCCCCCCTCCTCTCCCCCCTCCTCTCCCCCCTCCTCTCCCCCCTCCTCTCCCCCTCCTCCCCCTACCCCCCTACCCCCCCCACCCCCCCCCCACCCCCCCTACCCCCCCCCTACCCCCCCCCTACCCCCCCCCACCCCCCCTACCCCCCCCCTACCCCCCCCCTACCCCCCCCCCCCTACCCCCCCCTACCCCCCCCCCTACCCCCCTACCCCCCCCCTACCCCCCCTACCCCCCCTACCCCCCCCCCCTCCCAGCAAACACAAAACGTTTAAAAAACGTTTTTTAAACGTTTAAGTAGGTCCGCTAGGTCTTCGTCCTAAATAAACGTTTAAAAAACGTTATTTAAACGTTTAATTAGGCCCGCTAGGTCTTCGTCCTAAATAAACGTTTAAAAAACGTTTTTTAAACGTCCGCTACGTCTTGATTTTTAACAAACGTTTAAAAAACGTTTGGAGAACATCTAATTTTGACCTAATATTTGCCCCAAAGCAAAGGTTTTTTTAAAACGTTTACAAAACGTTTACGAAACGTTTGAAAAAGACGATTTTTTTTCTGGACGTTTAAAAAACGTTTTCTTTACGTCCAAGTCAAATAAAAACTAATTGTAATTAATTATTGTTTTTTAATATTATGATTTAATATGATTATTATTTTGATGATTAAATTGAGTAGCCTAATGATGGTGATTATGATGATGATTATGATTATGATGATCGATGATGATTATGATTATGATGATGATCATGATCGTCATCCTCATCGTGTGGCCCATATGGTCGTCGTCGACGTCGTTGATGTACGTAATTGTTATATTTTGTGACATCGATATCATGCGGTGCGCCGGCGCGGCCTGGCTGGCCGCCTACGTACAGCGTGCATGCCATCGTTTATATTCAAACGCTATGTTGGATGTTCTTGAAAGGTTTTCTGAACGTTCTGAATAGGTTTTCTGAACGTTCTTAAAAGGTTTTCTAGACGTTCTTAAAAGGTTTTCTGAACGTTCTTAAAAGGTTTTTTGAACGTTTTTAAAAGGTTTTCTAGACGTTCTTAAAAGGTTTTTTAAACGTCTAAAGGTTTTCTAGACGTCCTAAAAAGGCACTGCAAAAACTGTGGTGTTAAAATTTTAACACCAATGTTTTTTTAATCTTTTGGAATGAACATTGGTGTTAAAATGAAGTAAAATGATTCTTGAAGTATTAGTTTCAAATCAAGTACTGGTGTTACGTACTTTTGGTGTTAAATTTGACCTAGTGCGCATGCGTGTGTGAAATAAAGCCCTCTGATTGGTCGATAAGGAATTATGGTATATGTTAACAATAGTCGATGTTAAATTGTTGTGTTTAGTCCAAAAACCCATTTATTTTACCATAATATGTAATTATTTAAACGATTCCATGATTGAATTTTGATTTTTGTGCAAACATAGTTAAAAATTCGCGTTACATTTTATTCGTTTTCAAATTTTGACATTATTCATAAAAACTAGCTGCGACTTCGTCGTGGACAAAAAAGCGTAGTATAAAACTAACAACGGCAATGGCTATGTGTGTAGTACGTATTCAGTAGGAATAGATTATTATTGTATATGGATGTGTAATGTGTAATAAGTCAGTTCTTTGTAATATTTCATTACGTAATTTGTCCATGCAGTTAATATGTACAAAATTATAGTGTTAAAACGGTATGATCCTCAAACTGGTGTTATTCAACACCCAATTTTTTTGCAGTGTAGACGTTCTTAAAGGGTTTTCTAAACGTTCTAAAAAGGTTTTCTAGACGTTCTTAAAGGTTTTCTAAACGTTCTTAAAAGGTTTTCTAAACGTCTAAATGTTTTCTGGAGAGCTGGTCTGGAAAACGAATA
Organism: Crossaster papposus; assembly: GCA_037893245.1. Lineage (NCBI taxonomy): Eukaryota > Metazoa > Echinodermata > Asteroidea > Velatida > Solasteridae > Crossaster > Crossaster papposus. Next base: position 4,659,084 of record JBAIAA010000195.1, on the reverse strand, counting down.
CGAGAGAAGGTTTTAAATTGGTTTTTTAAACGTTTTAAATTGGTTTTTTAAACGTTCAATAAAAACGTTTTTTAAACGTCCAAAACCTACCACAAAAAAACGTTTAAAAAACGTTTTTTTTGAACGTTTAAAAAACCAATTTAAAACGTTAAAAAAACGTTCAGAAAACGTCCGATTGTTAGCTGGGCTCTCCCCTTTCTGAAATATTGTGAATTTAGAAAATCAAATTGAAGGTAATATAGTTCACAAATTGCCTATTTGCTGTATTTATACGCAGGCTTTATCCAAGCTGCTGTCCATGGTCTTTGGTCAGTACTGGAGTGTGGTAGCGACGGCCAACCTATGATCCGACCGAATCCGATCCCAGTTGAGCCCATGGACCGTTTGGCCCACAAGGTACACAAAACAGTTCCTTTTCATATACAATTATATTAAATAGACGCCTACACTGATCAACTTTCGACTAAACTTCACATTTCACTAGTTCTGCATCAATGCTAAATAATAATTATCATATTTTCTATGTTTATTCCCTGCCAGTTCTTCATCCGGATGATCAACATGTTTTCTGCTTTTCCGGCCCTGTACGAGATTCTAGGTGGCAAGCTATTACCACGCAAGGATGCCTACTCTCTCAGAGAAGCTCCAAATGACGTCTTGGTTAGTTGCTACTTAACTTCTGAGTTTTGATTGACTTTACAACTCAAAATTGAATAAGAGTTATAACTCTACTTTTCAAAGGAATTAATTCCATTGTTTATAATTTTAGTTCTCGGAATAAATTTCAGAGACCTTTAAACAAATTAACTTTGATAAACGATATGTTAAAGGGAAAGTATACCTTTCACCAATTTCCAAAAAGAAACTAACCAAATTATTCTTAGATGAGATTTGAAGGTTTGAAGGTTTGAAGGTTTGCGGGAAAAAATTATTGTTCAAAATTTACTTGATAATAAGATATTGAAAGTCAATGTTTAACCTGATTCTTTTCCCCCAACAATTCTACGTTTGTCTGATCTGGGTCTTTTATGTATAACTAACCTAATAATGTGTAAATAAACCTGAACCTGAACCTGAACATGCCTGAAAGCCTGGTATATGCTTCATCGCACAAAGCCTGTACTGCTCTGATGTGTACAGCCATGTACAAAACTCACTATGGCTGCTGAAAATTCATGCTGAAGCATCATTCATGCTTTCCTAAAGACAACATGAATTAAACAAAGAAAATGTCAACTAAAATTATGTTTATATCAACCGTCTTCTGATCTATTTATGTATAGGGCTTGATTGAGCGACTAATCATGGTTGATTCTGATGCCAAGATTAACTCCCTCTTCAACTACGAGCAGTCACACATCTTTGGGCTCAGGTAAAGCATTGTGTTGATGAAATTACATAGAATATCTGGCCAAGAGCTGGTCACCACGAATGCATAACGTTGGCATGAACTAGGGCAGTCTTCAAAAGACTGGTATGGTGAAACATTGGGCTGAGGTAATTAGACATTGTGTGGACTCATGAGTTGATGGCACTATACATGGCCTGTCTGCCCAAGAGCTGGTCATCAAGAATGCATAACGTTGGCATGAACTAGGGCAGTCTTCAAAGGACTGGTATGGTGAAACATTGGGCTGAGGTAATTAGATATTGTGTGGACTCATGAGTTGATGGCACTATACATGGCCTGTCTGCCCAAGAGCTGGTCATCAAGAATGCATAACGTTGGCATGAACTAGGGCAGTCTTCAAAGGACTGGTATGGTGAAATATTTGGATCAGGTAATTAGACATTGTGTGGACTCATGAGTTGATGGCACTATACATGGCCTGTCTGCCCAAGAGCTGGTCATCAAGAATGCATAACGTTGGCATGAACTAGGGCAGTCTTCAAAGGACTGGTATGGTGAAACATTGGGCTGAGGTAATTAGACATTGTGTGGACTCATGAGTTGATGGCACTATACATGGCCTGTCTGCCCAAGAGCTGGTCATCAAGAATGCATAACGTTGGCATGAACTAGGGCAGTCTTCAAAGGACTGGTATGGTGAAACATTGGGCTGAGGTAATTAGACATTGTGTGGACTCATGAGTTGATGGCACTATACATGGCCTGTCTGCCCAAGAGCTGGTCATCAAGAATGCATAACGCTGGCATGAACTAGGGCAGTCTTCAAAAGACTGGTATGGTGAAATATTTGGCTCAGGTAAGGCATTGTGTGGACTCAGTTGATGGCATCGCATGGCTTATCTGCCAAAGAGCTGGTCAGTAAGGATGCATAACGTTGACATGAACGTCACAGCAACCTATTAGCTTTGCTCATGAATATAGATATTGCATTAGCATAAAAACAAAGCACCAATTACACCTGAAAGTAGAAAATATAAATGAGGTTAAAAGAACACAAAGATGCATTTTCAAGGATTGTATTAAACAAAATTACATTGTCTTGGCCCTTTTGGTGTAACACTCGGACTTCACATTGTGGTATTGTACTTTATTATTATTCTACTTTTTTGATTTTGGAGTGGGGTTTTGTCTATTTGTGTGTGTCTTTGCAGATTGTTGACTGTGCTGACAACCTGTCTAGATTCATTACTGTTGCTAGAGACACAGTACCACATCTGGGATATGTTATTGCAGGCTCAGGAGTCAAACTGCAACAGGTATGTATCTGAAAATCATTGGTTACATAGAATTATGTTGGGTACGTACCATGTGCAAAATAGACTCTATGCTGAGCTTTGGATCAAAACTTCATGTGCATGTAAAATTTGTGTCACTCAAGCAAATTTCAGATAGAACTATGGTTGATCATTGTCGACCTACCTATTCTAGAACCCATGCTAATCGGTCCTACCTTTGGTAGTTGGGCAAGTCTGGTTCAGAACCAACGTATCAGTCACATCATTGGCTTACCAAACATGCTCGCATTGCAATTTACAAAAGGGAACTAACAATAATAGTTAATGAATTCCTCCTTTCAACTGGCTCCAAGTGAAAAAAGGAAAGTTGGATGCTTCCTCTATATTGTTGACTTTATCTAGCCTAATTCCACGCAGTTTTTGCCATCTATTTACTCACTTAATTACTCATCTGTTTTTGTTTACTCATTTCATACAGCGAATCAGTCATCATGATTGACATGCTGTCTGTTGAGCGTAATCACATTCTAGTCAGGACCAATGTAATTGGAGGCCCTACGGAGCGTATCCTTCCGCCCAATAGCCTGCAACCAGACAACAACAACCCCTACCCCTGGCCACTCTTCTCTTCCTTCCCAGTACCTAAAGATTACATCCAGAGTGTGCCAAGATCGCCCAGCATCAAGCAAGGTAAAAGACTCACAACTGATGTTGCCATCAAAGTATACATACTGGCTTGTAAAGTACTTTACAAGTCAATTCACAAGTAATGGGGACTGACACAAACAATGGAATGCATTTGAATAGCTTTTGATTATGAGCTGACCAATAACTGGATGACTTGTGATAGTCTGTGCTGACTTTGAATCCATCACACACTTCGAGCAAGAATACATTTCAATAACAAACAATTTGCTATTATGAACATCATGTTTGGCTCCAAAATACCAATCAGTATCAGACAAAAATTATAATCCGAATCTTTCTCAACTCTATGTTGTACAGAGAATGAATTGATCAAATTACTCGGCAGCAGCATTCCTGTGAAGACTGCCGCCGAGGCACAGGTGTGGTTAGCAAAGTGCCAGAACGCCTTCATGACTTGCCTGTCTAAGAAACCACAGACAGTGACAAACAGATGTAAGTATGTACAATTTTTGTAACATTTATACTTGTTGAGACGAGTACATTTTTATGTAGGAAAAAGTGAACCATCGGCTGCGAGATGAGAAGAAATTCCTTGCATTCCTAAAATCTTTGGACACCGTTGTCAAATAGTTATATTAAAAACTTTCTGCATTCCTACAGTAAGTGCTTTTGGCAAACTATGACAAACTAAAAACCTAGAAACCAATGCTGTTAACCAGTTCGCTCCGAGATTATTTTAACATCACCGAGCCGACACGCGAGATTATTTTTAACGAAACTCAATCCGAAGTGGGTTCAGACCGCCAGTACCGGGAAGCACACCCATGCATTTGCGGCCTTGCTCGCTGCTGACAGACATTTCCGGCCTTGCTCGTGGCGTGTTTATGGGTCATCCGTTTTGAATCTGGGGAAAACTTTGCGTTTATATACGCCATCCGGCGCGAACTGGTTAAATGGGCTTTTGTCTATGATGTGATACAAAACAACTTGTGTGCAATGGTACACGGTTCGAACCCTGACAGAATTATGATGCTTTTGTTCTTGGGCAAGACATTTTACTACAATTGCCTCTTTCCACCCAGGAGTATTAAATGGGTGCCTGTGAGGGTATAAACCAGATTGCGCTGATCTGAAGCTGCTTCAAAATTCAGCAAAATGTTATCAATCTTTGGCTGTGCTCTGTGGTCATAGGGTTGTATGGCAGCTGTCTATGTGCCATCACCTCGACCGCGGTGTAGCCGTGTCCTTCGGATTCAGCTTCTCAGCTGCGAGTAAGGATGATTAGCCCCCAAATTATTATTATTATATTTTAAACCCCACATCTTGGTCCTTTTCTTGTACTCGATTCTAGTACTGGCCGACTTGTTAGACCAAGCTATCAGCAACCAGCTTCACATCCCTGGGAACGAGGTGTTCCAGCTGAAGCCCTGTAGAGTCTCGGATACTGCCCTCAAGGGTCAGAAACTGCCAGCTCTTCAACTATTGGGTATTAAGATGGTAATCAGGTCAGTGGAAAGATCAGTGTCACAAATATCTTATATGCAAATTGAGTATACCACCTTGAAATAAGGGCATTTGTGTAAGTCTGTGTTTCCTGAAGGAAATTAGTCAGAATTAATTTTAATGGTAAATGACTATGTGTCTGAATTGCTTAATTTCTCAATTTTTTTCGGTTTTGACAGGTACGGACAGCATTTAAGGTTGCTTAGCAACAGCAATGACTTGCCAGACAACCTGAGCATCTTACTAAAAACCTGTCGCTACTACCTAAACAGTCAACAAAGAAGCATTCACTCCAATATGCGTATCCTTCCAAGATTTTGTGTTTTGGGGAGGGGAGGGAGGTCAGTGCAGAACACTCATGAGTCAGGTTTAATTTTAACAGTGAATGTGACATCATTATGGCAATTAAATGCCATCTGTCTCATCATTTGCATCACAAAGGAAAGGTGCTTACATTAGGAGCGGCTCGAGTCGACCTAATTGAATGTTTGGTTTCAGACAGGTAAACTTACTATCACTGGAGTATTGTGTACAAACAAACGAACACACAATCTTAGCAACAAGCAGGCTTTGCGCGCATACCCAGCTAGCAGTTAACCCTTTAATTACCAATGTAAAGTCTACTCGTCTGTTTTCAACAAAGTGTTAAAAAACCTGGTAAAGAAAGGGTTAAAAGCTACATGAATAAATACAAGGGACTAAAAGTTGTACGGTAAAAATGTATAACAAATGATCCGTCTTGATAAGGCATTTTTTTTTTTTCAAAATTGTTCTCATCTGTCAAATGCAATCCATTCCTTAATATACGTTGATTTCCACAGGCTGCTTAGAAGGGGATTACATTGGTCATGATTGGTTTTTGTCCACCATCTTTCTTCTGATGTCTGGTAATCGGGATAAGGCATGGAGCCTTCTGCATAAGTGCTTCTCTATCTTGTCATCTGGATACTTGAGTATGGCACGCCTTCATGCCTCTGTAAGCCTACACACTCCCAACTGATGTTGTAGCCAAGTCCATCATGGCAAAGTTTCTGTCAGATTGCAAGTAACAGATGAACAATATCAAAAAATGTTTTTGCAGTGTTCATTTCAATAGCTTGTGACTGTACTTAAAATTTGAGGATTTAGAGATTTCTGGGGATTAGTGGGTACTTATGGAGACTTACAGAGGACTTGTGTGGACTTCATGCAGGGATTTGTGATGGACTTGACTACAACCGTACTTTGAACCAACTTATATTCTTATTTCTATTTGATTTGCCAATAGTGTCTGATTTTACAATATTAAACTTGCTAATAACAATTCTGCTTGTTCAGAACTCGTTTGGGGATCTTATTGTGATCATTTCATGAAAGTAATGCTGTGCAAATTTGTGACTTGCTTACCTAGCAATAGAATAACAAATTACAGCATGTTTTGTTTTTACCCGGTTTGTGCTGGCATGGATAATGATATTGCTGTGTAAAGCCAGTACTCAACTATTGCGATTGATTCAAACATTTGCTTTTGTTTTACAAGCTGATAAACTGCTGACAAAAATTTGAGTTATCACCCGGTTCAGAAAATTGATATTGTTTAGATACTAGCAAATTGTTTATTTATTTAGCAAGATTCATGTTATTAACATATCTTCCACATGAATGCAGCAATCAATTAGCCGCATGTACTTTGAATTTAGGTCCATTTATCCTACGATGTTGCAGCTAGTGGCATACACCCAGTATTTTATCGCACCAGTCACAATGTCGAGTTGATTCTGCAGACAGAGGTGCCTCATGTCTACTCGGCATTCCGGATGTCGGGTTACACGCCCTCACAGGTAAAAAGAACTCCCTTTCATTTTTAAATTGCCCCCTTAAGGGGCACTATGCCCTAGAATTGCCCAAATAGGCTACAAATCGCATTTTGAACAAAAATATGTTAATCGGAAAGAGCATTTAAAAGTAGAATATAATTATCTACACAACCATCCTTTAACCAGTTCGCACCAGATGACGTATATAAACGCAAAGTTTTCCCCAGATTCAAAACGGATGGCGCATAAACACGCCACGAGCAAGGCCGGAAATGTCTGTCAGCAGCGAGCAAGGCCGGAAATGTTTGTCAGCAGCGAGCAAGGCCGGAAATGTGTGGGTGTGCTTCCTGACACTATCGGCCTGAATCCGCTTCGGATCGAGTATTGTTAAAAATAGTCCTGCTCCTCGGCTCGGTGATGTTAATTCTTTTATAGAACGAGTTTCTGAGGTCACTTTTTTTAGCCCAAAACTTGAGTTATTTGGGTGTAATCGCGATTCCATGACAATGTCCGTAGCTGTGGCGATGCTGCTTTCTCGCAAAACGTACTTTTACTACAGTGGCATGGAACCTAAATTACCAGTGTGATATCGGTCATGTAATTAATGCACTGTTTGCAGCACCAGTCTGATTATACGAGATACATCCCAGAATTTAAAGACGGCCGGAAATGCGTATACGAATGCTGCAAAAACACCTCAGCGTCAAACTCAGGAATAGTAAGACACTGGTAAACTATCCAAAACATTTCTTCTTTTGTTTTTTTTTTGGGGGGGGGGGGTCAGGACATATAGTTTCCTTTTAAAGTCTAAACTTTATAATGTACACAATTGTTTCACCATTCATTGTAGTGACTTTCTAATCCTACTTTTTTCGTATTTTCTCAAGGTAAACAAAATGTGAGTTGTATCCCAAATGATCACACCTCGTCCTGTTTGACCCTTGTTTGATCCTTGTTTGATCCTTGTTTGATCCTTGTTTGGCCCTTGTTTGGCCCTTGTTTGGCCCTTGTTTGGCCCTTGTTTGGCCCTTGTTTGGCCCTTGTTTGGCCCTTGTTTGGCCCTTGTTTGGCCCTTGTTTGACCCTTGTTTGACCCTTGTTTGACCCTTGTTTGACCCTTGTTTGACCCTTGTTTGACCCTTGTTTGACCCTTGTTTGACCCTTGTTTGACCCTTGTTTGACCCTTGTTTGACCCTTGTTTGACCCTTGTTTGACCCTTGTTTGACCCTTGTTTGACCCTTGTTTGACCCTTGTTTGACCCTTGTTTGACCCTTGTTTGACCCTTGTTTGACCCTTGTTTGACCCTTGTTTGACCCTTGTTTGACCCTTGTTTGACCCTTGTTTGACCCTTGTTTGACCCTTGTTTGACCCTTGTTTGACCCTTGTTTGACCCTTGTTTGACCCTTGTTTGACCTTAGATTTGTCAGCAGTGGCTGCGCCAGTGTTTCTGGAACTACCTAGACTGGCCCGACATCAGTCATTACTTAGCGCTGTGTATCATCATGGGTGCTGACTATCAAGTGTATATGTGTGTGGCCGTGTTGATGCATCTACAACACAAGATCCTGCTGCATACACAGAAACATCAACTGCAGATCTTCTTGAAGGTGAGTTAAACACTTGATTAGTATATCGATGGCAACAACTGTGTGATATCATATCTTATACCATGGTTAATATCTCGCTGTGCGGATCATATTCCGAAATTGTTCATGCTATATATTTCTGCAAGACCATTTAAAATTGTATAAGTTATTATTTTTTTTAAATTAAATCGAATGGTGAACCTTACCGGAAGCCAGTGTAAATCAATAAACAAGGGTGTAACATGACAGCACAAAAGCATTACAGACCAATCTAGCGCAAGAATTTGTTTAACACATTGCAGCTGGTTAATTTGAATATCAGGCAATCTATAAAAGAAACTATACAATTATCTAATCGGCTGGAAACGCCTGGTGCACTGCCTAGATATGTACTTCCAGATACGTCTAATGTTATGAAGGTAATAAAAAGCAGTATCACAAGTTTTTGTAATGTGAATAGCCATTGGTGTGAACAAAGTACCAGCCATGCCTTTGCAAGGAAACATGGAACCCAACAATTAATTTTTGCTGACTTTCGGGCTTCCCACACTCCACAGCATGCACACCGAATGTGGCTGTGTAAAATTGCAGGGTCTGATCTACCAATTGCGTTTACAATTTTCCTGAAAAAAGGACGGAAAACAGGTGGATTGGGTTCGGATCAGACCTTGCGCGGGCCGGGCTTGCGTTCAAGCAGACTTTAATCCTCTTCGCCGGATTGAATCCCCCTTCTATCCCCTTTGCGGGATCCAGTGTAAACGTGGTGAGAAATTGTGTTCCGTTAAAGCAACTATACTTTTCTCATACTTTTGTTATTGATATTATTTTTTTCCTTCAAACCAGGGCAACAGTATTGAAGGCTTTCACGTTGCAGATCACCTTGACTACATGCAGACCCTGGCTAGGAAATATCGGAATACTGTACTGCCAGACATGAGCAACCTGAGTCTAACTTGAACTCGCCAATATTGGAACACGGTACTGCCACCATAGCAAATGCGACCTGTATTCAAGAAATGTATGCAGTGTTTATGGCATAATGTCTACATAAAAATGTTTGGTAACACCTGCTTTTTTTTCCCAAATAATTTGTAAAATTGATTAGCAGTCACCAGTATTGTTTGATTGGGGAGGGGGGGAAACCAAACAAACTACTGTTGAACTACAAAACAAAACAAAACAAAAACTGTACTAGAGGTTTATGTCTGCTGGATAAACAGCATTTTCCGCATTTTTTATACAGATTTTGTCTATGTTAATGACAGATAATGGGCCATTCATGACTTTTGAGTTTCATTTACGTTTCAACAAAATCAAATTTTACCAATTGTTTTTAAAAATGCAAACCCTTTTCAACAGAAAAATCTAATTTAGCCAATTTTTTATTTTAAATCAAGCCTTTCAGGGAATATACTACATTTGCAAACATCAAAACACAAAATTACCAAATTATCGCGAAAAACTGTTAAGGAATGAGAGTCTAATTCATCCTGTAAAATCATGGCTCCTGGTATCAATTTCCAACGCTAATCTGCCGACCAGCGTTTGAAAAAAGGTTTGTGTCAAAAACTACTTTTTATTGTTCATGTGACCCGCTTTATGTGACCGAATAAGTCGAGCTTTGCCTTTATGTGTAATGGCCTTTTAAAGTTGAGAGGGTTATTTTTGTTGAGAGGGTTAAATGCATTTTTAATGTCCAAAGTTTCAGATTTGATTAACAAAAAGCTAGATTTCGATAAATAAAGTGATGAAAATAGGTTCCAATGTATTGTCTTAGTTTTGTTGTGTTTTGAAGCTTGTTTTCTCAATTGTGTAATTTAAATTCAATGAAAGCTAATAATATGCAAACAAACGGAAGGGGCTATGGACCTGTACTATGTACCATAATTAAAGCTTATATCCTTGTTTTTATTCAGAGTCAATGGTATTCTACGGAGCCCCTAAAGGGACATATGACGAATATTAAGAAATAATTTGAGTTTTTTTTGTGCACTCAAAATAACCTATTTCGTGAGCTCGAAATGTTTTCGTAGCCACGAAATGACTTCGTGCGCTCCAACAAAAATTGTTCGTGAGCTCGAAATACTTTCTAGCTGGTACTCTACTCGCTAAGTTTCGCGATTTGTTTGTCATACAATCCATTATGTTTTTAAGACGTCAACAAGGTGTATCTATAAGTTACGATTTCACCCAGCTAGCAGGTGCCGCGCAAAGCGCGGCATCCTGCTAGTATCATCAAAACGTAAGGCTAACCCCTTATCTGGGGAACGAATCTGGCGATAATTAAGGGCGCCCTCAATAAGCCCAGATATATACGGACGGCGCGCCGCGGAACAAATGAACAGCTTGGTCTTGGATCAAGACTAGTTTAGACCCCCCCCCCCCACCCCCTTAGACCCCTGGATAGCCCATAATTGAACCGGTAGCCCATAATTGAAAAATTAGGAATTGTAAGGGGTTAGCCTTGCATTTTAATCAAAATTGGGCACAAATTGAGGTGTTTTTTTAATAGCCCATAATTGAACAGATAGCCCATAATTGAACCAATAGCCCATAATTGAACCGATATAGCCCATAATTGAACCGATAGCCCATAATTAAACCGATAGTCAATAATTTAAAAATTACAAATTGTAAGGGGTTAGCCTTGCAGTTTTATCAAAATTGGGCACCAATTGAGTTTTTTTTAAAAAGCCCATAATTGAACCGATAGCCCATAATTGAACTGATAGCCCATAATTCAACCGATAGCCCATAATTCAACCGATATAGCCCATAATTCAACCGATAGCCCATAATTGAACCGATAGCTCATAATTGAACCAATAGCCAATAATTGAACCGATAGCCCATAATTTAAAAATTACAAATTGTAAGGGGTTAGCCTTGCATTTTTATCAAAATTGGGCACAAATTGAGTTTTTTTTAATAGCCCATAATTGAACCGATACCCCATAATTGAACTGATAGCCCATAATTGAACCGATAGCCCATAATTGAACCGATATAGCCCATAATTGAACCGATAGCCCATAATTGAACCGATAGGCAATAATTAAAAAATTACAAATTGTAAGGGGTTAGCCTTGCATTTTAATCAAAATTGGGCACAAATTTAGTTGTTTTTTTAATAGCCCACAATTGAACCAATAGCCCATAATTGAACCGATAGCCCATAATTGAACCAATAGCCCATAATTAACCGATAGCCAATAATTAAACAAATTACAAATTGTAAGGGGTTAGCCTTGCATTTTTTTCAAAATTGGGCACAAATTTAGTTTTGTTTTAAATTAGGAATTGTAACGGGTTAGCCTTGCATTTTTATCAAAATTGGGCACAAATTGAGTTTTTTTTTTAAGCCCATAATTGAACCGATACCCCATAATTGAACTGATAGCCCATAATTGAACCGATAGCCCATAATTGAACTGATAGCCCATAATTGAACCGATAGCCAATAATTTAAAAATTACAAATTGTAAGGGGTTAGCCTTGCATTTTTATCAAAATTGGGCACAAATTGAGGTTGTTTTTTAATAGCCCATAATTGAACCGATAGCCCATAATTGAACTGATAGCCCATAATTGAACCGATAGCCCATAATTGAACTGATAGCCAATAATTAAAAAATTACAAATTGTAAGGGGTTAGCCTTGCATTTTTATCAAAATTGGGCACAAATTGAGGTTTTGTTTTAAAGCCCATAATTGAACCGATAGCCCATAATTGAACTGATAGCCCATAATTGAACCGATAGCCCATAATTGAACCAATAGCCCATAATTAACCGATAGCCAATAATTAAAAAAATTACAAATTGTAAGGGGTTATCCTTGCATTTTTTTCAAAATTGGGCACAAATTGAGGTTTTTTTAAATTAGGAATTGTAAGGGGTTAGCCTTGCATTTTTAGCCCATAATTGAACCGATATAGCCCATAATTGAACCGATAGCCCATAATTGAACTGATAGCCCATAATTGAACCGATAGCCAATAATTAAAAAATTACAAATTGTAAGGGGTTAGCCTTGCATTTTTATCAAAATTGGGCACAAATTGAGGTTTTTTAATAGCCTATAATTGAACCGATAGCCCATAATTGAACTGATAGCCCATAATTGAACCGATAGCCCATAATTGAACCGATATAGCCCATAATTGAACTGATAGCCCATAACTGAACCGATAGCTCATAATTGAACCGATAGCCAATAATTTAAAAATTACAAATTGTAAGCCTTGCATTTTTATCAAAATTGGGCACAAATTGAGGTGTTTTTTTTAATAGCCCATAATTGAACCGATACCCCATAATTGAACTGATAGCCCATAATTGAACCGATATAGCCCATAATTGAACCGATATAGCCCATAATTGAACCGATAGCCAATAATTTAAAAATTACAAATTGTAAGGGGTTAGCCTTGCATTTTTATCAAAATTGGGCACGAATTGAGGTTTTTTTTAATAGCCCATAATTGAACCGATACCCCATAATTGAACTGATAGCCCATAATTGAAATGATATAGCCCATAATTGAACCGATAGCCCATAATTGAACCGATATAGCCCATAATTGAACCGATAGCCCATAATTGAACCGATAGCCCATAATTGAACCGATAGCCCATAATTAAACCGATAGCCCATAATTGAACCGATATAGCCCATAATTGAAACGATAGCCCATAATTGAACCGATATAGCCCATAATTGAACCGATAGCCCATAATTGAACTGATAGCCCATAATTGAAACGATAGCCCATAATTGAACCGATAGCCAATAATTAAAAAATTACAAATTGTAAGGGGTTAGCCTTGCATTTTTATCAAAATTGGGCACAAATTGAGTTTTTTTTTTTAAAGCCCATAATTGAACCGATAGCCCATAATTGAACCGATATAGCCCATAATTGAACCGATAGCCCATAATTGAACCGATATAGCCCATAATTGAACCGATATAGCCCATAATTGAACTGATAGCCCATAATTGAACCGATAGCCAATAATTAAAAAATTACAAATTGTAAGGGGTTAGCCTTGCATTTTTATCAAAATTGGGCACAAATTCAGTGTTTTTTTTAATAGCCCATAATTGAACCGATAGCCCATAATTGAACTGATAGCCCATAATTGAACCGATAGCCCATAATTGAACTGATAGCCAATAATTAAAAAATTACAAATTGTAAGGGGTTAACCTTGCATTTTTATCAAAATTGGGCACAAATTGATTTGTTTTTAATAGCCCATAATTGAACCGATAGCCCATAATTGAACTGATATAGCCCATAATTGAACCGATATAGCCCATAATTGAACCGATATAGCCCATAATTGAACTGATAGCCCATAATTGAACCGATAGCCAATAATTTAAAAATTACAAATTGTAAGGGGTTAGCCTTGCATTTTTATCAAAATTGGGCACAAATTGACGTTTTTTTTTAATAGCCCATAATTGAACCGATAGCCCATAATTGAACTGATAGCCCATAATTGAACCGATAGCCCATAATTGAACTGATAGCCAATAATTAAAAAAATACAAATTGTAAGGGGTTAGCCTTGCATTTTTATCAAAATTGGGCACAAATTGATTTGTTTTTAATAGCCCATAATTGAACCGATAGCCCATAATTGAACTGATAGCCCATAATTGAACCGATAGCCCATAATTGAACTGATAGCCAATAATTAAAAAATTACCAATTGTAAGGGGTTAGGTTAGCCTTGCATTTTTTTCAAAATTGGGCACAAATTGAGGTTTTTTTAAATTAGGAATTGTAAGGGGTTAGCCTTGCATTTTTAGCCCATAATTGAACCGATATAGCCCATAATTGAACCGATAGCCCATAATTGAACTGATAGCCCATAATTGAACCGATAGCCAATAATTAAAAAATTACAAATTGTAAGGGTTAGGTTAGCCTTGCATTTTTATCAAAATTGGGCACAAATTGAGGTTTTTTAATAGCCTATAATTGAACCGATAGCCCATAATTGAACTGATAGCCCATAATTGAACCGATAGCCCATAATTGAACCGATATAGCCCATAATTGAACTGATAGCCCATAACTGAACCGATAGCTCATAATTGAACCGATAGCCAATAATTTAAAAATTACAAATTGTAAGCCTTGCATTTTTATCAAAATTGGGCACAAATTGAGGTGTTTTTTTTAATAGCCCATAATTGAACCGATACCCCATAATTGAACTGATAGCCCATAATTGAACCGATATAGCCCATAATTGAACCGATATAGCCCATAATTGAACCGATAGCCAATAATTAAAAAATTACAAATTGTAAGGGGTTAGCCTTGCATTTTTATCAAAATTGGGCACAAATTCAGTGTTTTTTTTAATAGCCCATAATTGAACCGATAGCCCATAATTGAACTGATAGCCCATAATTGAACCGATAGCCCATAATTGAACTGATAGCCAATAATTAAAAAATTACAAATTGTAAGGGGTTAGCCTTGCATTTTTATCAAAATTGGGCACAAATTGATTTGTTTTTAATAGCCCATAATTGAACCGATAGCCCATAATTGAACTGATATAGCCCATAATTGAACCGATATAGCCCATAATTGAACCGATAGCCCATAATTGAACTGATAGCCCATAATTCAACCGATAGCCCATAATTGAACCGATAGCTCATAATTGAACCAATAGCCAATAATTGAACCGATAGCCCATAATTTAAAAATTACAAATTGTAAGGGGTTAGCCTTGCATTTTTATCAAAATTGGGCACAAATTGAGTTTTTTTTTTTAAAGCCCATAATTGAACCGATAGCCCATAATTGAACCGATATAGCCCATAATTGAACCGATAGCCCATAATTGAACCGATATAGCCCATAATTGAACCGATATAGCCCATAATTGAACTGATAGCCCATAATTGAACCGATAGCCAATAATTAAAAAATTACAAATTGTAAGGGGTTAGCCTTGCATTTTTATCAAAATTGGGCACAAATTCAGTGTTTTTTTTAATAGCCCATAATTGAACCGATAGCCCATAATTGAACTGATAGCCCATAATTGAACCGATAGCCCATAATTGAACTGATAGCCAATAATAAAAAAATTACAAATTGTAAGGGGTTAGCCTTGCATTTTTATCAAAATTGGGCACAAATTGATTTGTTTTTAATAGCCCATAATTGAACCGATAGCCCATAATTGAACTGATATAGCCCATAATTGAACCGATATAGCCCATAATTGAACCGATATAGCCCATAATTGAACTGATAGCCCATAATAGAACCGATAGCCAATAATTAAAAAATTACAAATTGTAAGGGGTTAGCCTTGCATTTTTATCAAAATTGGGCACAAATTGATTTGTTTTTAATAGCCCATAATTGAACCGATAGCCCATAATTGAACTGATATAGCCCATAATTGAACCGATATAGCCCATAATTGAACCGATATAGCCCATAATTGAACTGATAGCCCATAATTGAACCGATAGCCAATAATTAAAAAATTACAAATTGTAAGGGGTTAGCCTTACATTTTTATCAAAATTGGGCACAAATTGAGTTTTTTTTTTTAAAGCCCATAATTGAACCGATAGCCCATAATTGAACCGATATAGCCCATAATTGAACCGATAGCCCATAATTGAACCGATATAGCCCATAATTGAACCGATATAGCCCATAATTGAACTGATAGCCCATAATTGAACCGATAGCCAATAATTTAAAAATGACAAATTGTAAGGGGTTAGCCTTGCATTTTTATCAAAATTGGGCACAAATTGATTTGTTTTTAATAGCCCATAATTGAACCGATAGCCCATAATTGAACTGATATAGCCCATAATTGAACCGATATAGCCCATAATTGAACCGATATAGCCCATAATTGAACCGATATAGCCCATAATTGAACTGATAGCCCATAATTGAACCGATAGCCAATAATTTAAAAATTACAAATTGTAAAGGGTTAGCCTTGCATTTTTATCAAAATTGGGCACAAATTGAGTTTTTTTTTTAATAGCCCATAATTGAACCGATAGCCCATAATTGAACTGATAGCCCATAATTGAACCGATAGCCCATAATTGAACTGATAGCCAATAATTAAAAAATTACAAATTGTAAGGGGTTAGCCTTGCATTTTTATCAAAATTGGGCACAAATTGATTTGTTTTTAATAGCCCATAATTGAACCGATAGCCCATAATTGAACTGATATAGCCCATAATTGAACCGATATAGCCCATAATTGAACCGATATAGCCCATAATTGAACCGATATAGCCCATAATTGAACTGATAGCCCATAATTGAACCGATAGCCAATAATTTAAAAATTACAAATTGTAAGGGGTTAGCCTTGCATTTTTATCAAAATTGGGCACAAATTGAGGTTTTTTTTTAATAGCCCATAATTGAACCGATAGCCCATAATTGAACTGATAGCCCATAATTGAACCGATAGCCCATAATTGAACTGATAGCCAATAATTAAAAAATTACAAATTGTAAGGGGTTAGCCTTGCATTTTTATCAAAATTGGGCACAAATTGATTTGTTTTTAATAGCCCATAATTGAACCGATAGCCCATAATTGAACTGATATAGCCCATAATTGAACCGATATAGCCCATAATTGAACCGATATAGCCCATAATTGAACTGATAGCCCATAATTGAACTGATATAGCCCATAATTGAACCGATATAGCCCATAATTGAACCGATATAGCCCATAATTGAACTGATAGCCCATAATAGAACCGATAGCCAATAATTTAAAAATTACAAATTGTAAGGGGTTAGCCTTGCATTTTTATCAAAATTGGGCACAAATTGATTTGTTTTTAATAGCCCATAATTGAACCGATAGCCCATAATTGAACTGATATAGCCCATAATTGAACCGATATAGCCCATAATTGAACTGATAGCCCATAATTGAACCGATAGCCAATAATTAAAAAATTACAAATTGTAAGGGGTTAGCCTTACATTTTTATCAAAATTGGGCACAAATTGAGTTTTTTTTTTTAAAGCCCATAATTGAACCGATAGCCCATAATTGAACCGATATAGCCCATAATTGAACCGATAGCCCATAATTGAACCGATATAGCCCATAATTGAACCGATATAGCCCATAATTGAACTGATAGCCCATAATTGAACCGATAGCCAATAATTTAAAAATTACAAATTGTAAGGGGTTAGCCTTGCATTTTTATCAAAATTGGGCACAAATTGATTTGTTTTTAATAGCCCATAATTGAACCGATAGCCCATAATTGAACTGATATAGCCCATAATTGAACCGATATAGCCCATAATTGAACCGATATAGCCCATAATTGAACCGATATAGCCCATAATTGAACTGATAGCCCATAATTGAACCGATAGCCAATAATTGAACTGATAGCCCATAATTGAACCGATAGCCCATAATTGAACTGATAGCCAATAATTAAAAAATTACAAATTGTAAGGGGTTAGCCTTGCATTTTTATCAAAATTGGGCACAAATTGATTTGTTTTTAATAGCCCATAATTGAACCGATAGCCCATAATTGAACTGATATAGCCCATAATTGAACCGATATAGCCCATAATTGAACCGATATAGCCCATAATTGAACCGATATAGCCCATAATTGAACTGATAGCCCATAATTGAACCGATAGCCAATAATTTAAAAATTACAAATTGTAAGGGGTTAGCCTTGCATTTTTATCAAAATTGGGCACAAATTGATTTGTTTTTAATAGCCCATAATTGAACCGATAGCCCATAATTGAACTGATATAGCCCATAATTGAACCGATATAGCCCATAATTGAACCGATATAGCCCATAATTGAACCGATATAGCCCATAATTGAACTGATAGCCAATAATTTAAAAATTACAAATTGTAAGGGGTTAGCCTTGCATTTTTATCAAAATTGGGCACAAATTGAGTTTTTTTTTTAATAGCCCATAATTGAACCGATAGCCCATAATTGAACTGATATAGCCCATAATTGAACCGATATAGCCCATAATTGAACCGATATAGCCCATAATTGAACCGATAGCCCATAATTGAACCGATAGCCAATAATTAAAAAATTACAAATTGTAAGGGGTTAGCCTTGCATTTTTATCAAAATTGGGCACAAATTGAGTTTTTTTTTTAAAGCCCATAATTGAACCGATAGCCCATAATTGAACCGATATAGCCCATAATTGAACCGATAGCCCATAATTGAACCGATATAGCCCATAATTGAACCGATATAGCCCATAATTGAACTGATAGCCCATAATTGAACCGATAGCCAATAATTTAAAAATTACAAATTGTAAGGGGTTAGCCTTGCATTTTTATCAAAATTGGGCACAAATTGAGGTTTTTTTTTAATAGCCCATAATTGAACCGATAGCCCATAATTGAACCGATAGCCCATAATTGAACTGATAGCCCATAATTGAACCGATAGCCCATAATTGAACCGATAGCCCATAATTGAACCGATATAGCCCATAATTGAACCGATAGCCCATAATTGAACCGATATAGCCCATAATTGAACCGATATAGCCCATAATTGAACTGATAGCCCATAATTGAACCGATAGCCAATAATTTAAAAATTACAAATTGTAAGGGGTTAGCCTTGCATTTTTATCAAAATTGGGCACAAATTGATTTGTTTTTAATAGCCCATAATTGAACCGATAGCCCATAATTGAACTGATATAGCCCATAATTGAACCGATATAGCCCATAATTGAACCGATATAGCCCATAATTGAACTGATAGCCCATAATTGAACCGATAGCCAATAATTTAAAAATTACAAATTGTAAGGGGTTAGCCTTGCATTTTTATCAAAATTGGGCACAAATTGATTTGTTTTTAATAGCCCATAATTGAACCGATAGCCCATAATTGAACTGATATAGCCCATAATTGAACCGATATAGCCCATAATTGAACCGATATAGCCCATAATTGAACCGATATAGCCCATAATTGAACTGATAGCCCATAATTGAACTGATAGCCAATAATTTAAAAATTACAAATTGTAAGGGGTTAGCCTTGCATTTTTATCAAAATTGGGCACAAATTGATTTTTTTTTTTAATAGCCCATAATTGAACCGATAGCCCATAATTGAACTGATATAGCCCATAATTGAACCGATATAGCCCATAATTGAACCGATATAGCCCATAATTGAACCGATAGCCCATAATTGAACCGATAGCCAATAATTAAAAAATTACAAATTGTAAGGGGCTATAGCCTTGCATTTTTATCAAAATTGGGCACAAATTGAGTTTTTTTTTTAAAGCCCATAATTGAACCGATAGCCCATAATTGAACCGATATAGCCCATAATTGAACCGATAGCCCATAATTGAACCGATATAGCCCATAATTGAACCGATATAGCCCATAATTGAACTGATAGCCCATAATTGAACCGATAGCCAATAATTTAAAAATGACAAATTGTAAGGGGTTAGCCTTGCATTTTTATCAAAATTGGGCACAAATTGAGTTTTTTTTTTAATAGCCCATAATTGAACCGATAGCCCATAATTGAACTGATAGCCCATAATTGAACCGATAGCCCATAATTGAACTGATAGCCAATAATTAAAAAATTACAAATTGTAAGGGGTTAGCCTTGCATTTTTATCAAAATTGGGCACAAATTGATTTGTTTTTAATAGCCCATAATTGAACCGATAGCCCATAATTGAACTGATATAGCCCATAATTGAACCGATATAGCCCATAATTGAACCGATATAGCCCATAATTGAACCGATATAGCCCATAATTGAACTGATAGCCCATAATTGAACCGATAGCCAATAATTTAAAAATTACAAATTGTAAGGGGTTAGCCTTGCATTTTTATCAAAATTGGGCACAAATTGAGGTTTTTTTTTAATAGCCCATAATTGAACCGATAGCCCATAATTGAACTGATAGCCCATAATTGAACCGATAGCCCATAATTGAACTGATAGCCAATAATTAAAAAATTACAAATTGTAAGGGGTTAGCCTTGCATTTTTATCAAAATTGGGCACAAATTGATTTGTTTTTAATAGCCCATAATTGAACCGATAGCCCATAATTGAACTGATATAGCCCATAATTGAACCGATATAGCCCATAATTGAACCGATATAGCCCATAATTGAACTGATAGCCCATAATTGAACTGATATAGCCCATAATTGAACCGATATAGCCCATAATTGAACCGATATAGCCCATAATTGAACTGATAGCCCATAATAGAACCGATAGCCAATAATTTAAAAATTACAAATTGTAAGGGGTTAGCCTTGCATTTTTATCAAAATTGGGCACAAATTGATTTGTTTTTAATAGCCCATAATTGAACCGATAGCCCATAATTGAACTGATATAGCCCATAATTGAACCGATATAGCCCATAATTGAACTGATAGCCCATAATTGAACCGATAGCCAATAATTAAAAAATTACAAATTGTAAGGGGTTAGCCTTACATTTTTATCAAAATTGGGCACAAATTGAGTTTTTTTTTTTAAAGCCCATAATTGAACCGATAGCCCATAATTGAACCGATATAGCCCATAATTGAACCGATAGCCCATAATTGAACCGATATAGCCCATAATTGAACCGATATAGCCCATAATTGAACTGATAGCCCATAATTGAACCGATAGCCAATAATTTAAAAATTACAAATTGTAAGGGGTTAGCCTTGCATTTTTATCAAAATTGGGCACAAATTGAGTTTTTTTTTTAATAGCCCATAATTGAACCGATAGCCCATAATTGAACTGATAGCCCATAATTGAACCGATAGCCCATAATTGAACTGATAGCCAATAATTAAAAAATTACAAATTGTAAGGGGTTAGCCTTGCATTTTTATCAAAATTGGGCACAAATTGATTTGTTTTTAATAGCCCATAATTGAACCGATAGCCCATAATTGAACTGATATAGCCCATAATTGAACCGATATAGCCCATAATTGAACCGATATAGCCCATAATTGAACCGATATAGCCCATAATTGAACTGATAGCCCATAATTGAACCGATAGCCAATAATTTAAAAATTACAAATTGTAAGGGGTTAGCCTTGCATTTTTATCAAAATTGGGCACAAATTGATTTGTTTTTAATAGCCCATAATTGAACCGATAGCCCATAATTGAACCGATAGCCCATAATTGAACTGATAGCCCATAATTGAACCGATAGCCCATAATTGAACCGATAGCCCATAATTGAACTGATATAGCCCATAATTGAACTGATATAGCCCATAATTGAACCGATATAGCCCATAATTGAACCGATATAGCCCATAATTGAACCGATATAGCCCATAATTGAACCGATATAGCCCATAATTGAACTGATAGCCAATAATTTAAAAATTACAAATTGTAAGGGGTTAGCCTTGCATTTTTATCAAAATTGGGCACAAATTGAGTTTTTTTTTTAATAGCCCATAATTGAACCGATAGCCCATAATTGAACTGATATAGCCCATAATTGAACCGATATAGCCCATAATTGAACCGATATAGCCCATAATTGAACCGATAGCCCATAATTGAACCGATAGCCAATAATTAAAAAATTACAAATTGTAAGGGGTTAGCCTTGCATTTTTATCAAAATTGGGCACAAATTGAGTTTTTTTTTTAAAGCCCATAATTGAACCGATAGCCCATAATTGAACCGATATAGCCCATAATTGAACCGATAGCCCATAATTGAACCGATATAGCCCATAATTGAACCGATATAGCCCATAATTGAACTGATAGCCCATAATTGAACCGATAGCCAATAATTTAAAAATTACAAATTGTAAGGGGTTAGCCTTGCATTTTTATCAAAATTGGGCACAAATTGAGGTTTTTTTTTAATAGCCCATAATTGAACCGATAGCCCATAATTGAACCGATAGCCCATAATTGAACTGATAGCCCATAATTGAACCGATAGCCCATAATTGAACCGATAGCCCATAATTGAACCGATATAGCCCATAATTGAACCGATAGCCCATAATTGAACCGATATAGCCCATAATTGAACCGATATAGCCCATAATTGAACTGATAGCCCATAATTGAACCGATAGCCAATAATTTAAAAATTACAAATTGTAAGGGGTTAGCCTTGCATTTTTATCAAAATTGGGCACAAATTGATTTGTTTTTAATAGCCCATAATTGAACCGATAGCCCATAATTGAACTGATATAGCCCATAATTGAACCGATATAGCCCATAATTGAACCGATATAGCCCATAATTGAACTGATAGCCCATAATTGAACCGATAGCCAATAATTTAAAAATTACAAATTGTAAGGGGTTAGCCTTGCATTTTTATCAAAATTGGGCACAAATTGATTTGTTTTTAATAGCCCATAATTGAACCGATAGCCCATAATTGAACTGATATAGCCCATAATTGAACCGATATAGCCCATAATTGAACCGATATAGCCCATAATTGAACCGATATAGCCCATAATTGAACTGATAGCCCATAATTGAACCGATAGCCAATAATTAAAAAATTACAAATTGTAAGGGGTTAGCCTTGCATTTTTATCAAAATTGGGCACAAATTGAGTTTTTTTTTTTAAAGCCCATAATTGAACCGATAGCCCATAATTGAACCGATATAGCCCATAATTGAACCGATATAGCCCATAATTGAACCGATAGCCCATAATTGAACCGATATAGCCCATAATTGAACTGATAGCCCATAATTGAACCGATAGCCAATAATTTGAAAATTACAAATTGTAAGGGGTTAGCCTTGCATTTTTATCAAAATTGGGCACAAATTGAGGTTTTTTTTTAATAGCCCATAATTGAACCGATAGCCCATAATTGAACTGATAGACCATAATTGAACCGATAGCCCATAATTGAACTGATAGCTAATAATTAAAAAATTACAAATTGTAAGGGGTTAGCCTTGCATTTTTATCAAAATTGGGCACAAATTGATTTGTTTTTAATAGCCCATAATTGAACCGATAGCCCATAATTGAACCGATATAGCCCATAATTGAACCGATATAGCCCATAATTGAACTGATAGCCCATAATTGAACCGATAGCCAATAATTTAAAAATTACAAATTGTAAGGGGTTAGCCTTGCATTTTTATCAAAATTGGGCACAAATTGATTTGTTTTTAATGGCCCATAATTGAACCGATAGCCCATAATTGAACTGATATAGCCCATATTTGAACCGATATAGCCCATAATTGAACCGATATAGCCCATAATTGAACTGATAGCCCATAATTGAACCGATAGCCAATAATTAACAAATTACAAATTGTAAGGGGTTAGCCTTGCATTTTTATCAAAATTGGGCACAAATTGAGTTTTTTTTTTTAAAGCCCATAATTGAACCGATAGCCCATAATTGAACCGATATAGCCCATAATTGAACCGATATAGCCCATAATTGAACCGATAGCCCATAATTGAACCGATATAGCCCATAATTGAACCGATATAGCCCATAATTGAACCGATAGCCCATAATTGAACCGATATAGCCCATAATTGAACTGATAGCCCATAATTGAACCGATAGCCAATAATTTAAAAATTACAAATTGTAAGGGGTTAGCCTTGCATTTTTATCAAAATTGGGCACAAATTGAGTTTTTTTTTTAATAGCCTATAATTGAACCGATAGCCCATAATTGAACTGATAGCCCATAATTGAACCGATAGCCCATAATTGAACTGATAGCCAATAATTAAAAAATTACAAATTGTAAGGGGTTAGCCTTGCATTTTTATCAAAATTGGGCACAAATTGATTTGTTTTTAATAGCCCATAATTGAACCGATAGCCCATAATTGAACTGATATAGCCCATAATTGAACCGATATAGCCCATAATTGAACCGATATAGCCCATAATTGAACCGATATAGCCCATAATTGAACTGATAGCCCATAATTGAACCGATAGCCAATAATTAAAAAATTACAAATTGTAAGGGGTTAGCCTTGCATTTTTTTCAAAATCGGGCACAAATTGAGTTTTTTTTTTAATAGCAATTATGGGCTATTAAAAAAACCTCAATTTGTGCCCAATCTTGATAAAAATGCAAGGCTATAACCCTTTACAATTTGTAATTTTTAAAATATTGGCTATCGGTTCAATTATGGGCTATCGGTTCAATTATGGGCTATCGGATCAATTATGGGCTATATCGGTTCAATTATGGGCTATTGGTTCAATTATGGGCTATCAGTTCAATTATGGGCTTTAAAAAAACCAACTCAATTTGTGCCCAATTTTGATAAAAATGCAACGCTAACCCCTTACAATTTGTAATTTTTAAATTATTGGCTATCAGTTCAATTATGGGCTATATCGGTTCAATTATGGGCTATATCGGTTCAATTATGGGCTATATCGGTTCAATTATTGGCTATCGGTTCAATTATGGGCTATCGGTTCAATTATTGGCTATCAGTTCAATTATGGGGTATTGGTTCAATTGTGGGCTATATCGGTTCAATTATGGGCTATTAAAAAAAACCTCAATTGAACCGATACCCCATAATTGAACTGATATAGCCCATAATTGAACCGATATAGCCCATAATTGAACCGATAGCCCATAATTGAACCGATATCCAATAATTTAAAATTACAAATTGTAAGGGGTTAGCCTTGCATTTTTATCAAAATTTGGCACAAATTGAGGTTTTTTTTAATAGCCCATAATTGAACCGATATAGCCCATAATTGAACCGATAGCCCATAATTGAACTGATAGCCCATAATTGAACCGATAGCCAATAATTAAAAAATGTAAGGGGTTTGCCTATAGTGCATTTTTATCAAAATTGGGCACAAATTGAGTTGTTTTTCAATTAGGAATTGTAAGGGGTTAGCCTTTGGGCACAAATTGAGTTTTAATAGCCCAAAATGCAAGGCTAAACCCCTTACAAATTAAATGTTTCAGAACAAATGTTTACCAATTGATCATTAAAATGCAATGCTAACCCCTTATAAATTTAATTCAGCAGAAACAAATTAAATTTGGTCAAATATCATTAAAATGCAAGGCTAACCACTTTTAAATGAAATGTTTCATACAATTTTTTTTACCAATTTCTCATTAAAATGCAAGGCTAACCCCTTCCTTTTTTAATTAAATTACATTTTAATTAAAATTTGGTAACCTTATTTTATCCAAGTTACATTTTTCTGATTTTCTTTATGTAAGGGTTAGCTTTACATTTTAATGGAAATTTTGTAAAATTGAGTACTCCACTCTTTGTTTACAGAGCGGATTACACTAATTTGATAAAGTACATCAACAGTCTCCACATTCGCTATACACTTATACATGTACATGTACATGTACTGCTATTAGTCTTCAGCAAGCTTGAAAACGTATCCCAATGACGTCTGTAGTGTTGTCAAGCAGTATCCTTCCTCTCCAAAAAGATATCTGAACAGACAACAAGACATAACAAAGAGGATATAACATAACATAACATAACAAAACAATGACATGGTACTTTCCTTTGTTCTGTATTGACCAAAATGAGGATTTGGTGTTATACATGTTTAATATATACAAATTAAATAATGTTTCAAGCGTTTGCCTCGGGAAGGAACATTCATCCATCATCTTATGGAATTGTTCTTACCACTGCACTCATAATCATTCATTATTTATGTGTATTTAATGTTAATGATAGATTTTGGTAAAATAGTTCATATTATTTATAGTATAATACTACAAGGATTGATGGTCTTACGTACCCTTCGTGTATAAACTCCTCCATAATGCTACACTCAGATACAATGTGTGGCAGAGCTGACTTGATGACCACAAAACTAAGGATGGGCAACAAATCATCACATCCCCTGTCACCATTGGAAGGAGAAAGGCCAAATACAAATTAATTCAATTCTGTATGTATTATGTGTGGTAAATAAAGTATTGTTGCTCAATACACTTTAACTTCACACCTTGACAATGGGCTAGTTTGGTACATGTGCATAATGGATGACAGGTCAATTGGGATAATGGAACGCTCATTCAGGGCATACGGGCGAAAATGTGGTTGCATGACGCTTTATACTAATTGCAATTTGTGTATAAACATCATTACATAAAATTAATCTACTACTTACACAGCATTCTCTGTGTTCTTTCTTGGTCTTCCCTGAGCTTCATAATAGTCGCCCACGCAGGTAATGATAGCACGAGAAGCTTTTACTAGGGAGAAAAACCCAGGAATTCCTGATATTAAATGATAACTGCTATTATGCAGACTACATGTATTTATTTATGTGTCAGCACACTGCAATAACCAGAGCTGAGATTGTCAATTTAGAAACAAAGTCTGAAAATTGATGAAAATTCTGAAAGACGCTTATCTTTTTATACAAATATTCCCTTTTTCTAAACTTGAAAAAGTTTGATTTCAGACAAAAATCTTTAAAAAAATATCATGCCTGAATTACTGGTTTTTAAGCAGAACCCAGCAGTCGGTTTAACAACATTTTTTTGCGACAACAAGTTCGCGACTTGTGCAACAAATTATAGTGCAGCCATTTTAGGTGGTGTATAAAGTTGTGGAATAGTGACTGAAATGACCTATTTTACCAGCAAATCATGATCAGCATATCATAACATGTCAAGTGCATTGCCAATTTAAAATGTGCAACATTTGCGTGGCGAGGCCTCTAATATGGCTGCATTTTGGCAGCTTTTTGGAGAACCGCACATACAACTTAAGTTGACACTGCACATTCTTGGGGCCTAAAAGTCATACACCTGCCAAATCTCATTTTGTAGAGATATAAAATTACACGTCGGGACCGACACAATGATACACTCATAGATTTCTGGTACGATAGTAAATATTGTACCCACCTACACATTCTTTCCAATGGGCTGAAGTAGCCACTTATTTTCCTAAGTTCTTCCACAGCTAGCTGGTATGGGTAACGGTCACCTCCATGCCAAGTACCGTCATCATCAGACACTAGGCAGAGTTTTTTTATGATGCCAATATTCTCTGGAAGGGCGTGTTTGTACTTGGTCATGGCTGTGGCAGCCAAGATTTCTCGTCGAAGGTTGGCCCGTCTGTTTAAGAGGACAGAACTATTTCATGAATGGATGCTGTAGACTTGATTTTTCTTGTGCATTTCTAGTTTAGTCTAGTGGCTTTGTCCAACTTGGGAATAATACACAATGTAGTTTTCCAAACAACTCCAACAGGGATCACGCCACCGCGGCATACTTTTCAGAGGGCCATATATCTAGCAAGACTTAATAGTTAGTTGACTTTTTTGTAAGACTTAAAAAGGCTGTTTATTTGAAACTTAACATTTAATCCAAATCCAAATTGGTTACTTGATAATCTCTCTCAAAGATACATGTATGATGCTTTCTTTGTCAAGAATACATTTGCATAATTGGGGAGTAAAGTTCGGGAGACAGCAAACTTAGGAGTCGTACCTAAGCCCCCCCCCAAAAAAAAAACAAAAAAAAAAAACCACATATTAATAATAATAATAATTCAGCAATTTTCACAACTTCGTTTGTGTTTCTTGTATTAGTAAAAATTTTAAAAACATTCGTTTAAAAGAAATATAAAATGTAGCTACTGTCCAAAAAGCACGCCTGTGTCATACTTTACCTGAAGAGTGTAAGAAGTGGCTGCCATATGAGATGGAAGAAATGTTTCTCAATGACAGCGATGCACTGCTCTTTGGCAACAGCTGAATCCAGTTCCTCATATATAGCAACCAAGAGAGACTGTAGTCTACCATAAAAGCACCGACCAGGAGGCCATGACTTTACTTTCTACAATTGGGGGTACATGTACATGTAGGACTTGAATGAATGCAATCAATTGTAATTTTATATTTGTTCTTTTGTATTTGTTATTTTGTATCTTTAAAACTGTACATCATGGAAAAGTGTAATAAAAAAAAATAAGTTGGAAGTGGTTGTTGAAGGTAATACAACATTTGTTTTTGCTGTAAATTTCAGAAATTGATACACAAACCTGGTGAAAGTTTTGTGTTCATATACTGTATGCTATACAAAAATATATATAATATGTTGTACATGTATATGACCTGTTCCAACGAAACCCGGACAAAGTCGCACAATGTGTTTTATCACAATGTACTCCTGAAGTCATTTCTGGATGGATTTTACCATTTTGAGGTTTTAGGTTTTCCTAAGTCAGTCACTCACTGTTATTCTACAATCTCCTCAAATTTGAACAAAATCCGTCTACCAGAAGTGTGTTTTTTTTGTCAATTTTGAATAATACGCTTTTCTGAACCTCAAAGCTGTTTATCTCATAATTAGGTTGTCAGGGTTTTATCACTAAATCCAGACCCCAGGGAAGATAGGGTGGGGGTACATATATGTAAATGATACATCATTTTAAAGCTGAGAACCTAGAGAATTTGAAAAAAAAGCAAAATCTGAAAAACTAAAAAGTCGACTTTGTCCGGGTTTCATATGTAGTCTGGTTTGTAAATGTAAATGATTGCAAATAAAATGTTTACTAATAACATTTAATAAACTGGAGGGCATTGTGTGAACAAATAAATCATTTTTTTTTCAAGATACATGTAAATAGGTCTCTCTCAAGTGGCTTCATTTCCTACAGATCAGCCACCTGCATCGGCATTTTTAGGTTCCACTTGCAAGGCGTGCATCGGCTAATCACATTTTCAACACATTTCGAGCAACAAGCGTGCATTTTTTGAACATGTTGCCACGTTGCGCAAGGCGTGCTTGATTGCGTAAATTGCGCAGACTTTGCATTTCCTACAACGATGGTCACTTGTGAGAGATCTAAAGCCAAGAAATTTGGATGTAGCCTTGGGTCTATTGAAGCTGTGATTTGTTTGCCAAGTATATGTTTCTTTTTTGGTAAAATGGTGAGCAGCTGCAGGTGATAAACACCTGTAATCTGAGCATTACAAATATTCCTATTATGCTACTCATTATGTTTATTCTATATTAAAGCACGACTGTTTTAACATGTTAAAATGATCCATACAAGTTTACATATACATGTAGTTGTACCTATTAAAAATACAAACCTGACTTGTATAAGGTTTTCAACTAGTGACCCATAGGATCTGGTTGTGATCTTACCTAGATATGACTGGATATCCTTAGAGATGTGCTTAAGATGCCTCTGTAGTGCATCCTCTTGTAGCTTGGCAATCCTCTTCTGTTCCTCCTCTTCCTTGCTAATCTTCTTTGCTTCACCCACTTTTTGTCTATCTTCTTTTCCTCCTCGACTCTTGTCATCTTGCTTTGAAGCATCTTCTGTTGTACCGGTGTCAGGTGTGTTATCTTTTACTGCAGCATCCTCTTGAGTTTGCTCAGAATCGCTCAGAGTTCTCTGCTTGGTAGTGAGTTTAGAATCTGACCATTGACTATTACTTTCTGCTTTTTCAGGATTGTCATTGCTTACTCTGCCTTCTCCTTTACAAGATAGAGTTAATGATAATTGATCAACTTCTCCATCATCCAAGTCTCTATCAAGATTGTCTTCATCGTTATCTTCTCCATTCTGAGGGGTAGTTCCCTTGGCCGTATCCTGTTCAATTTGTTTTTTCCAATTCCAATCTGAGTTCCTCACCTTCTGCCAGTGCCTCTTGGATATCTTCCTTGACCTCAACACTTAATCTCTTTATCTGCCTGGCGACATCCTCATCATCATCAACTCCAAGTTCCTCCTCCTCTAGCTCTGTTGCCAGACGTCTAGCTTCTGCATCTTCTTTTGATACACCATTCTCTCTTCCTGTCCCCTGATCTTTGCATTGATCAACAGAGTGCTCCTGACTGTTTACAGCTGTATCGTTAATATTTGCCTCATCATCGTTTCTGTTTCCATCGCCATGATGACTAACCTGTGAAGCATCCCGTTGATCGCTCAGCTCAACTTCAACGGACACTTGGCTCTTGACGGAAGCATTGTCTGAGTTTGCTGCAATTGTTCCCCCTTCTGAGACATCCAAGTCTTCCCCGATTCCATCCTCTAAGGTGTTATCACCTTCATTCAACTCATCCCACATATCGTCTTCATCATCTTCATCCAGTGATGAGGACGAAGCAAGCATGTCGCCATACAAGGACTCTCTCTTCTCATCATCGCTGGAGTTCCTCAAGGCGTGAAGTCGTCGCATCAAATCCTCATCAAGACTTTTGTCCATCGGGTCACTGGGGTTAGCAAAACCGTTGGGGGGAATAACTTTAAGCTCAGAGTCTGATGAAAAGGAATAGAACATACCATGATCAAGATACAAGCCTGTAGATTTGGATAGATACTGGTGTGAAACCATGCCTCGTGTTCTTTTTTCTAATTCTTACAAAATCATTTGTCCAAGTCAAACTATTTTTAAAAGGTATTCCTTATAATACAAATTTCAGTTGCGATTGTCTTGAGTGTCAAAGTCTAATTGATGAAAACCGAGTGGCATTTATTTCTGCACAGACTTTTCCTATTTAATGATGATCAATGTGTTTGTTTTCTTAAGGACTGAGGCACCATTTTCTAGATATATTTATAATCTGATGGCAAAACTTAATGAACCTGAATTAAATGAACCTGGAAAAGAAGCACAGGCTGGACCAAATTAATTTACGCAAAATAATGATGGAAGAAAAGCACATCAGCGAGTATATAAAAAATTGATATGCCGGCTCTATCGGTTAGGCCATTTATGGAGTAATCCTATGTATGTATGTACACTTATGTATTGATCTGTATCCCATAATTAAAACTCATAGTAGTCACATTAAAAGTGTTTCTGGGAGTCATCATCAAATCACAGTGTTGTCATGACACATAGTGACATCACCAACCCTGAGGCTAGCAATGCCATCCAGGGTTTAGATTGATGACATCATTATTGGAAGCAAGCCAAGATAACATGTAGTGACATTTCTCTAACAAGTGATCCGCGGATCGCGAGTGTCGTCTTTCCTGCAATCGTTCCCTGTACAAAGGTATGTTTTGTGTTAATAAAAGTCAAATGACCCCTAGATGACCTATAACCGTTGACCTATTTCAAAATATGTCTGGTAAACCCCCACCCTAGGTCACTCCATCCAAGTTACAATAAAATCCATCAAATTCTGTAGACAAAGAAACATTTAAAGCATATTTGAACAATGACCTCTAATATGACTCCTACATGACCTTTGACCTCAGTATTTCAATGAAGAACTGTGTCTTCCCACACAAGGGTCACTGCATCCAAGTTTCATCAAAATTTATGAAAGCATGTAGAAGATCAAAAAATCAACAGGTGTACTGCTAAAAAAAACTAAGTTTGATAGAAGTGTGTTTGCAATCATCATGAGGTTAGATTAAGATTAAGTTAAAGTTGGTTCTGCTTGCATACCCTCCACAGACCAGTAATTAATTACCCACCAGCTAGCTTCAAAGGCTCCACTGTCTTGTAAGGCACTCTAATCTGCTCCAATATGTCGGTGTCCTTCTGCACTAGAGGCAGCAGGCTCTGGTAGATGGCAAACTGAAACTTCTTGAGTAGCTAAGTGAAAGGATGGGCGGGGCAGGCTAGGATGTGGCCAATCAGAGAGTAGATAAACTGTAGGTCTCTTGGTGACTCTCGCAGCTTGTGTCTCCACTCCACCAACCAGCTCTAACACAAATACACAAATTTAAAGGCACATACAATTACACACATACATGTAAGTAAATACTTAATTAGGAATGTTACCTACATTGTACATTTAAAAATGGTTAGGAATTTGATGCATTTGAATCCAATATTAAAAATAGAGTATGCACCATTTGCAGCTATCTAAAATGTAACCAACTAATTTGTTGTTTTAAAGACATGAATGGCATTAAACTAACTGTGAAATTGTTTCTTTTAGTATGCTGTCATTTTGAATAAAACAATAGAAGGTCACTTTCAATGATATGTCATGTGGCACATTTTTGAATTTTTTTGTTTGTAGTTTGTTTGTAATTGGTCAAATCCAAGAATTGGTTGGCACAACTCACATGGGTTTGTTGTTGCCATTGGTTCATTGCGTAGCTGCAATCATCTGAATGAAAACATGCCCCAAATTCTTTTTTTGGGTGCAGTTTAATATATTAAATTAAATACTTGTACTAAATATTGAGCAATTTTGCTGCTTCAAATAAACAAACAGAATGACAAATAGTCTACTGTACCTTTAAGCATTGTTTGTAATTATGATGCATCTGTAACTGATAAGTTAAAGAAAGTTACAGGACATAGCCTTTAACAAAAAAGTATTGAGCTAATGTTAATCTACCTCATTACTCTCAAATTCCATGACGCCAGCGTAGATCTGTTGGAGTTCAATCTCGGTTTTTGTGGGTTCTCCAGTGGTAGAGAATCGACGAGCTGCTTCCTTCTGCAATCGTTTGTGTCGCTCTTGGATCTTCTTAGCCAGCTAATTGATCGGGTCAAGGGTGAAAGGTCAAACAATCCCTAATAAATCTGTAAGCTAGGGCTACAAGATCGTAGCCAGTTGCAACTCGTGTACATAACCGCAGCTCCAAGAGTCTGTTATAAGAACACAGATTGATTCTGAATTTGCAAATTCTATTTGACGGCAAAAGGTGGCTGAATTTGTATTATTTTTAACAAACTTTATATACTTTTTAATACACAGAATCATCTGAATGTCATTTGTAAGCACCCCTTTATCATTTGTAAAAGAAAAGAGAGAGAAATTATACAGACACTGTGGAGTATCCGCTATGAATGCAGTACCTGCATGTATGATGCTACAGGTTTGTTAACTTTCACATGAAAACTAGACGTGATGAGTGGCTACTGTATAAATACAGCAATTGTATAAACTGTATACTGCACACATAGCTCTTGTAGGTTACAATGTATACTGTACATAGAATCAACATCTTTATATAGAAAATATAAATCACCTGACACTACAATTTTTTTAAGATTGTAAGGATACAGCAGCTTCTCTTGCTCTAGCAATGGCCATGTTCTCCATTAACCTCCGCTGCAGTGTCAAATTCTACAAACATCAGAAAAATAGAACAACTAATGAAAACCAATTGGGCATCACATACAATTTACATGTGTATTTCATTTCTACTATCTGGTAGGCTTTTATCAATTATGTAACTTGTTTTCTTGTGTAAGCGTATTACAAAAAGTGATAATGGGGTCTGTTGTTTACTTTTTCAATATTTTGTTGAAACAAATGGTTTTCACATCTTTACTCACAGAGACAGTGAGTCAATATTGGCTCAAATTGTGCTGTTTAGAGACATCTAGCCAATTTACTGACCCATGGCACACATTGTTTTATTTCTGTATAAATGCATGAAGCAACCAGTGCTGTGTTCAAAGAGAAAAACTGTCAAAAACAAGGCCAATGCAGTATGCCTATTTTGCTTCACTAGTAGGGCATACAATAAATTACTAAAAAAATAGGGGAAAATTACTCCAACCCCAGTAGATTGTGGTCCAAGTCTTGAAGGTTGCAACCACAACATTGAAACAAGTACCAGGTTGCACTTGTAATGACAACCACAGAATAATTGCTCTTGCAGGTAGGTATATCATTCTTAAAGATAGGATACACCATTTGCAGATATCGAGAGAAAACAATTACAAACACACATGTACTTATTTGAAAATAAATAAGATTGTAGGCATTCAGCAAAATTGTTACCAAAAAAATGATTTTGTTTTTATTTTTTTTAATCACGATCACCGGTTGAAAATGAACAGCGGTTTTTTCTAGCTTTTCTAAGAATCTATGATTGTAAAACTTCAGACAGGTCAGTTAAACGATATTTACTATAAAATACTACCCCCCAAATCCAACAATTACCGATGGTGTATCCTACCTTTAAAGAACTACCGGTACAATGGAATTCAGGAATCTAGGGCAGCTAATAACACACAGTAGTTGTGTCTTCCGAACTCGCTCTTGGTGATGTGATGGCTTAGCATTTATAACCTGGTCAGATAGGCGACATGCTCGTGAACGCTGTCTTCAAATCATGCAAAAGGCAATTTTTCCGCTGTCATTGGTTGTTGTCGAAACCAAACAGCCTGTTGATGTGTCATCAGTGACTGGGGACTAAGACTAGGTAAAAACAATGGAAGGCTAGACCTTGTGACATGGGATAGGCATGACACACTGGCCATCACACAGGTGATGACACACCAAGAAGACAAAAAGGCCAGCTAATATTTAAATTATGTTACTCTTCCATTCCTAGCATGTCACTTTTCATTTTGGTGGAAAATAGATCATTTCTTTATTCATTCATTCATTCATTTCTTAATTTGCAGTTTACCTAATACACATCAAAATCAAATGTTTGATTTACAATAGAATAAAAGAGCACACCTACAATTACATGTATGACAAAAGAGCACAATAAAGCATTACAGACTTACAACTCACCGCTTTACAACTACATGTGATGATAAAATAATAAATATAAAATAGTGGGGTTTTTAAAATTTAAAACATAACTTGTGTGTTGAAGTCTTGATTTAATTCTTGATTTAACTCTCTAGAGTGCGTGAAAAATCCAATTAAAATTCAAGGATTCTCAGGACAGTAACAATTATAATCAGATTTAAAATCC
This sequence comes from Crossaster papposus, assembly GCA_037893245.1. Lineage (NCBI taxonomy): Eukaryota > Metazoa > Echinodermata > Asteroidea > Velatida > Solasteridae > Crossaster > Crossaster papposus. The sequence goes on along the minus strand of JBAIAA010000195.1, from coordinate 4,624,144 downwards.
TGGTCAAAATATTCCCTGTATTATATTGACAACCTGCAACCCAGCCAGGCTCCATGGAACTATAACAGACTAACATGACTAAGAACAATGATTCCATAATCACACATTATCTCCTTATGACGTCACGTCTGCATGTAGCTCTCGGACTTTAAGTTGCATAGCAACTTGCGCTACAATGTGCATTTGTTGATTTTGTTGTAACTACTTTCACTCACCATGGTAAAATCCATTCCTGGTTAATAGCACCATGCAGTGCGGTTGAGACGCTCTTAACCATATCAACCTTGGTAGAACATCAACATTTGACAACCAACACATGTATACACTGTGATTGTGCTATATTGTTGCAGCATCCAAAACTTTCTTTAACCCATTTAAAACACCTAATTGCAGGTACACTGGCGGAAAAACGTTTTCAATTCTGTTTCTCTTTCTGTGAAATAATTTGTGCATGAAAGACATTTCCTAACATCACGCCCAAAGAGAATCTCAACTTAGTTCAATCCTACCCTTAAAATTGTAGGATAAAACAGCAATACTGTAAGTGAGTATACCATTGTCTTTTAGTTAAAATACAATACTACGAGCATTTGGGATGGACTTACCCAGGCAGAGAAGTTACCAAGTGAAGATTTGATAATATCCATGGCTCTTACTGCCCGAGCCAAGTCACAAGTACCATCAGTAGGACAGAATAATACGAAATGACTAAGACATGGTACATATACCGATATGTACATGTACATATCTAGGGATTCTTCAGTTGTCGTAGTTAGTTTTTTTGAGCGGCAAGGTTTTATTCCGGGGGGGGGGATGGGAGGGGGATGGGAGGGGGAACTGGGGGTGGGAGGGGGAACTGGGGGGGGGGGGCTAGGGGAAAGGGGAATAAGATGGTAGAAGGAAACAGAACAGTAGATTTTGTTTTTAACAAGTCTTTAAACTTGTTAAAAGGCTCGTTGAGAACAAACAACTGCCTGAAATTATATGCGTACATGTACAAGTATTATTCATGTATCGTAAATACCTGTGCAAGTCATTGTGACAAAGTATGCAATCTGTTGCGTCTGGCAGGGTTTCTAACCAAAATACCCTGGAGGGTTAGGGTTAAGTAATTGCTTACCAATGTGATATTAAGTAATTGCTTACCAATGTTGTCTTGTTTAGTTGACTCTTGCCCTTGTTTGTTTCCATCAACTGAACCAATCTAGCTTTGTAGGAGTTGATCAAACGTCGGTTTTCCAGATACGCTGCCTCTAATAGCGTCAACTTATCCTTCCTGTTCAAGAGCACAAAATTGTCAGTTTGTAATTTGGATTTTAAACTGAAGCTAAACAAATAGTAATGGTAATATATCTTTATCTGCCTGTGAAATTTAAGATAAAAACACAACCACTACGACTACATGTATCCTGCTCCACTTGACCACCGGGTTTACTGAGGTCGGCTGATCAGTTCGCATTTAATATACAATGTAGCAACAAATTTCCATAATCAATATCTCAATTTGTATTGTAATATCACCTCTGAAGCTCTAAATTCGAAGTGTGCCACAAAGATAGACACTGAACATACCTAGCAGTTTGAGGTCTCATATATCCCACAGGAACAGGGAGTGAGACAGCATTGGCTGATGGTACCTCAGTCGAGTTAGGTGGCGGCTCTAAATCCCAAAGGTACCACAAAGATAGACACTGAACATACCTAGCAGTTTGAGGTCTCATATATCCCACAGGAACAGGGAGTGAGACAGCATTGGCTGATGGTACCTCAGTCGGCTTAGGTGGCAGCTCTAAATCCTAAGTGTACCACAAAGATCGACACTGAACATACCTAGCAGTTTGAGGTCTCATATATCCCACAGGAACAGGGAGTGAGACAGCATTGGCTGATGGTACCTCAGTCGGCTTAGGTGGCAGCTCTAAATCCTAAGTGTACCACAAAGATCGACACTGAACATACCTAGCAGTTTGAGGTCTCATATATCCCACAGGAACAGGGAGTGAGACAGCATTGGCTGATGGTACCTCAGTCGAGTTAGGTGGCAGCTCTAAATCCTAAGTGTACCACAAAGATAGACACTGAACATACCTAGCAGTTTGAGGTCTCATATATCCCACAGGAACAGGGAGTGAGACAGCATTGGCTGATGGTACCTCAGTCGAGTTAGGTGGCAGCTCTAAATCCTAAGTGTACCACAAAGATCGACACTGAACATACCTAGCAGTTTGAGGTCTCATATATCCCACAGGAACAGGGAGTGAGACAGCATTGGCTGATGGTACCTCAGTCGGCTTAGGTGGCAGCTCTAAATCCTAAGTGTACCACAAAGATCGACACTGAACATACCTAGCAGTTTGAGGTCTCATATATCCCACAGGAACAGGGAGTGAGACAGCATTGGCTGATGGTACCTCAGTCGAGTTAGGTGGCAGCTCTAAATCCTAAGTGTACCACAAAGATAGACACTGAACATACCTAGCAGTTTGAGGTCTCATATATCCCACAGGAACAGGGAGTGAGACAGCATTGGCTGATGGTACCTCAGTCGAGTTAGGTGGCAGCTCTAAATCCTAAGTGTACCACAAAGATTGACACTGAACATACCTAGCAGTTTGAGGTCTCATATATCCCACAGGAACAGGGAGTGAGACAGCATTGGCTGATGGTACCTAAGTCGAGTTAGGTGGCAGCTCTAAATCCTAAGTGTACCACAAAGATAGACACTGAACATACCTAGCAGTTTGAGGTCTCATATATCCCACAGGAACAGGGAGTGAGACAGCATTGGCTGATGGTACCTCAGTCGAGTTAGGTGGCAGCTCTAAATCCTAAGTGTACCACAAAGATTGACACTGAACATACCTAGCAGTTTGAGGTCTCATATATCCCACAGGAACAGGGAGTGAGACAGCATTGGCTGATGGTACCTAAGTCGAGTTAGGTGGCAGCTCTAAATCCTAAGTGTGCCACAAAGATAGACACTGAACATACCTAGCAGTTTGAGGTCTCATATATCCCACAGGAACAGGGAGTGAGACAGCATTGGCTGATGGTGCCTCAGTCGAGTTAGGTGGCAGCTCTAAATCCTAAGTGTACCACAAAGATAGACACTGAACATACCTAGCAGTTTGAGGTCTCATATATCCCACAGGAACAGGGAGTGAGACAGCATTGGCTGATGGTACCTCAGTCGAGTTAGGTGGCAGCTCTAAATCCTAAGTGTACCACAAAGATTGACACTGAACATACCTAGCAGTTTGAGGTCTCATATATCCCACAGGAACAGGGAGTGAGACAGCATTGGCTGATGGTACCTCAGTCGAGTTAGGTGGCAGCTCTAAATCCTAAGTGTACCACAAAGATTGACACTGAACATACCTAGCAGTTTGAGGTCTCATATATCCCACAGGAACAGGGAGTGAGACAGCATTGGCTGATGGTACCTAAGTCGAGTTAGGTGGCAGCTCTAAATCCTAAGTGTGCCACAAAGATAGACACTGAACATACCTAGCAGTTTGAGGTCTCATATATCCCACAGGAACAGGGAGTGAGACAGCATTGGCTGATGGTGCCTCAGTCGAGTTAGGTGGCAGCTCTAAATCCTAAGTGTACCACAAAGATAGACACTGAACATACCTAGCAGTTTGAGGTCTCATATATCCCACAGGAACAGGGAGTGAGACAGCATTGGCTGATGGTACCTCAGTCGGCTTAGGTGGCATGCCATGTGCAGGTAGTGGCTCGTATTCCTTGGTAGGCTGGTCAGATGGCACAGAGGAGGAGTAAAAGCTTCTAATGGATGGACTGAAGCGACCTGATTGGTCACCAGATGGTGGAGCCAGAAAATAAGCTTTGTCTTCCTCTGAAATTTAAGAAATAAAAAAAGTGAGCACCTTGTGTTGCTCCTCTAGCAAGGAGTTAAAGCTTCTAATGGATTGAATGAAGCGACCTGATTTCCTGCTCATGCAAGCAGTTTAAAGGAAAAGGGCTGATGGATCAATTTACAAAATCAGCCAGTCTGTATTGGGGAATGTTTCAAAATGCAGCCCCGAGAAACAGCTATTCTGAGCAAAGCCCTGCCGATCTGTTCGTTTATTTGGTTCACCTGTGTTTTCCATGATTGCAGTCACACGGTCCATACATTGCTGGCCTAGCTTTAGTGTTCTTGCAGTACTTTTTGTCTTGATTGGCCCCTGATAACCTTACAAAAAGAAACAAAAAAGCCAGAGTTTACAAATCCAACTGAAGAATATCTCTAATACTGAGTTTCTGTAATACTAAACCTAATCCCCTTGAATGATTTATGTGGAACTTTCCTCGCTGTTGAAATCAAATTGGATGCCTGACCTCATGTAAAGCAACCAGTTTACTCACTCCATTTGGACGGGTTGGGGAAGTTAAGGTTTAGAGCACTGTGATTCACTGGTTATGGTGTTCTGAAAGAATGTTGCCAACACTGCTTTTTTCTTATTGTCATCTCGATGAAGGTCAGTCAGTACACAGATGTTAAAAAGACATGAATCTGGGACTAAGAAACATTTCCAATTTTGTTAGAAAATATATTTTTACACGTGTAGCGTCAGAATACTTCATTATTTCCCGGTGTTTGTCTCGGGTATGATGGTGTTGGTAACATGGTGCTTGTGTTCGTGTTATTTTACACTACTTCCTATAAATCCTGCTTTTTCCTTTCCTATTCTTAACACTTTTATAATTTTGTGTAGATTTATTCCTATTTCTCTCTGTAAACTTTCTAAGAAAAATACATAACTCAGCTCTTATTTCAGATGACTAATTTACCTTGACTTTTAGAGTCTTCAAGTACTGCTTGCGAGATGTACTGGATGCAGGCCAAGTATCTGTAATATGCCTCCTAAACAAAACAAACAAATCAGATTTTTTTATATCAAAAAATGTATAAAATCATTCCAGTCCATCTGTTTCATATTATTGTTTAATTTTTGAAAATTAAAACTTCAAAACAATCAAAATACTACAAGGTCTTATATAATCATACTTATTCCTTATGAATATTCCAATTAAGAACAACTCAGGATTCATTTTCAGTCGGTTATTTCTTTAAAATTGACTTTTACATGTTTTTGTTTAATACTTTACCCTGTTGTCACCAGCACCATCCAGTTGGATAGCGTCGCCAACAGCCTTCATCGCTGTATGTAAGCTTTCTTCCATGGTGCCGTGTCTTCACTGAAAACACAATTGACAGATGACAAAGAACTACTTTAACGCAAAGAAAACAAACATAAGCTAAAGTTATTAGTACTAACATTATTACACTCCTCTTGAGTTAAAGGGGTAGTATAACTTTTGCAGCAAGATCTATCCCAAAAGTAACCAACCCAATTATTGGTCAAACTCTAACTTGATGTAAAGACTGCCTCGCAGTCTTAGTCTGTCTTGTCCAAGCAAAGTCTCGGTCTCGTCTAAGAAATTTCTTGGGTCTTGGAGGGCTGGTCTTCGTCTTGAATATGCGGGTTTTCTCAGATGCAACGGTCTCAGGTTTTACCCTTAGGACCTGTCGAGACCACAGCAAATTACGTTGCGCCACACAAATTACATTGCGCCACACAAATTACGTTGCGCCACACAAATTACATTGCGCCACACAAATTACGTTGCGCCGCACAAATTACATTGCGCCACACAAATTACGTTGCACCACAAAATTCTAGTCTACGACCCTACAGAGAGAGAAAGAGTGGTCGACGTGGGTTGACGTAATGAGACACTTTGATGGTCGAGGTCGTCTAAACGGTCGGCCTGTCTCACCCTACTCACCCTTCCCTACACCTACTCACCTTTCCCTACACCTACACCTACACACCCTACTCACCCTTCCCCACACCTACTCATTCTTCGCTACACCTACTCACCCTTCCCTACACCTACTCACCCTACGGTCGGCGTGTCTCGACGTGGGTCGACGTGGGTCGACGTAAAGAGACACTTTGATGTGTCGAGACCTGTCGACCATTGAGACACGTGTCTCAACGGTCGGCGTGTCTCAACAGTCGGCGTGTCTCAACGGTCGGCGTACCTCAACAGTCGGCGTGTCTCAACGGTCGGCCTGTCTCATTCTACTCACCCTTCCCTACACCTACTCACCCTTCCCTACACCTACTCACCCTACTCACCCTTCCCTACACCTACTCACCCTTCCCTACACCTACTCGCCCTCCCCTACACCTACTCACCCTTCCCACCCTACCCAACCTACTCAACCCACTCAACGGCGAGTTGTCTCAACGGTCGGCTTGTCTCAACGGTCGGCGTGTCCCAATGGTCGGCCTGTCTCAACGGTCGGCCTGTCTCAACGGTCAGCCTGTCTCAACGGTCGGCCTGTCTCAACGGTCGGCGTGTCTCAACGGTCGGCGTGTCTCAACGGTCGGCGTGTCTCAACGGTCGGCGTGTCTCAACGGTCGGCGTGTCTCAACGGTCGGCGTGTCTCAACGGTCGGCGTGTCTCAACGGTCGGCGTGTCTCAACGGTTGGCGTGTCTCAACGGTCGGCGTGTCTCAACGGTCGGCCTGTCTCACCCTACTGACACTTCCCTACACCTACTCACCCTTCCCTACACCTACTCACCCTTTCCTACACCTATCCACCCTTCCCTACACCTATCCACCCTTCCCTACACCTACTCACCCTACGGTCGGCGTGTCTCGACGTGGGTCGACGTGTCAAGACGTGGGTCGACGTGGGTTGACGTAATGAGACACTTTGATGTGTCGAGACCTGTCGACCATTGAGACACGTGTCTCAACGGTCGGCGTGTCTCAACGGTCGGCGTATCTCAACGGTCGGCGTACCTCAACGGTCGGCGTGTCTCAACGGTCGGCGTCGTCTCAACGGTCGGCCTGTCTCACCCTACTCACCCTTCCCTACACCTACTCACCCTTCCCTACACCTACTCACCCTTCCCTACACCTACTCACCCTTCCCTACACCTACTCACCCTTCCCTACACCTACTCACCCTTCCCTACACCTACTCACCCTTCCCTACACCTATCCACCCTTCCCTACACCTATCCACCCTTCCCTACACCTACTCACCCTACGGTCGGCGTGTCTCGACGTGTCAAGACGTGGGTCGACGTGGGTTGACGTAATGAGACACTTTGATGTGTCGAGACCTGTCGACCGTTGAGACACATGTCTCAACGGTCGGCGTGTCTCAACGGTCGGCGTACCTCAACGGTCGGCGTGTCTCAACGGTCGGCGTCGTCTCAACGGTCGGCCTGTCTCACCCTACTCACCCTTCCCTACACCTACTCACCCTTCCCCTACTCACCCTTTCCTACACCTACCCACCCTTCCCTACACCTACCCACCCTTCCCTACACCTACCCACCCTTTCCTACACCTACTCACCCTACGGTCGGCGTGTCTCGACGTGGGTCGACGTGTCAAGACGTGGGTCGACGTGGGTTGACGTAATGAGACACTTTGATGTGTCGAGACCTGTCGACCGTTGAGACACGTGTCTCAACGGTCGGCGTGTCTCAACGGTCGGCGTGTCTCAACGGTCGGCGTACCTCAACGGTCGGCGTGTCTCAACGGTCGGCGTCGTCTCAACGGTCGGCCTGTCTCACCCTACTCACCCTTCCCTACACCTACTCACCCTTCCCTACACCTACTCACCCTACTCACCCTTCCCCACACCTACTCATTCTTCGCTACACCTACTCACCCTTCCCTACACCTACTCACCCTACGGTCGGCGTGTCTCGACGTGGGTCGACGTGTCAAGACATGGGTCGACGTGGGTCGACGTAAAGAGACACTTTGATGTGTCGAGACCTGTCGACCATTGAGACACGTGTCTCAACGGTCGGCGTGTCTCAACGGTCGGCGTGTCTCAACGGTCGGCGTACCTCAACGGTCGGCGTGTCTCAACGGTCGGCCTGTCTCACCCTACTCACCCTTCCCTACACCTACTCACCCTTCCCTACACCTACTCACCCTCCCCTACACCTACTCACCCTTCCCACCCTTCCCTACACCTACTCACCCTACCCACCCTACTCAACCCACTCAACCCACTCAACGGCGAGTTGTCTCAACGGTCGGCTTGTCTCAACGGTCGGCGTGTCCCAATGGTCGGCCTGTCTCAACGGTCGGCCTGTCTCAACGGTCGGCCTGTCTCCACGGTCGGCCTGTCTCAACGGTCGGCGTGTCTCAACGGTCGGCGTGTCTCAACGGTCGGCGTGTCTCAACGGTCGGCGTGTCTCAACGGTCGGCGTGTCTCAACGGTCGGCGTGTCTCAACGGTCGGCGTGTCTCAACGGTTGGCGTGTCTCAACGGTCGGCGTGTCTCAATGGTCGGCGTGTCTCAACGGTCGGCCTGTCTCACCCTACTCACACTTCCCTATACCTACTCACCCTACTTGATGTGTCGAGACCTGTCGACCGTTGAGACACATGTCTCGACGGTCGGCGTGTCTCAACGGTCGGCGTCGTCTCAACGGTCGGCCTGTCTCACCCTACTCACACTTCCCTACACCTACTCACCCTTCCCTACACCTACTCACCCTTCCCTACACCTACTCACCCTTCCCTACACCTACTCATCCTTCCCTACACCTACCCACCCTTCCCTACACCTACTCACCCTACGGTCGGCGAGTCTCGACGTGGGTCGACGTGTCAAGACGTGGGTCGACGTGGGTTGACGTAATGAGACACTTTGATGTGTCGAGACCTGTCGACCGTTGAAACACGTGTCTCAACGGTCGGCGTGTCTCAACGGTCGGCGTGTCTCAACGGTCGGCGTACCTCAACGGTCGGCGTGTCTCAACGGTCGGCGTCGTCTCAACGGTCGGCCTGTCTCACCCTACTCACCCTTCCCTACAGCTACTCACCCTTCCCTACACCTACTCACCCTTCCCTACACCTACTCACCCTTCCCTACACCTACTCACCCTACGGTCGGCGTGTCTCGACGTGGGTCGACGTGTCAAGACGTGGGTCGACGTGTCAAGACGTGGGTCGACGTGGGTTGACGTAATGAGACACTTTGATGTGTCGAGACCTGTCGACCGTTGAGACACGTGTCTCAACGGTCGGCGTGTCTCAACGGTCGGCGTGTCTCAACGGTCGGCGTACCTCAACGGTCGGCGTGTCTCAACGGTCGGCGTCGTCTCAACGGTCGTCCTGTCTCACCCTACTCACCCTTCCCTACACCTACTCACCCTTCCCTACACCTACTCACCCTTCCCTACACCTATCCACCCTTCCCTACACCTACTCACCCTACGGTCGGCGTGTTTCGACGTGGGTCGACGTGTCAAGATGTAGGTCGACGTGGGTTGACGTAATGAGACACTTTGATGTGTCGAGACCTGTCGACCGTTGAGACACGTGTCTCAACGGTCGGCGTGTCTCAACGGTCGGCGTGTCTCAACGGTCGGCATACCTCAACGGTCGGCGTGTCTCAACGGTCGGCGTCGTCTCAACGGTCGGCCTGTCTCACCCTACTCACCCTTCCCTACACCTACTCACCCTTCCCTACACCTACTCACCCTTCCCTACACCTACTCACCCTTCCCTACACCTATCCACCCTTCCCTACACCTACTCACCCTACGGTCGGCGTGTCTCGACGTGGGTCGACGTGTCAAGACGTGGGTCGACGTGGGTTGACGTAATGAGACACTTTGATGTGTCGAGACCTGTCGACCATTGAGACACGTGTCTCAACGGTCGGCGTGTCTCAACGGTCGGCGTATCTCAACGGTCGGCGTACCTCAACGGTCGGCGTGTCTCAACGGTCGGCGTCGTCTCAACGGTCGGCCTGTCTCACCCTACTCACCCTTCCCTACACCTACTCACCCTTCCCTACACCTACTCACCCTTCCCTACACCTACTCACTTTTCCCTACACCTATCCACCCTTCCCTACACCTACTCACCCTACGGTCGGCGTGTCTCGACGTGGGTCGACGTGTCAAGACGTGGGTCGACGTGGGTTGACGTAATGAGACACTTTGATGTGTCGAGACCTGTCGACCGTTGAGACACATGTCTCAACGGTCGGCGTGTCTCAACGGTCGGCGTGTCTCAACGGTCGGCGTACCTCAACGGTCGGCGTGTCTCAACGGTCGGCGTCGTCTCAACGGTCGGCCTGTCTCACCCTACTCACCCTTCCCTACACCTACTCACCCTTCCCCTACTCACCCTTTCCTACACCTACCCACCCTTCCCTACACCTACCCACCCTTCCCTACACCTACTCACCCTACGGTCGGCGTGTCTCGACGTGGGTCGACGTGTCAAGACGTGGGTCGTTGTGGGTTGACGTAATGAGACACTTTGATGTGTCGAGACCTGTCGACCGTTGAGACACGTGTCTCAACGGTCGGCGTGTCTCAACGGTCGGCGTGTCTCAACGGTCGGCGTGTCTCAACGGTCGGCGTACCTCAACGGTCGGCGTGTCTCAACGGTCGGCGTCGTCTCAACGGTCGGCCTGTCTCACCCTACTCACCCTTCCCTACACCTACTCACCCTTCCCTACACCTACTCACCCTACTCACCCTTCCCCACACCTACTCATTCTTCGCTACACCTACTCACCCTTCCCTACACCTACTCACCCTACGGTCGGCGTGTCTCGACGTGGGTCGACGTGTCAAGACATGGGTCGACGTGGGTCGACGTAATGAGACACTTTGATGTGTCGAGACCTGTCGACCGTTGAGACACGTGTCTCAACGGTCGGCGTGTCTCAACGGTCGGCGTGTCTCAACGGTCGGCGTCGTCTCAACGGTCGGCCTGTCTCACCCTACTCACCCTTCCCTACACCTACTCACCCTTCCCCTACTCACCCTTTCCTACACCTACCCACCCTTCCCTACACCTACCCACCCTTCCCTACACCTACTCACCCTACGGTCGGCGTGTCTCGACGTGGGTCGACGTGTCAAGACGTGGGTCGTTGTGGGTTGACGTAATGAGACACTTTGATGTGTCGAGACCTGTCGACCGTTGAGACACGTGTCTCAACGGTCGGCGTGTCTCAACGGTCGGCGTGTCTCAACGGTCGGCGTGTCTCAACGGTCGGCGTACCTCAACGGTCGGCGTGTCTCAACGGTCGGCGTCGTCTCAACGGTCGGCCTGTCTCACCCTACTCACCCTTCCCTACACCTACTCACCCTTCCCTACACCTACTCACCCTTCCCTACACCTACTCACCCTTCCCTACACCTACTCACCCTACGGTCGGCGTGTCTCGAGGTGGGTCGACGTGTCAAGACGTGGGTCGACGTGGGTTGACGTAATGAGACACTTTGATGTGTCGAGACCTGTCGACCGTTGAGACACGTGTCTCAACGGTCGGCGTGTCTCAACGGTCGGCGTGTCTCAACGGTCGGCGTACCTCAACGGTCGGCGTGTCTCAACGGTCGGCGTCGTCTCAACGGTCGGCCTGTCTCACCCTACTCACCCTTCCCTACACCTACTCACCCTTCCCTACACCTACTCACCCTTCCCTACACCTATCCACCCTTCCCTACACCTACTCACCCTACGGTCGGCGTGTTTCGACGTGGGTCGACGTGTCAAGATGTAGGTCGACGTGGGTTGACGTAATGAGACACTTTGATGTGTCGAGACCTGTCGACCGTTGAGACACGTGTCTCAACGGTCGGCGTGTCTCAACGGTCGGCGTGTCTCAACGGTCGACATACCTCAACGGTCGGCGTGTCTCAACGGTCGGCGTGTCTCAACGGTCGGCGTCGTCTCAACGGTCGGCCTGTCTCACCCTACTCACCCTTCCCTACACCTACTCACCCTTCCCTACACCTACTCACCCTACTCACCCTTCCCCACACCTACTCATTCTTCGCTACACCTACTCACCCTTCCCTACACCTAGTCACCCTACGGTCGGCGTGTCTCGACGTGGGTCGACGTGTCAAGACGTGGGTCGACGTGGGTCGACGTAAAGAGACACTTTGATGTGTCGAGACCTGTCGACCATTGAGACACGTGTCTCAACGGTCGGCGTGTCTCAACGGTCGGCGTGTCTCAACGGTCGGCGTACCTCAACGGTCGGCGTGTCTCAACGGTCGGCGTCGTCTCAACGGTCGGCCTGTCTCACCCTACTCACCCTTCCCTACACCTACTCACCCTTCTCTACACCTACTCACCCTACTCACCCTTCCCTACACCTACTCACCCTCCCCTACACCTACTCACCCTTCCCACCCTTCCCTACACCTACTCACCCTACCCACCCTACCCACCCTACTCAACCCAATCAACGGCGAGTTGTCTCAACGGTCGGCTTGTCTCAACGGTCGGCGTGTCCCAATGGTCGGCGTGTCCCAATGGTCGGCGTGTCTCAACGGTCGGCGTGTCTCAACGGTCGGCGTGTCTCAACGGTCGGCGTGTCTCAACGGTCAGCGTGTCTCAACGGTCGGCGTGTCTCAACGGTCGGCGTGTCTCAACGGTTGGCGCGTCTCAACGGTCGGCGTGTCTTTCCATTTATCGGACCTACGGTCGAGTTGGCTCAGTTGTGAGCAATGAATTCTGAGACCGATTTATGAATAACAAACCCACGTGACAGCATATTTTGTTTTGTTCGACCTTAAAAATACATTGTTCAGTCTAACGTTCGACATCAAATTGGCTAAATGCTAGGCTTTATTAAATTTGAATTTTTAAAATAACATCTAAATTTAATTACTAGTGCAACAATGTGTGAAAAGATTTCCACAATTATTCTCAAAATACAATATAAAAGCATACATAAGGTTGCTGATCGCAATCCCAAAGGCGTAGCGCAAAGCATGATGGGGAGACAAAGGGAGCGGTTTTGTAACTAAACCAAGCTTTTCGGCCCGGTATGCCTTCTCGGCAAGCTCTTCGTGCTTTTCATCATTTACTACAACACCTCTGGCCCTCAAATACGATGAGAGTTGGTCTTCTTTTTAGATTGAGGAATTTTTTTGACGACATATTTTTGAGTGGTTCGCCGTGCGCGCGATGCTCCCTTTCTTTACTAAGTACGCCGTAGCACAGGGCGCCACCTGTTGAAATCAACCGATCGATAAAAAACTGGTACTCGGCTCCATAGGTTTGTGCACATTCACTATCAGGTTTGTTTGTCAGAATGTCGGCCAGGTTTATTTGCAGATTTGTTTGGGTGTTTACCCTAGTATTCAAATATGAAGTGAGTGGCGGGGTTTAACTTACCTACTACTGAGTTGTACTTAGAACAGCGAAAATTTAGAGAAAACCTTCACTTCGGAAATCAACTTTCCTCGGAGGCTTCGCGGCATTAGAATTTGACAACAAAAAACACATGGGATGCAAATCTTGGATTTAACGGCCACTAGAGGTCAGTTGCACGGAGCCTAGCCGGGGGCGAATTTTTTTCCGTAGGTACGGTACATGTGGGCGAGTCAAACTTTTTGAATTATTTAGTAGTTTGGATAAGAAGTTATGTTTATTCATCAGAATAAAACATGACGTCACAGCATTGTTAAAATCGCTTCAAAGAACAGCTGTTGTCGAACTGCTATACGTAGTGTAGTGGATAGTGGGATGGGCTATAAATTTTAGATCCCTGGTTCGAATCCTGCTGTAGGTCACTTTTTTCGAGTCAAATTGAAATCTTTGGAGAATTTTTAATTTAAAGGGGAAAAGAAACCTAGAACCCAAGTGTTGTACAGTGATCAATACAACTACTGAATAATTCAGGAAGTTTGACTCACCCACCTACGGTGAAAAAAAATTCGCTAGCCGGGGATACATGCTGCGTTCCAAACTTCCAATCGCGTCGTATTTATCGTGTTCACCGTGAATTTCTCCATTTTCACGAGTGGGTTGCATTCCAAACGCTACTCACCAAGACGCTTGCGCACAGACGAGTTAGTCGTGCAGTAAGGACATTTTTTATTGAGCAAGAACTCGTATGTGAACCAACACGCATGCGCGAGTATTTCATTGGTTATGAAGTCGTGAACATGGAGAAAAAAAAACCCACCTCGAGTTCACCACTGGTGAACACGAGTTACCAGGCGATTAGAACGCCATTATGTGAACTCGTGAACACGATAAACACGACGCGATTGGAACGCAGCATAATTCACAAATACCTGTGTTTGATTTGTTCTCCAGTGTCAACTGACAGCGCCCTCAAGAGACGACGACCACTCCTTGTCTGACTTTCATACAGCAATTGTTTGGTGATCGCATCCAAGGTGGTACGTTTCAAATCACCCAGTGCATTGTCATTCAGAATATAGTCATCGCATTCATAACTACAATAAACATTCACATTTACAATTGAAATTATCAACAAACATGTCAACAGCGTATGTGAGATATTTTATATACTGTAAAATGAATTACATGAATGTACCACACCCCAATCCCCATCCAGTCAAACTTCAACACCAGGTTTTGTTGAAATCCGTTAGGATGGGTACTGGACCCCTAAGCTGACAGTCTTTTACACTGGGTTAGGCATACCTCCAGAATCAAAGTCCAACAGTTTGTGTGTACAGTTTGCCATATGGTGTTTGAATTTGCCAGGATATAGTTATGGTTTCTAGTAAATTCAACAAGGCAGTTTCACATCAAATGTGTAATTATCGATTTTGAGTGGTGCCCAACCAATTGTTTGTAGAGTATGGCACCCTAACTCACCAAAACACGTATCTGTCATTGACCTCAATGGCTACTGGGTGTTTGGTCTCCTGGAAGTGTTTCACAGCATGCTCTTCATTGTAGCGTCCACAAGCTACATTGGTGCAGCTCAAGCAAGCCTAAAAAAGAGTAGTTAATAAAATGACAATCTGATTCCCTGACATGCTCATTGGTGCAGCTCAAGCAAGCCTAAAAAAGAGTAGTTATTAAAATGACAATCTGATTCCCTGACAGAGACAAGCTCATTAATGCAACTCAAGCAAGCCTAGAAAAAGAAAAGAGTAGTTAATAAAATGAGGATCTGATTCCCTGACATGATTATCCTGACATTCACAATACTCTTGACCTTTCACCCTTGTAACCTGACTATCAACCAGTCTGGTTCCAAGAGCGATATCCAAGTATTATTGTTAATGTGAGGTCGAGTAGTCAGGTAACCAGATCACCGACTGTTGTAATGACAGCCACTGTGTATAAAATACTTCCTTTACAATGCCATTGTCATAAGTGACTCAAGGTCATTCAGTCATTAATTTGAGTGAGTTGGCTCACAGTATACAGTTTATAGTCAAGTCAATATATATGTGATTCGACCAAGGTCTTAGCCAGCCAGCCGTGTAGGCCGTGTTTTACACGGCCACATTCGAAATAACGCGGCTGATTTTCAATTACCACGGCCCAAGATTCAATACGCCGGCCGTGCACTTTTTGTTATGTTAAAACGCTTATTATATTTCTGCTGTCGGTGTATTTTGTTTATTTACTTACAATTGCTATTTTCAAAAGCAAAACTCCGCTGTTTTTGCCCCAATAATATGCCCCGATAAATCAACAAGGCTTTGCGTGCTGGTACGGTGCCGCGGTACCGTGAATAGTGGCAGAAAACCATGTGCTTGCCCGCGCGCCCATGCAAGCATGCAAGCCATGCATAATACACGCAGCATTGTTGGAATGGTTCCCGCCGCACGCTTCAATAGACAAAGTTAAGGACTGGAACCAGTCCATGGCCGACACGCATGTATTTTTCCGTTACACGAACAAGATCAAAAACACACAAACTGGTCGAATTTGACATCGTAAGACGTAAAAATGCCCGGCAAACAAACGTCGATGAAGAAAGTCATTTCCTGCAGGTTAATTCTCAGATCATGTTCACCATTTTCTGTGTTTATATTTTCTGTTTTAATGTATTTATTTCGAGGTAGTAACGCTCGTCCTTGAGCGATACAGCGCAGCGTGTTTTTGCAAAATGTTTCACAGCGGCATGTTTCCTGCGGTGCGTTCGTTGTTGCACACGCTTGTTGTGGTCAGATCATGGAGGTATATCGGCGTCCATCGTGTGAATACTCCTACTACATTCTCCATTAAAAAAAGGGTTATCAGCCTTAAACCTTTATCATGCTTTTAAAATAACTCGGGCTTATTTGTTGTCACCGGTGAGGGGCAGTTTTGATAGCTTTCGTGACGGATGCAAATTAAATCTTCCCGCAAGATCAGCGATTACGAAAGCAGTGTGGGCTGCCGTGCCGTGCCGTGCCGTACCGTGCCGCGCCGTGCCGTGCCGCGCTGTGACGAAAATTTTCCCGCACGCGCGCTTTCGTTTAGTCGTACCTTATTCCTCCATGGTCGTACAATGCAGTTGCGTAACCTCGGTGGAATAAGTTAAGCTACTTTTCAAGAAATTCTGGCCTCGATGTACAAATAAAAAGGTGTTAAAAAAACCTGAGCCTGTTTATTTACGAAACCCTAGTCATAAAAAAAAAATATATATATTCCTAAGGTTAATTATGAAATTGTCTTTGTTTTTATAGAAAAAAAGAAGAAAGGGTACTTAAAGACTTATTTGTCTGAACTCCTAAACAATTTCCAACCGATTTCAAGAGTAAATAATAATACAATATATTCTTGTTTTTTTCCGGTATCTAATAAAATCGACAAACACCTAACCATTGAATTACGAGACTAGCAAAATAAATTCCAGGTTTATTTAATAACATTTGTTTTGAAAGAAAAAAAGAAATGGTACCTTAACACCTAATATTTTGAGCTCCTAAACATTTTTCCAACAGATTTAAGGGGGAAATTTAATACGATTTATTTTCCGTTTTTCTTGTATTTGACCACAACGATCTATTTCGTGGCCCGTAAATTACAAGGCTACACATGTAGCTTTTAAAAACATTTACCAAACCTATACGAGCCAAGAATAAATAAGCAAGAATAAAATCGAGGTGGTACCAAATCTCGATGGCGGACCCCAGGATACCAAAACTGAACCATGAATATTTGAAATACTTTAAATTAAGACCCCAAAACAAAGGCATGATTCTCATCGAAAATGGGTATGATTATTTGTTGTCCTGCATTGTCTGAGCCGAGGTTCTATCCCAGCAACTTACTTCCAGAAGCATGTACTTCAATCCTAAAGTGAATTTCTACACATCTTAAGAAGTTGTTATTCAAATTTAATAAATAATCTGCTGGGTTATATTTAATAAAACCATGATATTTACTTTGTCCCTAAAAAGGATATGATGGGTTTCTTTTTTATGGGATGGTTTATTTTTGATGTGGGTAATTATCCACCAATAATTCTTGGGAAATGGTGACTTGTTACGTTTTTGTTATAGTCCTAATGGCTCTAGCCTCTGGACATACAGACTTGTCACAGAGTCACCATGGTATTTAGTGAATAAGTCATGACCAGTCTTTCCAAATGGTTCTAGAGTAAAAATGTATATATTTTTTCCTCTGTGCCATGTTTAGTTATTGCACTTTAGTTTTTTATGTATAGTAGGGTATGACTGAAATAAAGACAAAGTAACTTATAAGAAATGTCAAAATTGTGCCTCTTTTCTTCCTATCGGTGTTCTTAATTTTTTTTACAGGTTTATGACCAATTAACCGTTACCCCATTTTACACGTAGTGTGAGTCAGTGTGCGCTGTTTTTAAATCCAAACTTCCAATACCGGTATCCATAATATACTCCTCTGGTCAAAATTTATTTCAAGTTATCATTCCAGCTAAAAATGGTAAATATTGGATTTAAAAAATAAATTGTATAAAAATCAGGCTTCATATTGCCACAACATTAACAAAAAATAGGTAGAAATTGGCCTCAGATTGCACCAGAGAGCACCTAAGAAACCTAAAAATTTCAGGGCCATTAAGCGGGCCCTGAACCCCGGCCGCAGAGACTACGCGCTACGCGCTCGTGATGTGCGCTTCGCGCACATGCTCCGCACTTACATGTACTCAAATTGTTACACACCCAACTTTTTTTTTTACACACCCAATTCAAAAAATCCTGCCTAAGACCTTGGATTCGACCAAGCAAAATCAGTCGGAACAAGGCAATTCTTGTTTTGAGATAGGGCCAAAATATGTTCGTAGGGGTGGACAAATCCAAATTGACTTTTTTACAAAAACAGAAGGGGAAAAATATTGTACTTTTACATGAAAATACTCTTTTAACCCTTTGGTGCACACTGCGGTCACTAGCGACCACCAAAAACACGTTCAATTTGGACTTTGATAAGTGGTCATAACTCAAAAACTACGATCCCCTTATATACCGCCCTCATTCGGTTGTTTAGAGCAATTGTTGAGCTTTCGTTTGATGTGATATTCAATAGGGGGCGCTATTGAACAAAATGTAGAAAAATATGATTGAACGTTTTTGTTTTTTGTTTTGTTTTTTTGCGATGAAAAAGCGACATGGCGACTCGTTTTGGGCCTGATCAAGCACTGGAATTCCTTGATAATATATCAGATAAGATTCAAGATGATCCTGATTTAGAAGACAAAATAGTTTATGAAAACGACACGGTGAACGATGGTTATGACACATACGTACATCACAAGGCATTCGAGTCCGGCGAGAACCTGCAGCCATGGATTCGATCTTGCACACTGCTGATGATCTTCGTGCTAATAATCAGGGTTGTTTTGTTTTATAATCCGTTGCCATGGTTACTATGTTGATAAAAATATTGATTTTGTTCATTGTTCTTTTTCATATTCTGAAAGATTATCCCCTTGGCTACAAATAATTCCACAGGTTCATATCTGTATCTCAATCAGGTAAAGCACAGAGCACCATTTTTAAATGAATTGCATTACTTCTTTTATTTTACATTAAAAACAATAAAATTAATCTGTGCACCAAAGGGTTAACCAAATTCAGAAGGGAAGTGATACAAAAACATTTATTTTTAACATGCTGGTGTTCAAATGGTTGTAATTTGTTAACCGAAGGTCATATTCACATGGGGTTTTCACTGAAATGGAGCCTAAATTACGCTACAAAAGAATATGTAAAACTCCCCTTCAGACTGATTTTGCTTGATCGCATCACATATACCGTAATTTCCTGCGGTAAAGCCGCACGGCGGTTAAGGCGCAGATCCCTAAAATCACCCAAAAAAATTTCAAACGTCAACAGATAAAGCGCACCGCCGAATAAAGCGCATGCTTGAACGCACCCAAAAGAACACCAGACGCCACCCGGTGTAGGTACATCGCCACAAAGGGGTCATTTTGTTGCCTTAGAACGATTCCACTATTCCAAGCAAGAATTTGCTGAGTACTTGAGTTTATCTGGCACGCAAACAATGTATGAAAACTTCAAACCAGTAGTCACAATATCGCACGAGGTTTACTTTGCCAATACATATCATGTATCACTGCAGTATAAACTGCATGCGTGTGCACAGTACATGTACATCACATGCAGCGATCGCGTGCGGGGTATCCCTAATTGCGACACCCCCTAGTCTTTTTTCCAGTCGTTGTGAATTCTCCGCGCTGTGTAGTTCGGATGGTGAATTGCATGAAGCCGGAACGTAGACGAAAAAACGTTTAGAAAAAGGCCACATAGTACAGGCCAGCATTTATCGCTGTTGTACGCGTCATGCAGCGCACGCTGTAGTCTTGTTTGCAAGACGATCTTAATCGCGGTATATGCAGCACGCGTAGGCCGCCGATGCGGGCGTCCTCTAACGTACGCCGTACCATACACGCAATGACCTTCGGTCTTAGCGAAGGTAATTCGCGCGTGGTCTACGGCGTACATTAGAGGGCGCCCCGCATCGCGAAGATCGTCTTGCAAACAAGACTACGCACGCTGCCGAGTGCTAAATCACATGTATGCATGTACACACATACATGTACGGTCGTAGGGGGGTACACATCGCGGCATTGTTAATGGAAACACGGTCACAATGTCCGGAGAGTTGAGCTAATTGGTTGACCGCATTATTGAGTAAGATATTGCGGCATTCAAAGAATTCTTCACACAAAGACCATCACTTTGAACTCAAGCGACATCTTATACGGCGCACCGAAAGATAAGGCGCGACGATGTTTTTGTGGTCTAGAAAGTCAGATAAGCCGCGTCTTTACCGCAGGAAATTACGGTAGTCACTTACCCAAACACTCTCGGTTGTACCACACACCTTGCACAGCCATTTTTGTGGGTTGAACACGAAGTGATTGTGCGTTACTCGCAGTTTCTTGATATGAACACACTTATCCATGGCCTCTGCAGTTTCTTGTAATCCAATCCAATTCAATGCCTCCGAAGGTTGATACTACTAGCCACAGGGCACAGTACACCCTGTCAAGGTTTTAAAAAAGTAATGTACATTTAAGTTGTACTTTTTATGAAAATATTGTAAATACAAATAGGCTCCTTACTAATAGTAATAATTTATAGCCCAAGTGACCGCTTCAAGGTCATGAATTTTAACATACAATTACAAGGTACTTTTGTAAAAGCTCCAAACGTCGAAAACGAAGAATTGAAGGGTGTAGTTGACCTCAGAAATTTTGATTTCTAAAAAAATCACGTTGCCAATAACAGTTATGGATTCCTCAAAACAGCAACGATGATGCCACTGTACTTTGTGTGTGTAAATTTCCCTGTTTGTCATGTAGTCCCACTAGTGTGCCCCCGGTATACTGCGATATCGCAGTATACCGGGGGCACACTTGTCACTAGTATAGTGGGACTTGTCATGATGATGATGTGGTCACATTTTGTTCAGCCAAGAGGAGCATCATTAAAAAAAAACGACTTCAAAATTGTGATAACTTAAGTTAAGAAGCGAGTTCCCTATAAATAAAGCTACCTTAATTGCATTTTTCATTATCAAATCAACTCTTTATTTAAAATTTGATGAATCTAGCCTAACCCGGCATACTAAGTGATTTTTTTATTAAAAAAAGGTAAAAAGATGAGGGGTTCTTATATTGGCAATTAAATTGCTTGAATTAAACTCACCAGTTCGAAGTTTAACAATCATGGATGCCGATGAAAGCAAGAAAAACGGCGTTCGATTTCAATCGGAGTCGGGCAGTTGTTGTTTACTTTATGTTGTTGTGTTTTTTTAGATCGCCATGCGCGCACTCTTCTTAGCAGCACGCGCGAAGCTTGGTCCGCTGAACGTAAACGCAAAATGTGTAATGCGAGTGGTGCATTATTGCGCCCTCTAGCGTTCGCTTGCCAACCATATCAACAACAGAGGGCGCTATATCGACAGACCGTTCCGCAATTACGCGGGGCGAACGTTGCCAACCGTTGGCCGACGTTAGCGTTGTTCGCGTGATTGGAACGCAATGTGCGCCAATTATTATTATTATTATTATTATTATTATTATTATTATTATTATTATTATTATTTTCTGGTAATGAAACCAAGGATCCTTCAAAAGCGCTCAAGGCATAGGCTCGTAAGCCAGAAGAAACCCGTAGACATAAGGCTGTGTCAGCCAGGAACACCGGGGCAAACCCCTTCTCTAAGCTTAGCGAAGAGTGTTCTGGGTTCTTTTACGTGCATTATACAATTTTATAATGTTATAATGAGAAAGATATATACACACATTATAAATTATACAACACACGGGACCTACAACTTTACGTCCCATCCGAAGGACGAAGCAATAGTGGTTTAATTGCGCCTTGCTCAAGGACACACGTGTCCCGGCCGGGATTCGAACTCACGCTCTGTGGAACAGAAAACACACGCTCTTGATCTTAACCACTCGGCCACGACACTCCAATTATGTTGGCGAACGTTAGCGAAAACGGCAAACGACATCGCTGGGCCCAATTTCATAGCGCTGCTTATCAGTTAGCGGAAATGTTGTGCTAACTAGACTTTAGCAGAAAAAAAATGCTAACCTTAAGCGCTATTTCACGGCGTTTTTGAGCTAACGTTTGCGCGCGCATGGAGATTCTACTGTTACGTCACTGATTTAAGCAAATTTTCCCGCTAGGTTAAGCGTGCCTTTTGCTGCGCTTACTGCTTGGTCCCCATGAATTATGAAATATAGACGGAGGCTCGGTTAGCAGAAAATCGTGTGCTTAGCAGCGCTATGAAATTGGGCATTAGAGGTTAGCGAGTCTATAGTCTTGGTTCCAAGACCTTCGTGTTGTTTATTCCGCGATCACTGACACAAACCACCGATGTTATAGAGGACGCTATCTCCAGACGAATCGCACCCGTACCCGCGAACTCAGTGGACTCACTTGGGGAATCCAAAATCATGTACGTTTGTCAAACGTCGGCTCCAGTGCGAGTATGGATCCAGCTGCATTATGTAAACTACGCATGCGTGAGACACCAACGCACACGAAGTCGGGATTTGAAAAAGAGACAGCGTTTACGAATCTGCGCGCGTGGGCGCCGAAATAACACAAGGGTCTAGGACTAGACTAGCGAGTCTACGGTGTACGTTAGAGGGCGCCCGCATCGGCGGCCCACGCGCGCTGCATATCGCGATAATTAGGTGGAAAAGAAGACTACGACGACGCACAAGACATTACGAATCCAGTCCTTTAAAAATACTAGCAGGTTTTACACATGCTTTTCAACATCTGTGGGAGGTCTTCGAGCTAGTAAACACTTTATTCAGCGTGCTCTTCCCAGACACGGAGCTATAAAATAGAATTGTATAGCGAGCTCCGAGACTACGTATAGAAATAGTAATTGCATCGTCTGAACTTCATTCAAGCATTCAAGCGAGACAAAAATGTTTGCTTCTTTTTATTACAGATTCCAGAAAATACTTTCAAAGAGTAGCAAAAGCAAACACGTTTTTATTGATATGGTTCAATGATTTAAACAATAAATACTGATTATTCTAGGTGCAAACACCAACATTTCATTTAACTTTGTTTTCCAAAAAAAAAAAGTGGATTCATAACTTTAAGGAATGCTTTAAAAAGCTTACAATATTTTTTATAAATTTAATATTCAAAAATTCCAAATTCGAAAGGCATCTCCACTCAACAAAAAAACAAAATATATTTTTCAAAAATTAAAAATTCTTTTAAAGATTTGCTTTTTTATACCCATCTTCAATTTTATTGAATAGTTTAGCTTGAATTTTTTCAAACTTTTTTCCCCCTTGGGAAATATTAAGCTTTTACCCGTTTCAAATTTTCTTGGGGTAAATCTAAATTTCAGGCTGGTACACAAAAATGTTCACCAAACTCTTACAACTCCAGATAATTTGTGTTTGCATACATGTATAATGAAATGAGTGGGGCATTTAGAAATAATCATGATTATTTTAATTTTTACGTTTAGCTTAATTGGATCTTCTATTACAAATTGTATGTACAAAACTAGCTGTCCATAAGAGCTTATTACATTTTAGTTTATGCTTTCAACATGCCCATTTACAATGAAGCTCTCATGAACAAGCCAGAGTTGTTAATTCGATCTGTAATGACCTATGCATGTTACGATATTAAGACATAGCATTGTTTGGTTTTCAGAATTACTTCTAAACACACTACTCATCAAAACTAGGTAACCAGTTAATTGTAGGTGGGTGAACAACCTTAAACTTGGGTTAACTTTAAATCACACTGTAGTACCCCAATTGTTTGTTTTATATTAACGAGTAAAAGAAACAAGACATCAAACCAACAAAAACTGTTCTATAATGCGCATTGTGATAATCACAATGTAAATCATTCAGATTGATTGTTTGTGAAAATGTTTTGAATCATCAAAGGTTTACTATATTTCCCATTGAAAATTTTGGCTGGTTCACTTAAAGAGGTTAAAGATATTCAAAACAAAATTTCTCACTTTATAGCCAACAGATTGTGTTAAAGGATCACCTTTGTTTCTTATATTTAAACTTAGGTTTTCAATAAAGCCTTGACGACAGCTTTGACATTCAGCTTACGGAGATCACGATAAGTCTGACCGGTACCAACGAAGACAATAGGCTGACCAGTGGTGTAGGTCATAGAAATAGCCGCACCAACCTGCAGCAAAATACAAAAAATGAATCCATCAGGTGACATCTGAAACATAATATTACTCTGCACAGCCTTAGCCTACAAAACAGTCAGAGAATGTGAAGCACAAAACCTGTTCAATATACAGGTCGTACAAAAAACGCAACAAAATATAATATGGTTTCAAAGATACACCTTTCTACTTTAAAATGGAACATCAAACGTCCAAATCTGATAATGTTTGACAGAGTTATGAGTAATTTTCAAAGAGATGTCAAATTAACAATGGGACCAAGTTTTTTCGATTTTGTTTGGATACTGTGCAAGTGTAGACTTAAAATCAAGTCATTAGACAAAGTCGTCTTTGTCCATGCAGGTGCCACCGAAATGAAAATGTGCTTAACCACTATGCCCGTCGCCATCAGGGCTGGTAATTTTGGTGGCGCCTGCAGGGACAAAGACGTCTGTGTTTAACAACTTGATTTCAAGTGAATCTCTCTACTTACTTTATCATCAATAGTGTCAAACTTGGTCAGCACAATACCGTCAATCAGTCGCGGCTGATTCATGTCGGAATGGTCCGCTAACGCTCGGTTAAACTTGGTTAACTGGTCCACTGCTTCGTTACCAACCAACGCCTCACCAACAAACAGAACCAGCTCAGGCTGGTTGATTTTGATCAGCTGTTAAAGCAGAAACAAGGACAAAGAAATAACAGTTATTAGAAGAAAATGAAAACATGTCTCTTTGTGCAATTCTATATTGAGAGCAATCTTTGTTAGCCACCAACATTGTATAATTTGCCATTCAAGCATCAATCCACCAATTTGTATACTACATGTACTTTTGCACATTTCCGGGTGAGTTGGGGTTTATTTATTACATTTCTTTACCCAGGGTGTGCCCAAACAGTTTAACAACTGGTTTCCATTGGGGCCCTGCATACACCATTAAATAAAATTGAATAACAAAATACATCGAAAGTCATCAACAAAACTGTAAACTGACAGCTAACAAAATAAATACAACAACATTGACACAGAAATACAATCAGAATATTTACAGACGTACAAGAATATTTACAGGAATACAAAACATTGATACCGGATCTTGGGTATGTCTGTACGTCTGTAACATACCTGTACATCTTTATGAGGTACAGCGAATTGACTTACTTTGGATAGAGCTCTCATGAGTGGTTCGTTATCCTGCATACGTCCTGCAGTATCCACCAATACCACGTCAAAGTGAATATCACGAGCTGTGAGCAATAAGACAAATCAAAAGTGGTTCATTATCCTGCAAACATCCTAAAGTATCAACCAATAAATAACATACCGGTAGATAACTATCAGCCAATAACATTTCACGAACCATACTTGATTGCTTCCACACTGTATTATTAGCCAATCACATTTCACATACCATATTTGATTGCTTCCATAGCGATGCCAGCAGCATCCTTGCCATAGCCTTTTTCATACAGTTGGACCGGAGAGCGCCCTCCATGTTTCTCAGCGGGATGCAGAGCGTTGAGGTGGCTGGTGTGAGTTCGTAGTTGCTCTACAGCACCGGCACGAAACGTGTCACAAGCAGCAATTAACACACTGAAACCATTCTCAACCAACCAGAAACAAATCTGAGATCAAAACAAATTACAATGGCATTTTAAGATTCTTGGTTGCCAATTTACATAAATTGAAGCAAGTTTGGCCCTCAATATGTGAGTTTATCAATGCATCACCTTTCCATCAACTTTAGGTTGCTAACCCATGCTATTTAACCCTTTCGGTACTGAATTGATATATAATGTTAATTGTCTATACTGAATTAAATATAGGCGTGAATAAAGTGTACCAAGTTTCAAGATCAAGTTTCTCAATATTATTTTCATAATTTTCATAATAACATAAAATGTTGTGTACAAAAGTTGTTTAGGACATTATAAGCTTTGTAAATATTCAAAAAAATAGTTATGCATGAGTGATTTTTTGTGTAATTATTCTTTTGATTTCAGGTGGAATTTTGGACAAATTTACCGTTATCGTACACATCAATCATGTGTACCTGGTCCTTCACATCGTGTGTACATGGTCCTTCACATCGTCGTCAATGGACATATCGCTAGTTACAGATAAGCCTATAAGGTGATAAGGTGATCTTCATCACCAACAATTTCCTCCAAAACTGTGCCTAAATCCAACAATCTTACAAGCCGAGTGTTGCTTGGTATGTCATCTTTCATGATGGATACAAAATCTGACAAAAGCGCGTCTGATTCGTGTGATTTTTGAAGGATTATTTCGCGAAAATTTTCAATGGAACACTATGTATATTTATGTTGCCATTGAAAGGTCAATACTTCAGTTGCGTGATGGGAACGTTGAAGGTCACGTAGTCTTTTACACCAGTCGCAAAAAAACAGCTGAAATGGACCCTTTTGTTGGAACGCTAAGGCGTTCTGCAGAGCCGAAAGGGTTAACCAGTTAACACCGGGATAAATTGTCCATTGACCAGGCCCAGACCCCAGATTCTGTTTTACGAACCTCAATCCAAGTCAGGTTCAGACCAGCTTCTGTGAAAATTCATTTTGAATGCTGGAAAAACGTTGCATGTATACACAACATCCGATGCGAACTGGTTAACTACATATTGTTTTTCTCAATTAATTGCCAAAAACCTCATTAGGGACAACTACTTTGAGTGACATTAGAATGCATTGCCGACTGTTCCCGATGCCCATGCAATACACTTTTACTTTGTGCACACTCTGAATCAAATATGATGTACATACTTTGCACTGTACATACACGAACAAGTATGTGCAATCTGTATGTCCAATTCATGGCAAGCTTGAAAGTGGTAAAAAGGTGCTGTATTTTGGTCCTGCACACAATCTATCTAAAGAAATCTGTATTTCAACATTCTGAGAAATGTGAGATTAGTTGGGTTTAAGAAATGGTTTTACCTTGGCTAAGTTTGTTGACTTGCCAACACCATTGACTCCACAGAAGACCATAGAGTAAGGTTTGCCACGAGAACGCGCCTCCATTGCATCACGTAAGATGTCAATACGACGACGAGGTGATAAGATCTGAACCAAAGACTCCTCAATTCCCTCACGGATAACCGAGGTTACACCTGAAAATAAACAGGAATCGAACCAGAGGTCAATAGAAAGGCTCTACAAAGAGCTTCAGTCAAGGTGTAAGTTATGTGTCATTTGTGCAGACCGTTGTTTTAATGGGCCACTTGGGGATTAAACCAGAGACAGTTGGAAGCAGAGATCTGAGAGCAAAGGTATTATTTTTCTTCAAGACAAAACTTTACACAGGTGTCATGCAGGACTACTAAGTTAAAAGGTGAAATTATTTCTTGTTTTAAAAGATAACAAATTGAACTAATGAGGTTGATCTCAAAGATTTCAAACTGTTTTCGATCAACTTACGGCTCAGAGTTCCCATCACTTTCCCTTCCAGCTTAGTCGATACAGAATCACACAATTTTTCTGCAATGTCGCGTGCAACGTTCTTAGCTGCAAATATAAAAATAGAAAAAGTCTGCATTATTTTTCCAGATTGTTCCTCAAATACACGGTAATAATGCAGCATCTTAGATGTCTTGATAGTCAGTGATTATTGTCAGGCCAAGGTGATTTCTACTGTATTTTGTCCCTATCAAGCAGCTTGCCCCAATCTGTTGTAGATTCATAACTCTGAGTGTTGAGTTACTTTTACTGAAGAGAGGAACATGTCCTTTATAATTCAATTCTCACTTTGCTTCTAATGCATGATATTATTACACATGTATGGTTGACTAAGTAGACTAAGTAGACATGGCTTATATATATATATATATATATAACAGTAGTACTTCAGGCCTCCTGGCCCAAATCCATTATACTCCATTAAAATTTAGTCATCTGAGGCCTGCAGGACAGTACATTAGGGAACAGATTTTGATAGAATTGATAAGGTCAGTGTTTGACCGTAGTTTACAATACAAAGTATTTTCTGGATTACTGGTCAACCACTAATCTTTTATCACACTCACCTGTCAGATGGTCCTGCATTTTATGCATGGCAGGGGCCATATCTTCCTTGGTCAAGCTCTTTGATCCAACAAGGCCACGGAACATGTTGAAAACCCCAAACCCACTCGACTTAGTAGACCTGTTATTGACAGAAGGAAATTATAAACAATTATAAACAGTTATTATTTACTAATGTGCAGAAGTATGGCTTTTGTTGATTTGACAAACTGGATAAGTTCAAAGGCAACTTTGGACTTCTACAAAATTAAAACAAAGCGTGAATTGATGATGTATCATACCATTTATTTCTTCACTTCAAGTTTAAGCTGTCTGAGTTGTAACCGAGTTGGTTATCGTCACAAATCAAAGTAAGTAAATGACAAGACATTAAAAATGAGAGACAACAAAAATAACAACTTGTACCTACTTTTGATTGTTGGCTTTGGATTTCTGTGGTTCCCCAACCTCTTCTTCAACCTCTTCTTCGTCATCTTCAACCTCATCCCCACTGGATTCATCAATGTTTTGCAAGTCACCAGCCATTGAACCCACCATAGCCATCTGTGCAAAATGTATGAACCAAGACATGTCAGTAAATCAACCCCAAAATGGTTCCTCTTGGGGTTACTACATGTACCCATAGAGGCAATCCTTGTCCCATTTATGCCTGTATAGGGACCTCCCTACCATTACCTGTTCCCTATTGGTAACTGCTTGGTCCCATTTATGTCTCTATGGGTAACTCTACTCCTTACCATTTTTTCTAGGGGTAACTGCTCGGTCCTATTCACACCACTCAGGGTACATAGAACTATCTATCCCTTACCTGTTCCTCTAGTGGAAATTGCTTGGTCCCATTCAGTGCTCCAATGTTCCCCTCTGCCTCATTCTTGTCGCTGTAGTCCAAGGATGGCATGTCTTTCATTGATCCTCCGTTATTCCATTGTCTTGCTTCTTTGCCCTTTTTCTTCTTTTCTTCTTTAGCGCTGACTTTCCTACATACAAAATCAGTCAGATGCAAGAAAATACAAAGCCATTTAGCTTTCCAATAATGAAATTAGGAAAATAAGTTTCCTAATGCCTGAAGAATCAAACAAAGCCATTCAGCTTCAAAAAAGAGAAAAAACAAAGCCTTTAGCTTCCAAAGAATTAAAACAGGAAAATCTGTTGTCTAATGCCTGAAGAACCATTTTTAAAACAATTTTACTCTTGAAACAACAAACTTTGCAGATAGCAATACATTGAAAAAGTTCCAGAAAACAAATCAGTGAAATCAAATTGTGGCTGCACATGAAATCTTATAAACCTCACTGAAATGATAATAGAAATCAAACGTACGGTGATTTGTCAACTTTCTTGGGTTTAGCTCTATTGAAAAGACGTTCACGGTTCTTGCGAAGAGTCTCCTCATCCAGCCGCTGTTCTTCCTGCACATCTTTGTTGCCATTGGTGATGATCTGGGTAAGAGCAGGCTCAGGCTTTACAGCTATGTGAACAGAAAATGGGAATTAGTGTCGGCTGTGTCGCACTAATTCAGCCTTGAGCAGGAGGCCAAGGAACAGATTAGATTTTGTTGGTCTTTTTTTCTGGTCTTTTTTTGTCTTCTTCTTTGGGTTCTATCTTCATCGAAGCTACTGTACAGTTTTCTAAGACTTACCTGCTTTCTTTGCTTTATTGGTCTTATTTTTCTCTTCTTTCTTGGGTTCTATCTTCATGGAAGCTACAGTTTTCTTGGACTTCTGAGATTCTTCGTATGTTCGCATCTGAAAGAGAATAACAGGGAAAAAAACCACTTAGTCAACAAGCTAATTGAACTCAACCACCAACCCAAAAGAATTGTTGTTGTAATTTGTTAAGATGAGTACATGTACTTGAACCTGAATGATACAGAGATGTTTTTTTATTGGAGTGAGGACCTTGGGCGGAGCCTTTATGCTGCATGGCTTATAGCTTGTAGAAGCTCAAGCAATGGTTGTTAAAGATCTAGAGTAGCATGTATATGATCGTGTGTTGGTAGTCAGCTTTTGTAACAAGCACTCCAATTAAACAGAAATTGTGCCAATATGTCATTTGTTGATGTATGTGAAAGTGTCATGAAAAGTTAATCACACCAAGTATAAATATTATACATGGACTCAGTTTGGCATGGTGCTGTTTTATGACTTACACTAATAAGACTATCCTGAGTAACGAGGAAGAGCCATCGTATGTAAATACAAGCCAAAACAGAGGGCGTTGTCCATACCACCAGAGGGCGCCCTACTCACCTGTTTACCAATCTTGGCCTTGTCTCTGCCTTCCTTCTCTGCCTGTTGCAGCAGTCGTTGGAATTCCCCAGTGAAATCAAATTTTCCAAACAAACTGCCGATCTTCAAATCTTCTTTGTACTTATCTCGGAATTCTTGATGAACGTCGTCTATGAACTTATCCACGTAGGACAAGGAAATGATCTTTTGATAAGCGACCTGTGTAAGGAGAGACAACAGCAAAGTTTGATGTCAAAAAGTTCATAAGGATTTTTGTATTTAAGCGACATGTAATAAGAGTTTATAAGGATCTTTTGATAAGCGACCTGCGTGAAGAGAGACAACAGCAAACATCAAAGAGTTAATTTATAAGTCAATTAACCTATTCAGAAATCCTTATTTAAAGTCACAGTTGTACCTGTGACAACATATGAAATGGAATTATTGGAAAAGAACTGTCATTTATTATACATGTACATGTGTATATCGATCATTTTGAAAGAGATATCAAAATTACAGGCAAAAAACAACAGGTAAGAATGTATCTTGTGCAACATATATTCACACTGTACAAATAAATGTTATGATTGCAAGTGGTAACGGTACATGTACAGAATGCAGTTCACTGTAGAGATACTTACAACAAAAATGAGTTCAAACTCG
This sequence comes from Crossaster papposus, assembly GCA_037893245.1. NCBI lineage: Eukaryota > Metazoa > Echinodermata > Asteroidea > Velatida > Solasteridae > Crossaster > Crossaster papposus. The sequence goes on along the minus strand of JBAIAA010000195.1, from coordinate 4,593,269 downwards.
TTGTCTAGTTTGTACTTGAGTGTCAGGGATCCATGTTCAAATGTACTTGATCCACCACGCTCCTAAAAATACAACCAGGTAAAACAATAGCACATACATTGTACAATGACTCCAGCATTAACTCTAGCCTGATGGATCTCTCGCACTTAGTAAGGTTGACACTTGAAAAATGATGTAATCTGATTATTATTATTATTATTATTTTCTGGTAATGAAACCAAGGATCCTTCAAAAGCGCTCAAGGCACTGTAGCTCGTAAGCCAGAAGAAACCCGTAGACAGAGGCTGTGTCAGCCAGGAACACCGGGGCAAACCCCTTCTCTTAGCGAAGAGTGTTCTGGGTTCTTTTACGTGCATTATACAATTTTATAATGTTATAATGGGAAAGATATATACACACATTATAAATTATACAACACACGGGACCTACAACTTTACGTCCCATCCGAAGGACGAAGCAATAGTGGTTTAATTGCCTTGCTTAAGGACACACGTGTCCCGGCCGGGATTCGAACTCACGCTCTGTGGAACAGAAAACACACGCTCTTAACCACTCGGCCACGACACTCGACACTGATGCATGTGGATCGAAGGGAACTCAATACCCCGGGGGTTTGGGTTTCAAAATGTGTTTTTACCTCATGCTTCTTCAACTCCCACATTTATTTACATTTATTGCCTCAAATAAAATAATCCAAATGACATCTTTAAGTATATAGAGGTGACGTTTGCATGTTTCACCCTAACCATTAAAAATCTTCCAAATTCTCTTTGCCAATTTTTGCTAAACATTCATTAAATTAGATTCACAAACCCATTTATAAACACGATGACGTCATCATAATGAGCGTTAGCAACTGACTAAACAAATAATGTTAAAAATTGTATCCACTGAGGAGAACAGAAATGAGAAAAGTCAAGGAGGGAAAGGGACAAAAAAAGGGGAGACAAATTGTACGAAAAAGGGGAGACAAATTGTACGAAAAAGGGGACATATCGTACGAAAAAGGGGACACTTGAAAGTAATTTTGAAAGTAATAAGAAATTCCACTTTCTCAAAAATTATTTTGTAGCAAATATGTTTAAGCTTTGATTACTTGAATATTTGTTTATTACACAGTTTTTAATATTTATAAATACTAAGTTATTCGAAAATGAACAGCCCAGATGCATGCCGCGTCGCCGTCGCACACAGGTACTTCGCTGTAGTGCCCACCAACGTCACACGCCCCGCTCTTGACGGTCCAGTTGTCCCACTATTCGAGTAGCCCGATATTCTGTACTGCAAACACGCAGTCTGCACATGCTGCATATGCATCGAGTCAAAGCTTGGGAATCCCCATGATTTCTCCTGAATTACTCCCTTTAAATTATTATCATTTAAACCAACAACTTAGTTTTCTATTTGCACATGATTAAGGAATATTCTGTGAAAATTATCATCACTCAACTTCATCAGGTATTTAAGAAAAAACGAGAAAACTCGTGTACTCTTGTGCCGCGCTATAGACTTGTGCGTAAATTCACGAGCAAATTATGTTGGTCAATTCACATGATTATGTACACAGACATATGGAACATACGTATTCAATTAAATGTAATTTTCACTCATTTCGCTTACCTGTAGAATAACACTTTTAATCAAAGCGTTTACTGGTGATCCAAGGGCTTGGCATGTTTCCTGGAAATACCACAAGACGATCCCGCCCTTGCTAAAAATCGTAAAAAGATCCAACATTTCGTCAGACGAATCCCAACTTCCTTCGGGAGGTAAATGTTTAGTTTTGTCGTTGGTATCCGGTATATAATGGCCTGAAAATAAGCGCTTTGTGCACTAAATCATGTGTACCAGCTAAACACAAGATGACGTACAAACAGCCGTTGAAAATATGATGGACAGTCAACAGTCGTACAAAAAGAAAGGAATATTCTTGGGCCGTTTTCTAAACCCCAGTTCAAGTATGTTCTGCTGCAAAAACAAAGCCGGAACGGAGACGAAGTTAGGATTTGTAAAATGGTCCTGGTCTACACCGCATACACATAGGCATTTTGATTTGATATACAACTGATATGTACAACTTATTTGGGTTAATTACATTTTTCGGGGTTAACATTTGAAGACTTTATAAACCATTTTCATCAAAACAGGGTGGTAGATTTAGGCAAGGATCCACTAATTGGGAACAGAAATCAATTAATGAGGGAAAGAACTAACTAATTATGCCCAGATCTGGAATCGACAGTGATCAATTTGTAAAGGGGAGGAGAGGGGAGGAGAAGGGGGGGGGGGGGGGGTTGTATTGATTTCCAAGCCAGCGAATTTGAGCACAATTTCAAAGAATTGAATTGTAAATTTCAACTTAATGTTTAATTTGAACTAACAAAATCATCTGCATTTTCGTGTACATTACATAAACAAATATCAAATCAAAAGATCACACACAAATGTGCAACAAATCCGTCAATATTAAGTGTTCCCGCAAGGACATTTATTTTGTACTCAAATCCCCCTTATAAAATAAATAAGGACAAATGCACTAAATATCTGGGTTTTTTTTACATACACAAAACAGAAACATACATGTATTATAAATGACATAAGCGAAAATAAACTTAATTCACAGTAATTTCAGTATTTAGAATATTTTACATCGATCTGCAATAAAACAATCCATTTGTGACACGTAGCATTACAGTTCTTCTTAACCCAAAAACGTTTGGAATTTAAATTCCATAACAAATACTAATTTCAGTTTTCTGTCCTCATCCCACCTAAAAAAAAAAAGTAAAGAAAAACAAAAACACATAAAGATATTGACAATGGACCTCCGTTGCTTACAGCCAGTTAACACAAAATACAATGTAGAATTAAAATAATAAATGCACTTCTTAAATCTTAGCTGAACACCAACATAATCATAAATACTTTGAAAAACAATAAAAAAAAATTCACTTAAAGGAACCAAAAAACAAAAAAAACTTGGTTCACTTAGTCTTTTTTGTCTGAACAATAAAACAATTAAGGACTGGGATCCGAACCTGAAACCTCTGAAATACCACGAGTGCTCTTCCAAGTAATTACCAAGCCTTATGTTAGCAGACTCTTAATCATAGAGGGGTGCTAAGGAAATGATTGAGGTTACTGGATCAAATGACAATAAAGACATGTGTTTGTTCAAATACAACTGGTTTCAAATTATAGAACCAAATCTTCTTCCAAATACACATGTATACATTTTTATTGTGATAGTTCTATCATAACTATGACCACAGTTTATTTGTATTTATTTATTATTATTTTTGTTTTTGGGGGGAGAGGGTTTGAGAAAAGAAAAATATGTAAATGGGTCAAAGAGTTGAAAACTCATTTAGAAAGCTCAGATGCATTGTCAATACAAATCAGCTTCTCCAAGTAACTTTATCCATTTTGCTAACAAAGTCGCCAAAAGGTTAAGAGAGTTTTAATATAACTTTAAAGTATATATTCAACAGAGTTTGAAAACTCTCAAAGTTATCTACACAAAAATCAGACATTAGACAGTACAGCATAACGAGTACGATGAGTCAGCTTCTGTTGTTTAAGTTCAGTGTCAAATAAATATCTTCATTTACAAACACAAACAATACTAATATGCATCACTTGGTGAGTAGCTTGATCAAGGATAATTTCATTATATGTTCAGGTTGATCTGGATCCAGATCAGGAACCTGGATCACTTTGAATTAATTTTTGGTAACGTTGGGATACAGGGCATTTTTGCGGTTGGGCGACATTTGCCAATTGGGGGTGCTGTACTGGTAAGGTTGGAGAGCGTTTTTGCGGTTGGAGAATAGTTCTGTGCTCTATGCTAGTTCAGTTTTAGTACAGAAATGATATTAATTATTTAGGATTTGTTAAATGAGAATGGAGACTGTCATAGATCGCCTGTGTTACGTGATGTATCCGTGTTCGTTTCAGCTTCTTTTGTAGTTGTTGTTTCTGTTGGGGCTTCGTTTTCTGTTTTGGGTTGTTCCTCTTCTGCTTTATCTGTTCCTGGCCAAATAAAAGACAACAACAATCAGTGACAGCCAATGTTTAATGGCACAGCATGGTATAAAGTGGCTGGAACAAAGATGACAATAGGTTGCAATAGGACAATAGCTTCAAACCTCAAAACTCAACAATTCAACCTATTTTCATACATTCTTGTTTGTCCTTCAGCTAATTTTGTTCAGTATTAATTGGCAAAATTGTCTTTGAAATAAGCCAAATGTTGGTTTCTAAGATTTACAAGTTATGCTTTGAAAATTGAAATCTAACGAAAAAATACAGTGCCAGCATGTCACACAATATAAGAACAGTGTCTTGATCTAAAGAGTTACAAAGTTTCAATACGACACACATTACAACAAGTAACCTGACAATCAAATTGAACTCAGACAGGTCAAAGGTCAAATTACTGTCCTACCTTCTTCAACGGGTGCTGGTAATTGTGATGGTTCTTCATTCTGAGCTACTTGATCCGTATTCGGAGATACCGTCTCAGAAACCCCAGGGTCACCTTCCGTTGATACCGTCTCAGAAGCCCCTGGGTCCCCTTCTGCTTTAGTTGCTGCAGGTTTTTCCGTTGACTTCATAGACTCTGTGACAAAAGTCGATTGTAAATTGTGGTGATAAATCCCATAATGTGAGGCAGCTGCATATTACATGCATAGCTGAACATGATCTAGGAGTCCAACCCTCGAGTTCGGAGACAGACTGACATATTAGTGAGGTTGGCTTAAACGCAACTCTTTATAGGGTGTGTGCAAAATCCTATTGAAATTGGCGGATTGAGGACTGTTAGGCATCTAATGTTGGTTGAGGATCAATGCATGACCCATCTTTGGCAGAATGCCAGATGAGTTTGTCACAATAGTAACCTGCAGCTTCATTTTCATAACTTAACAACTTAGTAAGATAAGTTGTTTGCGGTTGTACTATGTGGTCAATTTTTTGAATTTGTGTGTTTCTGAAAGGAATCGGATGGAACTCTACGTTTCGTACAGTATGCTCTGCTTGTTGTCAGGAGACACTCGAGGAAACTCAGGAGATGTTCACTTTACCAAACCGTTGATTCTCTCTTGGGCCAAGAGGGTTTTTTCCTGGACTCTCTGGTTTGCCCCCTCTGCTAAAATCAACACTTTTAATTTGTATCTTTACTCTGTAGTCGAATATCTACTTACTACCAACGAGTACCCAACTACTAACCTGTATCATTTATCTTCTTGATGTTTTCATCACCTATCGTCTCCGTCTCATTGCTACTCTTTTTCTTCTTCTTAGGTTTGTCCTTAGCTTTGTCTTTCTTCTTAGGCGGCCCTGCCTTGGCTTTATTCACCAAGTACCTCAGTTCCCGATCGACAGCCACAATCTTTGTTTTTAAGTCTTCTGTTAGTAGGACAGGTTTCTCCGTGTCCGCTGTGTTACGCTGAGCTTGCGATTTCTCAGCGTACCATTCCATGCTGTCATTATAAGCCTTCTCTAAAAGTCCAATTTCTATATCTGTAAAGATCTGGATTTCTGCCGACACATTTTTGGCCGCAGAAAGAAACATCTGTGAGACGTTCTGGAGCTGCTTTAGCTCACCGATCAACTGAGGGCGCTCTCTTAGTTCTTTGACGCGGAAGGACAAATTCTTAGTCCCCTTCTTGAGTTCCTTCATCTTATCTTGGAAAACCTACATGTCAAAGATTAAATGTCAGAGGTCAACTTTAGTTATTAAAACCGTATTTGTTTAATATTTGGTTTTACTTTCATTATTCGGTTTTAATTTGGAAAATTGGATATTTGAAACAACTCAAAAAGTTAAGCCCTTATTTTTTTTGCGACACAGGCTTAAGAAAACAACTGCAACATTCTCCAATTTGTTTTAAAGTCTTCGATTGTAATTACATTCACTAGTGGTTTCTTTAGCCTGCGCCCATTTGACTTATCAGAGAGTTTCTATTCAATTTTTCCCACATTACAGCTCTAGAGTGTTTTGCAACAACCCAGTGGAACCTTTGAAATTATACCCAGATTATTAAGAGATCAGAGCATTTCATACGGCACCTCACTCTTTCCTTTTGGTTGGCATGATTAATTTCATTGATTTAAGACTCACCGTGTACGGAGCTTCATCCTCGACTTCATACAGCCAATCAGAAGCTTCTCTGAGCTTCCCTAGAAGAGATTCTCGATGTTCCTCCGTTGAGCATTTCTCATAATCCTCCTGGTACAGTTTGTCTTGCATGTCATAGATGAAGGACTCTAAGGCATTCAGAGATGTTGCCCTGGCAAGACGCTCTTCTTCCTTCTTACGCAGGTCCTTTAATCTGAGAAACCAAAACAGAAAGTGAATGGCATGTAGTGTTGTGCCCAACATGCACAACCTTGCAATCAAGGCACTTACGGTGCGTCACTCGTCCGGGAAAAATCAGGGTGTGCTAGCCACAGATGACAGCCTGAACTTGTCCAAGATCGAGGTTCGTGAAAAAACAATCCCGTGCCTGGGTCTAGTAAATGTCGAAATAATCCCGTTGTGAACTGGTTAAAGCCACCTAGCAATTATCAAATTGACAGCAGGCTTTGTTCATTGTGAGACTGCCTTGAAGCCTACGAATTCAGGACTTACTTATTTCTAGATGCTTTCCTAGCTTCAATGGATGGCTTAGGGATTCCATTGACTTGAGTTTCCACTGTCAAATTCTCCTTCATCGTCACCACCTTGGGCTTAGCTACTTTCTTCTTCTTTTCCGTCTTGTCCCCGTCTTCTGTGGTCTCTTTATCCTTCTTGCCTTTGTCCTTTTTCTTGTCTTTCTTTGTCTTCTTGCTTTCTTTTTTTTCTTTTTCTTCTGGTTCGTCCACAGGAGATTCTGGTTTGGCATCACTCTCTTTACTTTGCTCGTCACTGCTCTTCTAAAAAAGATAATACAATAAATCGGATTATGAATTGGGTGTTTGATAGTCTGGTTTCCTGACCTGGATTATGAGATTTGTGTTTTATAGTCTTGTTCCCTGATTCCATATTTTACCTTGCAATGATTTCCTCCCATTCCACTCCAAACCACTCAATATTTGTATACCATCACGCAGGAATAACAACAACAAAAGAATGCATTTACCACAGTTCATTGGAATAGCTTATTGGATGACTTGTCAGGACTTGTATGGACTAACTTATCAATGTCTGTACCTCTTCTGCATCGGTCTCGTCTTCATCAACCTCCTTGTTTTCTTCCTCTCCTTTCTCCTTAGTTTCATCTTTGGTTCCTTTTCCCGTCTCTTCTGTCATTTCCTCATCCTCTCCACCTTCCTCTCCTGTCGTCTGTTCTGCTGCTGCATCTTCTTTCTTCTCATCTCTGTCCTCATGTTCTTCATCTGTCGTCTCCTTAGTCTCGTCTTCAGCTTGTTTTTCTGTTTTCTTATCTTCTGCTGGTTTAGGTTCTTCCGTTTCCTTATTCTCCGTTGCATCCTGTGGACAAACATCACAAAAGACACAATAAGATTTTATTTTCAGATTTCATCTCTATCGGCAATATTCATGACTTTTAAAAAATTGTTATGGGGATGATATGGGCTATCACTGTGAAAATGTATACGGTTAAAATATTCATTTCACAGTAAAAATGTGGTCAAAACATTGTGGTCAAAAATTTAGGGTGTTCCCAGGTGTTTCCGATTTTAACCGTCAAACAGATATTTTAACATTGCACAATTTGCACAGGCTCCCCGCTTCCCTGGTAAGTAAGGCAGAGTTTTGAATATGAATAAATTGGTCTGTGCATGAACCAGTACTCACATTCAATGTGTCTAATCTGCTGGGCTCTATAATCTGAACCAAACATAACCCATCCAAATCTCAAAGCATATTTGGTTAAAACCTGTTAGGATGGGTGATGAACCGTACCTTTTCACTAGCATCTTTGTCACTGGTTTCTTTATCACTGGCATCTGTTTCACTGGTAGCAGTTTCACTGGCATCTGTTTCACTGGTAGCAGTTTCACTGGTAGCAGTTTCACTGGTGTCCGTTTCACTTGAGACCTTCTCACTGGTGTCCATCTCACCGGTTTCCTCTTCGGTGGCACCATTTTCTGCGTCTTTGTCGCCCACTTGTGACACACCCTCTTCAGTTCCTTCTTCTGAAGATCCTGAGAAGAATCGACTGATGGTGCTACTCAACTCTGAAAGGAACATGAATGAATATTGGAATGTCATCCTGAATAACAAAAACTTGAGTATTCGGTATTCGGTTTGGTATTCCAACTGTACATGTACATGTGCACAACAAAGATTGCAAAAGCACAGTGGGTTCCAGCACATTTACAGAGATCGTCGTGTTCTGAAACAAAAAACACATTTGGACACAAAGGCCGAGTTCGGGCGGTCTGTTCTTGACACGCGTAACTTGTTCTTGCAAAACCCTCATGGATAGGTGGTGTGTGTTCTTGTTCCGAGTGCAATGTTCACGGGTCGCGTTCCCGCCGTTCGAGCGCGAGAACAGAGTTCGCGTGTCAAGAACAGACCGCCCGAACTCGGCCAAAGTGTTTTCAGGTGTCGTGTGTCAAAAACTTACTCTGTAATGTCGATTGTTCTTCTTCTGTGTCGTTGACTTCTTCCATCACCGTCTCCATTTTCTCAAAGACCGACTCAACCTGAAAAAAATACAATTTACGGTGCATTGATATAAAAGTAGGAGTCCAGTTTAGGAAAAGACTTCTTAGACCTGTTCTGGAGATGCCGCCCTGAACCCGTCTCAGATCGAGGTTCGTAAAAACAATCCCGCACCGAGGCCTGGTCAGAATAATCCCAGTGCAAACTGGCTATCGGCCAAGTTTGCCTAGATGCTTTTATATGGACTTAGTAACTTATTAAGCTTGACGATCACATTCAAGATCAAAGATGAGCGCTCGTTTACAATTTAAGTGCATTTTTCTAAACTTTAAAATAAATAAGACTCGGAATGTCATTGGTCATTCTTACTGAATCCAAGTGAAGTAACCCACTATCATCCAATCGGAAGTGAGCTTTGATGCCCTTTGGTTCTGCATCGGATTGTTTCTTGAGTGCAGCTTCAACACCTTTCAATGCGTACGTTGTCAGATTTGTAGAACCAAATGACCTGGAATCAATGAAAAAATCAAGGTTAAAAAAATAACAATTGCTGACTCGGGTGGGACTGGCACCACAACCTCCTTTCTAGTGCAGATGTCTAACCACTCGACCACTGAGCTAGCCAGGGTCGGCTACCGCAAAGCAAATTTTTGAAAGATGGATTAAACCTAAAATATTGTTTGTGTACTCCATGTCAAGATATATCATGTGCACTTACTTCAGATCGTCAGGTGGTAGAATATTCTCCAGATCCTTGTAGCCAACCACGAAAGAGAAATCGGTCATGTGACGGTTAAAAGTCATGACTTTCTTCTGGGGGAATGGGTTGTTACGCCCAAACAACGTTCTCTTGACAACTCGCGTGACCTCTGACCCATCATCTTCTGTGATCTGCCGCTCAAATTCTACCTGCAAAGAAATGGCACAGATTCAAGAAAAAAATTGTAAACATTTGGGGGGGGGGGGTCAGGAAATATTTTAAATATGCTATTAGTTTTTACGTACTCTACTAAGTCCCAATTTTATTAAAGCACAGTGCTGCAATGAAGTAAATTACTAAAATTATGTAAGCACTAATAACTATGAATGTCACATTACTATGTCACATTTCAGGTGACAACAAGCAATAAACAAAAAACAGCAATTTATCCGATAATACACCAATATAGAAATTTATCGGACTAATTTGTGATTGACTTCAGAGTAAATTGTTTGTAAATTAGTTTGGGTTTATGGTTGACTTTTGATGGATCATGATCAACTTTTGATGGATTATGACTAACTTAGTTGGCAAACAAAATCCCTGTTTAACAGATCCCTGGAAACTACTTTCGTGGCCATCCAAAGAAAAGGTGGAACAACCTGAGACTCCTACAGATCCATGCCAGCCTAGCATTGAACCGAGTAGAGTGAGGGAAGCTTCATGATGAAGACATGATCATCATGAAGTCCAACCCTCGGGTCAAGGACAGACCAACTATAAATAGATGGATGATGACTAATGATGGACTTATAGGCTGAGTTCGGACGGTCTGTTCTTGACACGCGAACTCTGTTCTTACGCTCGAACGGCGGGAACGCGACCCGTGAACATTGCACTCGGAACAAGAACACACACCACCTATCCACCAGGGTTTGCAAGAACAAGTTACGCGTGTCAAGATTAGACCGCCCGAACTCGGCCATAATGACTCGATTGTTCCTGTAATCCCTGTAATTCCTGTAAGCCATACAAAAACACACACCTTCAAGATGGCCACTGCATTGCAAACTGTCTATTCTAAACCAACCTACCTGGATGGGGTATAAGTTTGCATCTTTGACGACAAACTTCTTGACTTTGAATCCTTTGCTGAGATGAGCAGCTTGATAGACGGCTCCTAAAGCTGCTGCTTCATCAGCGTTGATATTCTTGGCAAGCTCACTCCTGAAATATAAAAAAAATACTATCTAATAATTAAAGCTTGTTGCATACTCTTTCCAGCCATGATTTCACCTCAATATAGAGTGGCAAGGTTTTTGTTTTGGTAGCTACTCACTTCTTAGTGACTTGTAGGAGTTTTTCCTGGACTTTGGGAACTCTAGTGCCGCCTCCTACAAGAACAACACTGTCAATCTCACCCTGGTGAAACAAAGACATAAACATCACAGGCAATAGTAAAACTTTAATTATCTAAAATAAAATATTATGACATGACAGAAGTGAAAAATTGTACAATAACATTAACTGGGTCATATCTCTGCCAGGAAGGTTATTTTTTCCCGGCGTTTATTTGTTTGTTATAGAAAAAACCTACTGAAGAACCTAACTTGGAGGGTATAGATAGCTGAGGGGTCAAGGATGATTCCATTACATTGTTTAGAATAATCTGGATGCAGATTAGGAAATAGAGACGTTTTGGTGGTTGGGAAGGTCTGTGCTCTATCTACCAGGTGCCCTGTTTCTACTTTTAACTTCTTTCCTACACACCAATGTCATTTCTGACGTTTTGAGAGCCATCTCCACAGGTCCAGAAATGCGCTCAAATAAATCCGCACACATCGTTTCCAATTCTTCTCTCGTCACTTTCAGGCGTAGATCAACATCATCCAGAACACCCTCGACCTAAAGTAGAAGAAAAAAAGAAAAAAACATAACAATAAGTATAATGGAGACAAATATAAATGCGTTTGTTGTTCGAACTACATAACTAACTAACTAGTGCCGCAATAACTAGTGCCGCAAAGTTTTTATAAAGCAATAATTTTGGGTGCTAAGCAAATTTGTGTGCTTAGCAGCTCCATGAAATTAAGCTCTGCTCCTTACTAACCTGGGCCATGTGATCCACGTTTGCACTCAGTACTTTCTTGACCCGATTGGCCTCCTTGAACAGTTTCGCCATGGATCGCGGGTTCTCCAACACATTCCTCTTGGTCTTGCCAGCTTCGTTGAATTTCTTGGCCAAATGGTCTCGGAGTCGCAAATCAATCTCTAGTCCACCGAGAGTGCGATCAAAGCTAGAAAGAGACCAAACGGTTACATCAATTAGAGTTACATCAATTTGTCTGGAGGGTTAAGTACACTTGTAACTTGTATACAAGTAACTTGTAACTTATATCCGACAGATAATCTGACTCACCCGACTCCTTTGACAAAGAGGTGTGGATTACTCTCACTAAATCCCTTCTCTTTTGTCTTGACAACCTTGTAACTAATGATGGTTGCCGTGGTGCTACCAGCTCCCATGTCAAAAAACAGAAAGTTTTGGACGGAAGCGTTGAAATCATTGCGCCGAAATACACCGTAGTTGAGAGCCACTGAAAATTTAAACAATTTGGTTTTTATTGTTACTCACACTTTATTAAATATATATTTTTTAAATGTATCTTTTGTAGATACATAATTATACACAGATGTGTGTCGCGATTTTTGACAGGCATTATATAATTAGCCCATGCCTGAGCAAAAACCTGAAAACTACAAGATACAGCACCTATCGTCAGCTGTGTATAGACTCTGCGAAGTTTCCCAACGCACTAAATATTCATGTGTTTAAATGTAGGAGGTCTGAATATTGTACTCACCTGCAGCGTTGTCATTGATGAGTTGTAGCACTTTTAGATCAGCCAACTCTGCTGCATACATAACTGATTCTCTCTCTGCTTGGTTGAAGAACGGTGGAACAGTGATAACGACATCCTTGACACTTTGTCCTAAATAAATAGTAAATCACACACAAAATTAAAAAATTAGGAAAAGAGGTTTTTAATTTGGTATTGAAAAAAAATGACACTATCATCAAAGTTAGCTATGACAAAAATGTATCTTCCATCAAACATTTTGAAAGAATTCCATACGTGAACATCACTTGACTCCATGTGCACAAACCCTATTCCTGGTCTAAATGATTTTCAGTAAATGCTTCAACATTTTCTGAGCAAAATTTGACTTTTTTGACATGTTATTGCTTTTTAGATGGCTGATAAGTCAAAGGAGAGAAAAATTAGTGATGTCCATGTATTAAATTCTTTCTAAACATTTATCCACTCTTAGTCTCTTAGATCACAAAAAGAAACGAGGCAAAACTGAACTAACCTGCAAAATCTTCAGCTAAGGCTCTGGACTTGTTAAGAACAATAGACAGTAATTCCTCAGGATAATATCTGTCCTCTCCACTCTTAAAGTAAACAGTTCCTAGCAAAGCAACAATTGAAACATTTCAGTTATAATGAACAAATGTAGGAAACCCACATTCCATTCTCATAAAAGCAATAAATCAATTGATTGCGGGCCTAGGCCCTCGAAATTGCTGTTTTTTTTTAGCCAAACAACTTAATACTTGACATTGCACATTCTTGGGTTCTGATGAGCAATTTACACGGCCGATTTTTAACTTCATACTGTCCCCGGTTGTGGAGATAATTGAATGTAGACAAATCACACACAGACAAACACAAATTCCTGAATTTATAGATAGATGTGGACAATTATGCGTGATTTGTTAGATTCTGCGAGATATTTAGTTATTCTACCTCGTTCTTCGTCTTCGCCGAGCTCCACATACGGAAATCTGTGGACGTAATTCTTGACCACTGGGCTGTCTAGTCTCTTAGCCAAGATATGCTGCATGTAGAAATATGCATTTTGGGGATATTTTGTGCCCTGCAATTGAAATAAATTGAAAATCCTAGTAAAATTTCACAACAAATTGGGTTTTTTTACGGACATTTAACTAACAATTCCTTTATTATTTCTGAACAAAACCAAATGTGAAGAATTCTTTTTGGAAATTGACAGACCGTTTTTGTTTTTAAGCAATGATGATGATCATGATAAAAAGTAACTTTGAGATTAAAAAACAACTGGTGAGACAAACAAACAATTAACTGGAATTTTTGAATGTGATCTAAAATCTAAAACTTGGTCTACAACAGACAACCATTTAGGATGGTTATAATAATTATCAATAACGTTATTCATCAAATCGAATTCTCATAAAATCAATGTATTGTATTTTTGTATGTATGATGTAAGCAGGGCTCCACTGAAAACCAGCTAGCTCACCCTGGCATGCTCGGTGTTTGAATGGTAATAGTTAGCAGAAGTCGTGGGTTCGAGTCTCACACAAGTAGTTTTTTAATTTTTCACACAAATAGTTTTTTAATTTTCCACACAATCACTTGAGACAACATTGAGAATAGTGTTTATAAAATACGTCGATGAAGAGCAAAACCAAATATTGGATCAATCAATTAATTAACGCAACCAGCAAAGTAAGCAAGTTATCCTGGTCATTCTTACCACTGTGAGAGCATCGTCACCAAATTGGACCTCTCCATTTCTAATAGATACCATCACAGGAGTTTTCCGACGCGACTCTCTGCAAAACAACAGGACTTACATTGAAATGTGTGGGTTAAATTGTGAATATTTTATCAACTGCTACGTACCACAACACCCAGGAATTTATTATGGAATAACTTTAGTAAATTTTGTAAAATGTTGTATAATTGTATAATTGTACAACTTTTCCTGCCAGCATGTGTGCATCAACTGTAAATATCTTTGTGTAAAAAGCTCTGTATATTTTGTCAGTTTACCCATCAAACTAGCGGGTTATAGAACATTTAAGGAAAAACAAACTGGAAAAAAAAAACTTACTTGTTGAGAATTATCTCCATGGAAACACCAGGCTGTATACAAAAAATATGGCAAATTTTGCAATAAATTTCTCTAACAAAGTAATTTTTATTACAAATTAAGCAACATGGGGCTCTACATGTATTTCCAAAAAATGCAAAATTTTGATTTTGCCTCGAAACACTGAACAAATAACAATGAATTTAGTGTCAAGTAATAATGGATTTTAATTGTTAGTGCACAATGTATTTTTATTTTGTTAGAAGTTTATAGTGTTTTAAAGGTAAATAATTCTAAAAAAGCTTAACTGTTTATAAAAGTTCATGAAGACATTTTTTTCTCAATAGCACATGTACATTGTAGATACATGTAGATGTGTTACAATGATAAAAATGGCATAATTTTCATACATTTGTATTAATAGCTTATTGATCAGTGTTTACTGCCACAAAGGACAAAGACGGGAAGCTATGAATGATATAATTATCTCCGAGCTGACGATAAGACCCAATTATTAATGAGATGCATTATGCACAACTCACCTTGACTAAAGCAATCTTCAGCCATTCAGAGCTAAGATCTACTGACATTACAGCTAAAGAGGCGGAGCCTGGAATGTGACTGGCTGTCACCAAGATGGCAACAGCCAATGACAGAAGACTTGCTCTTCCATTCATCATGGGATCTGCTTTCTTGTAATTTTTTAGCTACATGTACAAATGAGAACACAAAAAAGGAGTTAAATATTGACCTTTGGATTACAAACATACATACATTTAACTAACTTACATGTAACGCTATGGTTTCCAAATCAAACACGTCTTAAGTCGAAGAAAGGTGTCCTCTTCCTCATTTTTGTTTTGTTAGGAGAGAAACTATTTGTATTTGTATTGGGCCTAAAACAATGTAAAACACTTTACATAATCATAATTTCAAAAATTATGATATTTGAATTTAAACATTTGAATGAAATAGGATTTAATAGGACCTTTTCACAAACAAAACAAAAAACGTTGACAGAATTATTGGCAATGATGAATGCATGACAGTGTTTTTTAGAAAAAGTTTATTAAAAATAAAATATCAAAAATTGGACATGAACAATAACTCAATAAGGTGTTTCACGGGGCAAAATGAACACGCGTTGCTAGACGGCCCGCACATATTTTTAGAATGAACGCATGATATTGATAACTTAGATAGAAGCACAAAAGTGGACGATGCGTACACAGCACAGGTGTAAAATTGCCCCGTGAACAAGATGGCGCATTACCGTGAAACACCTTAATCAGTTATTGCAGAATACCCGGTCACTATTTTTGTGTATGCAGGTACATCCGGCCGGCTATCCATAATGTACATGGTCTGTTTCTTTTTATATTGTGTTCAATTGAATCCAGATTATTTCAGGATCTGTCCACACAATCAGTACCACTAGTTGTACCCATGGAGCAATAATCTAGTTTATTGTTGTACCGGACACTGCAAAATGTTATACAACGGGACATCGTTACACACATATTGTATAGGCTCTATATAAAATAGTACGGTAAGTCAAGTGCAGATTAGAAGAATAAGAATCTAGTCTCACACAAGAATACTTACAGGACGTGTTCTTCTTTAAGAAAACCACGAGAACAGCGACGAAAAGCCCCCGAAAGTTGGACCGAGAAGAAGTCACAATAAATGCAGCAATTGGTTATGTTTTCATGAAAAGCCGGTTAAAAAAAACACCAAAATACACGTGTGCGTTAAAGAGAAACATGTACGTGTACTAAGGTGACCCGGAAGTAATCGTCGTTGACCTGAATGTGGCGACATGCTATTGGCCAAAGTGCGCGCACAGGCGTCATGTTTATTCATTTTAAAATTCATTGCGCGCGCGCCTCATCCATATGCATTTGTTATGATGACCGGAGAAATAATTTGTTTTCCCAAAAAACTTGAGGCGAACAAAATTTCAACTGATTTGAACAATAAAAAGCAAGTATTAGGGCCCTATAAATCAGGTGGGATTTTATCCTTTTCTGGCCTTTTGGTTAGGTTTAGGTTTCAGTGATATTTGGGAAGGATCATGAGAGAAAACTTTGTTTTTACTTTGTCTTTTTAGGTTAAATATTTAACCGCACCTTGTTTAAAGCTGCTTGGGCGCCCTCAATATTGAGGGCGACAGACACGTTTCATTACCCGATTTTCTCTGCGATTCCTGGCTCGCGCAGCGCTGTGGAATATGTGAAGCGCCCTCTTTGGCTAAGATAAGAATCAACAAACGAAATGTGTTTGGCGCCCTCAATATTGAGGGCGCCAAACACATTTCACAGCAAACTGTCAAAAACAATATTTGATGATATGGCATGGAACCTTCCTGCATGTGGGAAGATCGTGAGACTCAGTGAACTGATCGAGGAAGCGTCTGAAATCACTGAACATGTTCGGGTTCTGGCGAGGTTAACTTTTCCACATCATCATCATTTATGATAACAGCTTGCAATAGTTGCAATGAATCTGTTTCAATTTTAGTGAAAAAGTAGTCATCATGTACATGTATTAAATGGGGGTAGGCTAGGCCTGGCTATGGGCATAAATTATGATGATGGACGGGTCATTAAGGTATATCTTTTTCCTAGAACTAGGCCTGGCCTAACAACAACGTTCTGATTGGTCAATATTATTAGCAAGATCTGTAACAATAATAATGCACCTATCAACATGATCAATGGTTCCCTCTCTTCAGATGGTTACATGCTTCGAATAAAAAACTTGAATTTAGTCATCTCATATTGTACTAATTTGTTTGCAGGACGTTATTTCTTCGCTCATGTTTATCAACAGGTTACAGAGCTATGATTGTATTAAGCAGCAAGCAATTGTCTGCAGCGCAGAACGAAACTCCACCCATCAACTTCTTATCGACACACGACTGGTTGAGCCATTTCAAGCGAGGGCAGGCTCAACGATTCAGTTCCTGGGCGAGGTGGATTATTCAGAGAGCGCTCAAGTAATTCTACGTGCGCGAGTCGTGCGGTGTGTGGATGGTGTGGATGTGGCTATGTATTACAAGGCTTTGGAGACACAACGTAGATTTTTTGCCAAAAGAAATATTCAGACGTGATGAACAGCAGGATGTTTGATGCACGAGGAGAAAATATACAATGCGTGGATGTGTGGATGACTAAGACAGGACTCGGGACTCGAGTGCTGGAAATCGTGCCAAACAAGTTCAGGCAAACGTTACTCACTTTTTAGCTGATAAATTTCACAAATGTTACATGAGGCTAAAGAAGAGGTTCTCTGCATTTCACCAGCCAAGTTTAAAATCAATTTTTAAAGGGGAGTTTCCTTCAACATTTTGCACCTGACACTGAGAGCATAAGCCTCATGGTTTCATTTTGAAGACTAGACTTGTGCATGTCCATCTGTTTGACCAGATTGATCTCTTCGGTGGTACATACATGCATTCTATCTCGGCACCAAAGCGCATTGTCAATATGCCTTAGTGCCGAGTCAATCGTGTAACATGCCAGTTTATTTTTGTTTGTTGCACGTTTTCAGTACTAAGGTGTATGACAATGTTGGATGCACACTGCGTTATTTGCAGACTAGCTGGTGCACATGTGCAGAAATTAAAGGTGTCCTGTATGTACAACTGAAATTACAACTGATTGATTATTATTTACTATCATATTATTACACAGATTAATTTGTTTTTAAATGATAAGCATATATACTAGTATTGATTTAAAGCCGTTTTTGCACCGTTACGAAACAATAGACAAAAATACAGTACTAGCCTAGTTACAGAAATTATACTTTTGAATAATTTGTCGTCACACTTTTTAAAAAGGTGTATTGAGATCATGGTTTAACTATAGAACGCAGGACCCAATGACAACTCTCGGTTTTATTTACCCTATGACATAGAATAGAGTGGCCCTGTATTCCATGGTATACAGGGTTAGGGTCAGTCCATTCTATGTCCTAGGGTAAATAAAGTTGAGAGTTGTCAGTGGGCCCTGCATTCTAGCATTGCTACTGTCTAAAGTAAATGTATTTCTATACAATACTGCCTTGTTTTCAAATTTATCAAGGAATGGTAAGACAAATAATATAATTAAATATTGTCCCAACTGACTTATAGTCAAATTGAAGTGGTTTTCTTGATTTCTCACATATATTTCTTTGCTACAAATTAAGAATTAAATATGACTCATCTACCGAAGGTTCACACATTATATTTGCTATTTACAAGCGAGTTGAAGAATTGTGTTCAATAAAAATAAATGCTGTTAAAATAGAGTGTGTAATTTGACCTCAAGAACGGCAACAAATTCTTTTTGAAATTGCTTAAATGGCATTCAAATTTGTTTGGTTTGTTTCGTGAGGGTTTCAGTCTGGTGCCAATAGAAACCTCACATGTTGCAGTTAAGAATAGTCTTGGGATATACCTTGCCTGTACACGCACTATTAGACGATAATAAATAATGCTCATGCTTAGAGCTCTTTCCATTGTATCAATGATCTTAAAGCACTTTACGAAGAGAGAGCATGTATTTGAAAATCAACCAATGAACACTGTTTGGGTTATGAATGGATTGGTCCAGTTGAGTAGGTCATATTAGCAAACACAATGTTGCCTCCCTCAGTAGAAACTCATCAAAATCTTTGCAATAGCAAAATACATGTAATATTTACACATCTTTAACCCTAACGTCATAAGCATTCATTGAGGTACAGTACAATAAAATAGTAAATACTATTCTATTCTCATCAGCCAGTGTAGTAAGAGTTCTGCACACTGCAGTTTACTCAAGTAGTAATTGATAAGGCTTATGTTAATACTTGCAGGCAAAACTATACTTGGGCTATTTTAGAATACCTGTATCTTTACATAATTCAGAGTAAGTACGCTACATTTAATATTTGAAATTAATTTGTTCAAGGTTGAATCTACACATAGAAAAGTAAAGGCAATGACCAAGAATATAAGTAATAGCATGGAGCTATAAATAGCTTCATAGTAATGATCAACAATATCGCTGTAAACTACAAATATTTACAAACACCTTGTAAAAAGAAAACTATTCAGTATATCTAGACTAATTGTAAGAACAAAAAGTTAGTTTGCTGCTTCTGGTTTCATGCCCAATATATAAATTTGTTGGAATTTTTTACCCTTTCAAAAAATATTATTTATAAAAATGTTTTTTTATCAGTAAACTGCAACACAACATTAAAACTATCAGAGATAATAACGGACAACTATATTTTAAGATGTACTGTGCATCCAACGTAATAAAACCCAACTATTTTATATTTGCCATCACCGTCTTTAAAAACAAAATTATTTGCCAGATTCTACTAAAAACAATGTACAAAAATATAATAAAAACTTTTCCAGTCAAATTCTCAGTGTACCATTGTAAAGCAAACAAATTTAAACAAATTTAATCTATCTCCCATTAAAACAATCTGTAATTCGAAAAAAATATAAAAATACCAAACAAAACAATGGAGGGAACTATTTACACATCAGTTCACTATATTTCAAATTACTGAACTACACATGCTATCAAACTTGCCTGGAAAAGGGGGCACTTTGGCCACTCCACAAACAGGTCTCATTTTCCCCCTAAATGCTTGGTACTGGTAGTTCTCAGCGCCTTGTGCATTTCTCTTGCCTTGGTAACCGTGTTGCAGTAAATCATCTTTTACGGTTTCCCTGCCCATGAAGACGTCTTTTGATCTGAAATGAGCAAGCAAGAAAAACCTGAAAAGTTTTAAAATATTTCTAAATCACAAAAATTGCTCAATATAGGTTTGCTAAATTACAAACACATGCATGTGAATAACGGTGCTAATAAACTATTAATGTTGGCATCTTGTAGTAGTTGCATTTATATCAAAACAGGAATATTTTATTAAATAAAAAAACCTGGCACGAACTGGTAAACAAGATTTTCTACTGAACAAATTGCGACCAGGTCTTGCTTTCTCAATCCTTCAGCTTTCCCACGTTCACCCCCCCCCCCCCCCACCCCTTTTTAATATTACCTCCCCATGTTCGCAGTGTACAAGTTCCAACGGTTTCTCCCGTGCTGCATTCTCCAATCCAACATTTGCCCCTCGCGTCATCAACAGATTCACAATGTTGAGAATGTCGCGTTCCGGTCGATCGCGGCCGACAATTAAATGCAGCGCAGTGTTCCCATCATACATCTGGCTGTTGACGAGTCGTCCGGGGTCGTCGCAGTAATCCAATAAGATGTAGATGAGATCAATCTTATGCAGCTCTACAGCGTAATGGAGGGCAGTCTTGCCGCTGTTGGAATCCTGTGGAATTATGGGATATCGTCAATACAGGCCGACTCGAACCAAAAAAACAAGACAAGCATATACTTCCACTACACTGAGGCAAAAACTACCTACACCAATGGATGGAGAATCTTACTAGAAGAACAACCCAGATAACTTAATTAATAGGCTAGAAGTTTTAGCTCCAGATCCTATTTTGTGAAGCAAAGTTAGGCCCTTTTACACCAAGAAAAACCTAAACCATGCCCACGAATTAAACATGACTGACCGGTTGTAGTGCAGAGGCGAAGCTTTGCAGCAGGTGTCTGACAGTGTCTGTACAGTTGATGATTTCTCCTTCAGTGCTCACAGTGCCATGCATCTCAACAGCCAGTATGAGAGCAGTCTTGCCTAAGAAAACAACACAATTCATAATATAATACAAAATGGGAAACTATCAAGGGCTGAGTAGCTTTGTTGGTAGAGCGCTAGTATGGCAATCTAAAGATCGCAGGTTAAAGAAAGTGAAACTCTTGGTTCAACATACATGTTTAATACCGGCCAACAACACTTTTATAAATAAAAGTTGAAACAAGTAAACACTTTTGTTCAACAATTTTACCAATTTTTGAGGAACTGAAACTCGTCTTTAGTTTCGCAAGTTTAAAGTTTAAGTTTGTTCGTAATACCATCAGTATCCGCAACATGCTAGGGTTTAAAAACTAAAATTCTTTTCCTATGAACCAGTGCGCAATGTGAACTAGTGCCGCGCATACTTGGTTGTCAGTTCGTCAAACCAAAATTGTACTTAGTGCAAGGTTTCACGAACTAACACCCAGATGCGTGCGAGTGTCAGTAGATGGTGACAGCGATTGTTTTATAAACAAAACACATTCACACTTGACATTGTATACAGCCTGTTTACTTTCATAGTTGGTGAGATCAAAGAGCTCTCGGGCAATTTCATCCGAGTAGCCACAGCAGCTGATGCCTTCACAAATTGCCTACAAAATAAACAGAAGTAAACTTTAAATAAGGCTCATATCTTTGTTTATTATACAACACCTGAACAAATCTTCACATTGGTGGATCGTTGATCATGTGCGTTTGATTATTTGTCCCAATGCACGACGCGGCTGCACCGCAAAAATTAAAGTTCTATTCAATGGTAAATAGAACTTCACTTGCAAGGTCGCACCCTTGGTCACGCTCTGACCAATCAGACGACGAAGATTTATTCAGGCATTGTATAAAACAAATAACGTTTGTGCGATGGACACAATTATTGTATTCAGCGACAGATGAAATGTTCCATTCCACTCGGCTTCGCCTCTTGGAATAGAACATTCCATCATAAAATTAATCTTACCATTGCACTCACAATCATTCATTATTTGTGTACTATTAGACTTTCCTAACTTTGTGTCTCAGTGCATGCTGTCGTGATCACCAACAAATAAATGAAGAGCTTGCTAAGGTTGGACTCGAGCCCACTACCTCCTGCTTACTAGTGCAGACATCTTGCCATTCAACCACAGAGCTTAATTATATGCAGGTAGTATACATAATTAACATTGCTGTCAATTCATCCAATATTTGGTTACCCCACCTTGATAGCGTTATTGTTTCCGTTTCTGGCCGCAGCATGCACTGGTGTGTTACCCTCTTTGTTACGGATAAATAGATCTGCTCCATAGTTGATCAAGATTTGCGTCAGATCTGTAAGATTGGACACCACGGACAGATACAGCGCCGTCTAAAACAAACAAACAAACAAAGCATTATTTGATGTTTATCTAATTAAAGTAAATGCATCTAAACATTAATGACAAATGGAAAAGTCAATTCAATGGTCAAAATTGACATGAATTTCACAAATGTGATCTTTTTCCCCAAAAGTATATTCACCACATACAGGTTGCGTACAAAAGAAGTTCCCTCTAAAAAATATTTGTTTGAATACATTTTAGGAAAATATGCACTTGTAGATAGAGAAGTTAATAGATAGACAATGTTTTGGGCTTATATTTCTGAATTTACTCCTTTAATTCCAAAGTTACATGCATTTAGGTAAACCTACCCTTTTTTGCAGCTGTCCACAGTGCAACATGTTATTACACTGTTGTGTCTTGTTCTAGAATGTCTAGTAATCATAGTGCCAGTGCAATGTATACATAATGTGCATGACTTACATAAATGTGAATAGCTACGTTTTGCAGGTATTATATTCAATCGCAAGTAATTTGAAATCGAGATTTGCAAATAGCGTCATTTTTTGACAGTAGACCAACAAATAGATTCCCTTTCATGGTTCCGGTAATAAGGTTTGTTTTTATCAAACTAGTTCAACAAATAATGTAAATTTTTTGTTAAGTTGACGAGGGAACTTCTTTTCGACTCGCGCTGTACATGGATATCTACTCACCTGTTGGAGTTTATTGACCACATTCAGACACTGTTTGTGTTTGCAGATGCGTTCAATGATCGCCAGAGACAGAGGAATCTTCATCTGGCAGATGGCAAGATGAAGAACACTGGTGACAAACAAGAGAAGAAAGGAACATAAATCAAATACATTCAGGGGTATTTTGGCATGTACCTAACACTGTAAGGACTGAAGACGTAAAAACCTTTTGTTCGAACCAAAAATGCGTTAAAAGGAAACAACAGGTCCCCTTTTCACGTATTAAAATGTGATAAGTGTCTTCAGCAACATACAAAGTAGACTTAACACGTTTGAGTAATACGTGAAAATGAAATTATTCTTTACTTTTCACATTTGATGTTCCAACAATAAGGTTTCACGTCTTCGGGCCTCACATTGTAACATCATTATTTATACTAACATGACAAAAATCACAAATCCAGTCACGAGAAACACGAATGACCAGTAACAACATAAACAAACATTTATTTAAATGAATTGCAAATTGACTGGAGAATTAAATGTAAAATTTCAAGAAAATTGTAGGTATATGTAAGACCACTTAAAAATTACAACTGAGTCAATCCAGGTACATTGTAAGCTACTCAAATACAACCTTTTACTAAACGAACCCACATAATATATACAAATATAATTATACAGATTAAGTTGCTTACGTGTCTTCATCTTCATCTTGGCATAGTAGGTCTTCCACACTCCATCCAGCAAGATGCTTACGGAAGGCTTCCAGTTCCCCTTCAGGAGGCATTTCTGGCTGCTGGTACCCACGATGAGTGACGTGTGGTTGATGGGTGTAGATGGGTGCAGAATGAGTTGGCATTCTAATGCACTGGGTTTGGAAGGGCTGAGCTGTACAAGATACTGCTGCTGGGGTGTAAGGGGGTGTCCGGGAGGGGTTGTGGGGAGGTGTCAAGAAAGGTGAGTAAGGCTGGACTTGGGGTGGCGAGGGCCAGTTGGAGAGGTACGATGGACTGGTGTTAGGCTTCTCCTGCAGAAACTTCTTGATGTCTGTGATTCTTTCTTGAGCTTCTTGGGACTCTGTGCTGGAATAGTTACGCTGTCGCTTGCACGGTGCGTGTGGCGACACAGTAGAGATGGTGACGGTTCCTGATGACATGTGACCTGTTACTTTGATGACAGTAGAGCCACTTGGCGAGGGCGGTTCACCATGAGAACTCAGGTTGGATTCTGGTGACCAAGGCCCGCTGAGATCAGGTACTTGCTGGGCTGGAGATGATTGGTGGTGATCAGATGCGTAAGGAGAAGGCACAGGACTAACAGATGAGATACTAGGGGCTTGGCTTCCATCCCAAGGAGACAGAGGGGAAGAGATACCGATATCCATGAAGGTGCCAGTCATGGGTTCCTCATTCTCCATCGGTGACTGGACTGATTCCGACTCGCTCTCAATGAAATCCAAGATGTCGCTAGAGACACTGGAGTCTGGTGTCGGGGGCCAGTCAACCTCGGATGGTGTCCCGGTGCTTTCCCCGGGGATGTTCATCTGCTGCGGTGGAATAATCGGAGCTGTGGGTCCGCCGCTGTGGAGATAATTCCGCTGGTAACCAGCCTGGGGTTGCTGACTAGTGTTACCAAAGTAGACATTGTGTTGAGCATGCTGTGTCTGCTTTGACTGACCAGAAACCTTGAACACTTGATGGCCAGACTGACTCATGTAAACCATAGGGGTGTGGTTACTTTGCCCCGGGGGACATACCACGCTCTGGGTCGACTGGTTGCTTGGCCTCATCTGTGGCTGCAGGAAGAACTGGAAAGGAGGAAGAGGTTGCTGCTGTTGAGATCCTATTTGCCAGTTGGAAGTGGATGGTTGCTGACTTGGCCTCCATTGCTGCTGCTGTGCGAAGGTGTTATCAGGTCTGTAGTCGTGTTCTTTACTGATTCCCTTGGGTCTAAGTCGAGGAATTAGCTCCCTCTGAGTTGATCCCACTCCACCTGCCTCCTCTTTTATTACAGCCTTCTTGTCCCCCTTCTCCCCAAGAGACAGACTTTGTTGGAAGTTATCGGCTAGGGATGAGACCTCTTTCTCCTTAGATTCAACTTCATCATCCTTCTCTTTGTCATTGCTGTCTTTAAGATGAAGAGTGGCTTGCAGATCTTGTGTCAAAGCCTCAACATCTAAGGCAGTTTCAATTGCCTCTATCTTGGGTTTTACATTGTCATCTTCGATGGTTTTCTTGGCCTCAATCTTTTCCGTCCCTTGCCCCTCATCAGTCTTTTCCAGCTCCTCTTCCGACACTTTGGTCATCGCTTCCTCATCTCTGATCAGCTCTTTCTTGTTTTCTAGACTTTTCTCATACTCCTCTGTTTTCACCTCTTCTTCTATCTCGCTATGGCCACGATCCTCAAGACATTCTTTCTCTTCTTGCTCAGGAGCATTCTGCAATCCCCCATTTGTGACGTCATCTCTTCCCTGTTTCTCATCATCAGTCTTCTCTTCTTCAGTGAAGACTTCATCGTCCACACAAGACTCCAAGGCATCACTGATAGCAGCCGGGGCACTCACTGCGTGACTCAGTTGATGAGTCTCTTTCTTGTAGGAGTTTTTCACGCTTCTCTGTCGGACCAGACGACCGTGGCCCACGCCCTCCTTATCCTTGTTATATTTCATCTCCAGTAAACTGAAGCTACGTGGCTTCGGTTTCTTCACTGTGGAAGCTGTTTGCTTTTGTTTCTGTCTCTCATCACCGCTGTTTGGTGCATCTTTTACTGGCTTAAACGATTTCTGAGAACTTTCCAATTTTTTTGGTGGACTTTTCACAGGTGCCATGATGGGACCAGTTGACAATGATGTACTGTAGATCATTCCATTAGTCTTAAAGGGTGGGTTGATGCATGATCCAGGAGGGACTACTTCTTGTATGATAGGACTGCATTTGTCATACGGGTTGCAAGGCATCGTTGCTGGATTGGCTGCACCTGCAAGGAAATGAAACAAACCAAAAACAAAAACCTTCAATTTAACTCAAACTCTTATGTTGGCCGGTTTATACTTCGTGCAAAATTAGCGCATTCAACATTCACCAGAGTTGAAATGTGTTTAACTTTTGCGAATTCACAGCACGAAATCTTGCGAGAACATCACAAGTTAGTATGCGCTATCACGCCGAGTATGAACCAGGCTTAACACAGGTTTATCAATGAATGTTACATTTTTCATTCACTAAAGGAAAAAAAAATCATTTTAATAGGGGCAAAAAAGGATCGTTTCAAAAAGGGAGAAAATGAAATAAAACTATCTCGCCTGTTTTATTGAAGTACTATAGCACTTGCCCACATGTAGTCAAAATACTGATTAAAGATTTAACCTTGTCCGGCATTCTTGTTCAACACTCATCTTTTTTTTTTTTTACTACAATGCACGGTACAATAGAACAGCAATGGGAATTCCCCTTTTGAAAACCTTGTCACAGAGTCTTTCTGTTTATGTACATCACTTCCTTGAAAGGAAATAATGGGGCAGTCCCTGGTACAACACCAGCAGCATGTACCTCATGGTAGTATTGTCCTGGTGGTTGTAGGTCAATACATCAGACCAACAGGAAGCCTGCCTTTGGCATACAGACAAAAGATTTCATTTCATTCCATATAAGGTCGCTGCAGCTGTTTCGTTTCCACTCTCCAGTTGAGTTGACCCAAGTAACAATCGTCACGATCCAGAGTGAAATCCGGTTGTCACTCTTTGTCCAAATTTTGACCAATTTAGTTTTTTTCCCTTAAAAACACCTCAAAACTGTTGAGTTCTAAATGGCTATCTTCAATACAACTTCTATGCTTTCTTTTCAGCTGTTCAGAAAACTGTTGTTAATTCACCTAATGAAATGGATTTTTTTGTCAATACATGTATGTAAACCCTGTGAAAGCAGTAGACATGCCGGCAAAGGGCAATAAAATTACAGAAACCAAACAATTTACCGGTAAATTTGTGACTGCCACTAGGCAACCAAAATGTCTTTCAAATAGTCATGGGAACACTTGCATGATCACACGCACACAGAAACATTTTTTGGGAAGTTTAGACGCACACGATACTTTGTGACCTTGCCTGATGTAAAATAAAACGGTTCCACAGTTTTGTAACTGAACACCCATAATAAATTGTACTAAATACTTACATAAACAACATGACATAAAAATGTAAGGTTTTGTATTACGAAAAATTGCATGCAATTTTCTAACTGACAACAAGGATAATGTACAGGAAACCAAAACAGGAAAATGTTTTCCTGACCTTTCTCACATAATTTGAGCTGCTTTAGAGCTGTTATTTTTATTTTTACACTTTGCAACATGCCCGCGAAATAATTATCGTTGGACATAATGATACCCCCCTATGGACCATATCTTCACCATAATTTAAGGTATACATATAATTTGTAGCATTGGTTATCTTTGTGAAAGCTCTTTCCAGTTATAACAAGGTTTTAAAATAAAAAAATAAAAAATTAGCCGACCAAACTAGTCGAGTCAAGGGGTTAGGTCCGATGTTTTTTACATTTTTTTTATCATTACTTTGCAAGAAAATGTGACTTTTCACCTGTTTTAGCATATCAAGTCAAAGCACAGCATTTTCATTACAATTTACAAATGAAGAGGTGTCCTAAATCAGCCTGGTAATGTATTGTACTTGTAGTAAGTTAGTTTTACCATGGAGGAATAAGAACCACACACAAAAGCCTGGGTCCAGTTCTCAAATGAGAAGTGGAATTTGGAAAATAATTAATTTGAAAAAGATATTCATCATTTTGGAACACATCAAATTACTTAGTATTTTATTCCTCCATGGTATTTGGCAGTAAATTTAAGTACACACATGTATACCATGGAGAAATAAAAACAAAAGGTTGTACAATGTATGACATTGACATAGTGTACAATATGTGTACAGTGTGTACATGATGTACATGAATGTACATGATGTACTTATGTACATCACCAGCTATTTGTACATGATCAAATTGACAACTCAAATATACTGTACAAAGTGTGCACACCACCAGTGACATGATTTTACTCACCAACTTGTTTTGCAAACTTCAACGAGTCAACTCCGTTGGTAGCTCTCTCATCCAAACTATTCCGCTCCTCAGCCTTTACATCAATCGAAGGCATCCTGGAATGCTGGAAACGGAAGTAACCCTTACAAAAAACACCAAAATCGCTGCCAAAAAGCACCCAAAACGCGGGATTTTGATGCGGAAGTTGAACAGTTTTGCTCAAAATAGTCACGCGTATAGTAAACACATGATCGATGGCGCAGTACACGTGGAACAAAGCCTCTGATTGGTTGGGAAAAGGGTAGGATTAGTTATGAATATTCATCATGTGGCCTGGGATATTTTAGGGGTTTTCCCCTGGCGTGTTTCGTGACCTCATTGTTGACTTACGTTTGTGTTGCGCAGTGGATAACAATGACATGGGAGATGCAGAAAAAGATTTAGTGTTTTGTGCGAATTGAAAGCAGCCATACCATGGCACACTGATTAGTGCTCGGGCCATTAATACACGTGTATTTTATTCGGCATACACGTATTGTCACGGTCGAAAATAACCTGTGTAAATATTTTACCAATGATACCACAAGGGAAATATTTGTAATGTGTGATTACTTTGCCATTTTCATCGGGGTAAATTTCTATTCATGAAATAATTAAATTCAATGCCAATAAACCAACTGGTTCACACTCACAGTTCAATATTCTAGACATTATCAATTTTGTGGTATTCCATATAATTTTTTTAATCAGATGATTAATTTCCCTGTACTTTCAAGGTGATTAAAAATCACGTAATAAATAGACCAAATATTTAAATATGGAAAGCTGAGTTATCTGTTAAAAATCAACAGAAACTGGGGCATGTCACGTATTTATGCAAAAAAGTACCCATGTCATTTTGTTAATTACGTCAATAAGAGATGGATAGAATTTGACCTTGTTTTCCGACTCGACGGGTGGGGTTTAGTTCGTTTAATCCGAAACAGGATACAACAGTCACGATGACACAAATTATTTTAATTAGAATATTCAGCATCACAAACGCGCTAATCTACAATGTACATGCACTTGAACATGTACATGTATATGCACACCATGTACTGTACATGTACACCAGCCATTGTTATATGCGCACTGAAATAGGCCGCGCCCAATAGACTCCGCGAGCCACGTGCACATCACACAAGCTGGAATTTGATCACAGCTGTGATTGGTGGGAAAAGTCTTGGGCGGGGCTAAGGTGATCCATCTATTCGCGCTCAAATGGAGCGGGTCATGCGTGTAAGCACAAATTTTAAACCCTGGGCCTTTTCAAATCGCTGGCTTCGTATTCTGACGCCCTATGTGTGCTTCAGAAACATTCAATGATTGATGTGAACCCAAAAACTGAACTCTTTACATTAGCCTCCATTTTTCTATTTTCTTCTCAGTGTTTTAGAATTCGGAGGCGAATTTCGGAGGCAAAATTCGAAGGCGAAATTCGGAGGCCAAGCCGAAGACAAAGAAAAGGTTTAGAAAAGGCCTAATGAAATACGGACTCATTGCGCATGCCTAATTAAGTGATGATCGTGGTTATTGGGAAAGTGATCGATCACGTGAGAGGTTTTAACCAATAATAGGAAAACGAAGTATGTTTTTAAGTTAGGGTCTAATTTTCATATCACCCCGGGATTTGCTCACAGGTTTGCTCACAGTTCAAAAGTCAATTTATCCATCTACTCTTAAGTTAGAGCTGTTATTGTTCCATAGCCGAGAGATATGTTAAAAGGTGGAGTAACAAAATGGGAATTTCATGTTCCTTATTTGGGGGTTTGTGAGAAAACTAAACATTGAAAGAAAAATCCATAGAAGACAGGAGGTTGAAAGTGCTACCAAAGCAGAACAAAAAGAAATATATGTATTCAGAATATTTACAAAAAGATTTATTGTTCAATGAAAATTGATTGACTTGGAGTACATGTACAACCTAAAATAAAAGTTTTTCTTCTCTAGAGATACATTTTTAAAGTGGCTTATCGATGGACGTCTAAGTCCCGTAAGATGGTCCTACAAAACTAGACAATTGCTCAAGTACACTGTCT
The DNA here is from genome assembly GCA_037893245.1 of Crossaster papposus. Classification (NCBI taxonomy): domain Eukaryota; kingdom Metazoa; phylum Echinodermata; class Asteroidea; order Velatida; family Solasteridae; genus Crossaster; species Crossaster papposus. Next base: position 4,563,202 of record JBAIAA010000195.1, on the reverse strand, counting down.
ACTCAAAATCCTATCAAATCAGATAATCTTAAATAAATTGTGGCTGAGGTACTTTTTTTGATTATTGAAATGAACTGAGATTGCAGACAAGTTATTTCACTTAAGTTTTGAAAAGAAAAATGCAAAACAAAATCAGCCCTATTGGAGAAAAAAAAGAAGCAATGAATTAACAAATAAATATAACTGCATGTGTTGAGTTTTAAATTGGAAAACACAAATTCGTCCAGCAGTGTTATATTTCTACATGTTCCCACAACAAATGAAAAAAAAAATTGTAAACTGCATTTTATACTTGCATTACAAAGAAACTTCAAGAGTGTCTAAAAAGTTGGAATGCTTGTAATTTTATAAATTAAACTAGCGAGATGCCGCACTTTGCGCGGCACCCGCTAGATTCGCGCAGCATCCCCGCTAGATGAGTAGTGTTGTATAATTCAACTGCACACGTGTACAATGTGAAATACCAGTTAAAAATCATACTACATAACTACATTCGATGGATTATAGATTTATTCAATCACGCTGTAAGACGTTATCAACGTTCATAAAAAAACGTTTAAAAACCGTAGCCTACATGTGTATGGGCAAAACGCTGCGTTGGTGAATGGTTGCGTAAACCGGTACCGAGCGAGTTCAATGCGCCTATCCGGTTCGTAAGTGACTAGGTCATAAACGCTCACTTCACACGGAGTAAAATGCAACAACAAAAACGCGCTACTGCGCGTTCAGCCAATGAGCGCTAGTAATTAGTGGTGCGTGCGCGATTATGACGTTGCAATTACGAACCGGATATCTTCAATGAGTGCTAGTAATCAGTGGTGCGTGCGCAATTATAACGTAGCACTTGAAACTGCGGATTGTGCAACGTGCTTTGCAACGTGCTTTGCAACGTGCTTTGCACACAAGTTTGAGACTCCAAGGGGAAGACAAATCGTTAACAATCGTTGGTTAGACAGTGTTTTTCTCTGAAAATGAAATTGGACCTACAGTTCACTATGCTGGTTCCTAGTATGCCTTTAGATGTGCTCTGAGATACGTAGTTCTCGAGTTATAAACGGACTAACACTTGTATGTCACCTAGACACACACAACTGTACTTTATATATAGAAACCTGGGAAAAAGACAAAAAAGACAAAATCTAAAAATCATTGAGATGCAAGGTAACAGCTCTACCAGAAGCCATTAGTGAAAGTTAAAAGCGTAGACTCTGTGAATTGCTTTCATCTAAAGCGATGTTTTTTCCTAGACAGGAACCTTGAGTGCTGAAAAACATGCAAAATAAACTCAGGCCAACCTAATACTCACCCCTTTCGCTGACACAACTTTTCAAACTTTTCATCAGGCAAAAACAAAATCTTCAGTATTTCCCCAGCCAAGATTAAAGTCTCAAATCAATTTTTAAAAGAAAGTTTTCTTCAACATTTTGCACCCGACAGTTTTATTTTTCCTCCCACCTCTAAAACTGTAACTTTGATTCTTTGTCATAAAGGCTTACGAGCTACAGTGCCTACAGTGCTTTTGAGGGATCCTTGGTTTCATTACTAGAAAGAATTAATAAAAATGGCATATTCCCAATGCATCTAATGTACAATACAAACCTGAAACCAACTCGACAAGTCAAATAGTTTACACTCATTCAAGTTCTCCAGGTTGAACTAAAGTTCCAATGGGATTTTCTGTCCGTATTTTATGAGTTATCCATGGAGCCAGGAATGTTCTCAATCCCATGCTGCCTCAGCTGCGCTCTCAGAAGATTGTTTTCATTCTTGAGTTCTTCCACCTGTTGCCGTAGCAACTCATTGTCGACGGAGATGCGTTCATGCTCTTTGACAGTTTCTGCCATGCGACCATTGGAAGTTCTCAGATCGACGATGTAGTCGCAGGTTTTGGAAAGAATACCTCCTTTACTCTGCTGTTAATGTTTTAAAAAAACGAGATTATCATTAAAATGGGATGGTATTAAGTGAGACAGCTTTACCATAACAGGTTGAGTTATTAAAGGTGTGTTCATGCTTGACCAGTGCACACACATTTACAAATTGGTGTCCTTGTGGAGACATCGCTTTGTTCTCGTGTACAACATTTTTAGAAAGTCGAAGGCTATTTTCAAATTTTAACAAGAATTACTCTACTGGGTTGTAATTTTGACCCAATATCCTTTAAATACATAAAATACTTAAATTTGAGACTGATAACCACACCTTGACAATTCCTAGTTTTATCTTAGTAAAATTCATATTTATTTTGTGAATTTCTTTTGGGGACCTATTCACTCCCTTTGTCGCAAAAGCCTCGAGTACCAGTCTCGGTATACGTGCGCTATAAAAGAACTGTTTATTATTATTATCATGGTAGGTTTTTGGATTCACAAATACTAATGGAGTTTGTGAGGTCACAGCATGTTTTCATTTAGCCAATTCACAAGAGTTGAAACATTTTAACCCCAGTGAATTTAGCAGCAATGTTTCATGACGTCCAATTCACCTCGTATCACCATAATATTTAAGGGATCATCTTTAAAGTCTCACCTGTGTTTTGGCTTGTTCTGATGCGCATTCAGGGACCAGCTTAGACAGTTTTACAATCCAGTTATTGATCTTGTCTCTTCTTCTTCGCTCTACTTCGTTATGTGTGGCTCTTCTCCTATCGTCCCTGGCTGTGCGTGCTCCATCAATTTTACTAATTATTCAAGAGAAGAAAAACAATTTTTAAGGATTTATTATATTGCTGTCTGCTGAGGGCTCGTTGTTCTCGATCCATGGCCCCAGTTGCAATAAGAACAAAAAGCACCATCTGTCGTATCTGCCTAAATACAAGAGTGAAAGACCACACTTACGGAGTGAATGTGTGTGTTCTTGGAGCAATTGTTCTTTGAGTCGCTCCTTGTAAGACGTCTTGTGGTGACATCATCACGTAAAACTGACCTGTACAATCAAACAAATTCACAATATATGACCTTGATTAATTATTATAATTACCAAAGTAAATGGGTAAATGTTTTCTTTCCATGCACTGTTCTGATTTACTTGGAATTCCCAAACTACAGGCTTTACAATAGGTATATATATATTTTGTTTTTAGAAAGGTAGGACTTCGTAGGCTTTAAAAGTAGATTTGTTGATTCGATGTCCACAGCATCATAAGACTTAGGCCTTTGTGGCATGTTCTTAACTCACAATACTTGTGATCCATCTTCAACTAAGCTATTGTTGTTCAGTGGCAGTACTCCTGTACTTAAGAACTTCAACGTACATCTTAAATATAAATGTGTGTAACACTTGAAAAGAATTTGAATCAAATTTTCGGGTGATGCATATTGCTTCTGACTGGCAGCTAGTTTTTGCTTAAGGCCCAGTCCCATTGCCAATGACGCATAAATCACGCATAAATCGCGCATAAAATTGGTTTGTGCGTGATTGTTCGTGGAGAAATTGGTCATTTTCTGGGGTTGTGCGTGGTCAGAATCACCGATGAATCGCGTATAAACTGCGCATGTATCACTTACAATCACTGACAAAGAACGAACATTCCACGCACAACAGCGCACAAGCCCAAACCCGATACAATTTCTGACGTTCAATCGACGCATGTATAGCGAATGTAACACGTATGGATCACGCATGAACAGCGCACGAGCACTGATGAATCACGTACGGTCCGCGCATGGAGCACGCATGTATCACTGATGAAGGGCGCACTGACAGAACACGCACATATCACGCACATATCACGCACCTTCCACGTCCAAACTACGTACATTGCGCATAAACTGCGCATAAACTGCGTATAATCGCGCACGTTGTGCGTGGAAAAAATTTTGAACCGTTCAAAACCGGCGATCGCGCACAAACCCGTCTCCGCGTACAATCACTTACAAAAACTGATGCTCCACGTGTGAATCACGTGGGATTTACGCACATCACTGACGAATCACGCACAAAGAAAATTTTATGCGCAATTCATGAGTAATTCGTGCGCAAGTGCAGTGGGACTGGGCCTTTAGCATGAAAGGCACATGAAGTTTAGGCTGGTAACCTGTTTTTACTGAACAGGACTTTTTGGTGCTGAGAAAATTGTTGTGCTGAGCAGCTCCATGAAATACCAGCTAAAACTCCAGGTGCTTTCCATGCTAAGCAAAAACCAGCCCAATACATGTACCAGTCACAAACAATATACATCACCTGACAAATTTGTAACCCTGTTTTTGCCTAGAAAGATTTGTAATAGAAAGCAAACTTTCTGCTTAGCAGCTCCATACAATTTTCCCCAGATACACTGTGTTGTTTTTCACATGGTTAGGATTAAAATAGAACAAACCTCCTGCAGCGTTTGCATTAGCCAATGATGAATCAGGCTGCTGCGTGATGACGCTAGGGTCCGTCACCACAGCAGAGGTGGGGAAGTACGTGAATCTTGTCTCGCCGGAGGGCGCGTCTGAAGTTGGACTCTCTCCGTTACTAAATGGGCTTTGGATGACCTAGTCCAAAGAGAGAAGATGAGAACACAAATTATGTATTTAGTCAAGGCAACCTTAGCAAAGGTGCAGCCGAGTCCTGATTTGTGGCATGCGATCGCACCCCGACGCCATCCAACGCCTAAAAGCTTCCCGAGAAGTGCGAAAAATTGCACGTCTGAAACCCACTGTAACACACACCTCGGCATATATTTACAGGATAATTATAACTCACAATGTGTGAAAAATGGTACATGTAGTTGGTGAATAGGAAATGGCTTGTAAACCAACCAAACTTATAAAAATGCCATACTGTTCAGTCCAAGCACGGACAACAGAATCACACACCTACAAAAAAAATCACTCGCATAGAAAACCTAGGTGTGCTTTTTTCCACACTCCTGTGATTTTTGAATCAGAAGAACTGCAGTTCTCCCTATCAGTATACAATGTACTATACAACCATACCAGTACAGTCTAAATAGTTTTTAAAACATTTGCTTCATCTTCAGCTTTACTGAATCACCGAGAAGCAAATAGAAATAGAAGCAAACAGAAATATTTTGAACTTTTGGGTTCACATCAATGATTGAATGTTTCTGAAGCACAGACTGGCACCAAATTGTGGCCGGAGTACCCTAAGTTAGGATCTTAAAATCAAGACGAAGTCAGGAATTCTAATTTCCCCTAAGTGACAAGGGAAAGACAGTCCATCACTCAGTCACTCTTAGAGACTGGTTCAAATTCAACTCTGGGTGCATAAACCCACATATTTTTCCTTCCCATTGCACATGTTGTTCATACTCAATCAATCTCAATAATCATGTACCAGAAAGTTACAAGCAACAATATTCACAAACAAATAAAGTTTAATATCATCGCCATTCAGTAAAGAAATAACTGACCGAATACTTTTAATCCCAAGTTTTGAATATTCGGTCATAACGCATTTTCGAATATCAAATACTAAATTATTTGAAAATGAACAACCCTAACGGTAGGGTAGAGTACCGGTAGGCGTTTCTATGATTGATAATTTATGAATCATCATGTGACTATGATCTGACAGGAATCGGTCAATCAAATCCTGAGATTAATGCTTCCTCTATTAATAGTGCAGTAACTAATTTGAGTAATCCCAAAGGGATAATACTGGTATATGTATCAGAAAATAATATTGATCCAGATATTACTTGGGCTAGATTAACTATATGGTATGAGAACTTACACTGGCTTCAAAATGTCTACTATTTCATTTGATGTGTGAGATACGATGTGTGAGATACGATGTGTGGGATACGATGTGTGGGATACGAGGTGTGGGATACGAGGTGTGGGATACGAGGTGTGGGATACGAGGTGTGGGATACGAGGTGTGGGACACGAGGTGTGGGACGAGAGGTGTGGGGCGAGAGGTGTGGGGCGAGAGGTGTGGGGCGAGAGGTGTGGGGCGAGAGGTGTGGGGCGAGAGGTGTGGGGCGAGAGGTGTGGGGCGAGAGGTGTGGGGCAAGAGGTGTGGTGCAAGAGGTGTGGGGCGAGAGGTGTGGGGCGAGAGGTGTGGGGCGAGAGGTGTGGGGCAAGAGGTGTGGGGCAAGAGGTGTGGGGCAAGAGGTGTGGGGCGAGAGGTGTGGGGCGAGAGGTGTGGGGCGAGAGGTGTGGGGCGAGAGGTGTGGGGCGAGAGGTGTGGGGCAAGAGGTGTGAGGCAAGAGATGTGAGGCAAGAGGTGTGGGGCAAGAGGTGTGGGGCAAGAGGTGTGGGGCGAGAGGTGTGGGGCGAGAGGTGTGGGGCGAGAGGTGTGGGGCGAGAGGTGTGGGGCAAGAGGTGTGGGGCAAGAGGTGTGGGGCAAGAGGTGTGGGGCAAGAGGTGTGGGGCAAGAGGTGTGGGGCAAGAGGTGTGGGGCAAGAGGTGTGGGGCAAGAGGTGTGGGGCAAGAGGTGTGGGGCAAGAGGTGTGGGGCAAGAGGTGTGGGGCAAGAGGTGTGGGGCAAGAGGTGTGGGGCAAGAGGTGTGGGGCAAGAGGTGTGGGGCAAGAGGTGTGGGGCGAGAGGTGTGGGGCGAGAGGTGTGGGGCGAGAGGTGTGGGGCGAGAGGTGTGGGGCGAGAGGTGTGGGGCGAGAGGTGTGGGGCGAGAGGTGTGGGGCGAGAGGTGTGGGGCGAGAGGTGTGGTGCAAGAGGTGTGGTGCAAGAGGTGTGGTGCGAGAGGTGTGGGGCGAGAGGTGTGGGGCGAGAGGTGTGGTGCAAGAGGTGTGGTGCAAGAGGTGTGGTGCAAGAGGTGTGGTGCGAGAGGTGTGGGGCGAGAGGTGTGGGGCGAGAGGTGTGGGGCGAGAGGTGTGGGGCGAGAGGTGTGGGGCGAGAGGTGTGGGACAAGAGGTGTGGGACAAGAGGTGTGGGGCAAGAGGTGTGGGACAAGAGGTGTGGGGCAAGAGGTGTGGGGCAAGAGGTGTGGGGCAAGAGGTGTGGGGCAAGAGGTGTGGGGCAAGAGGTGTGGGGCGAGAGGTGTGGGATGAGAGGTGTGGGATAAGAGGTGTGGGATAAGAGGTGTGGGACTGGGAAAGGGTGTGGGGAATGAGGCAAGGAAATGAGATGAGATGAGGTGAGGTGAGGTAATAGGGTGGGGCTTTCAAGAACATTAGGGGTGTTGGTGGGGGTGTTGGTGGGGGTGTTGGTGGGGGTGTTGGTGGGGGTGTTGGTGGGGGTGTTGGTGGGGGTGTTGGTGGGGGTGTTGGTGGGGGTGTTGGTGGGGGTGTTGGTGGGGGTGTTGGTGGGGGTGTTGGTGGGGGTGTTGGTGGGGGTGTTGGTGGGGGTGTTGGTGGGGGTGTTGGTGGGGGTGTTGGTGGGGGTGTTGGTGGGGGTGTTGGTGGGGGTGTTGGTGGGGGTGTTGGTGGGGGTGTTGGTGGGGGTGTTGGTGGGGGTGTTGGTGGGGGTGTTGGTGGGGGTGTTGGTGGGGGTGTTGGTGGGGGTGTTGGTGGGGGTGTTGGTGGGGGTGTTGGTGGGGGTGTTGGTGGGGGTGTTGGTGGGGGTGTTGGTGGGGGTGTTGGTGGGGGTGTTGGTGGGGGTGTTGGTGGGGGTGTTGGTGGGGGTGTTGGTGGGGGTGTTGGTGGGGGTGTTGGTGGGGGTGTTGGTGGGGGTGTTGGTGGGGGTGTTGGTGGGGGCGTTGGTGGGGGCGTTGGTGGGGGCGTTGGTGGGGGCGTTGGTGGGGGCGTTGGTGGGGGCGTTGGTGGGGGCGTTGGTGGGGGCGTTGGTGGGGGCGTTGGTGGGGGCGTTGGTGGGGGCGTTGGTGGGGGCGTTGGTGGGGGTGTTGGTGAGGGTGTTGGTGAGGGTGTTGGTGTGTATGTTGGTGTGTATGTTGGTGTGTATGTTGGTGGGGGTGTGGAGAAGCATACCTGAGTGACAGCCTGTCCCCCTTGGGGAAACGACGTCGTAGTGACCACATTTACTGCAGATGTACTGTTAGTAGCATCAGGATCAACCTGAACGACTCGATAGGTTACTTGGCTCTGACCATTACCGTCAGTCCGAAATTGGTACTACAGGGGAATTAGCAGGGTGTAACGTTAGTATGATATAGACAACGTCTGTCATGTCTGTACATCAAACAAAGGCCTTCACATTATTCTGATGGTTGAATTAAGTGCATACAAATCTTGCTGTTTGAAAAGATGGGGGGTGATAATGTTAAATGACTGAATGTTATTAAGTGGCCTAGAGCTCAAATCAACAGGTTATTGCGTAAAACCATTATACATGTAAGGGGTCTAAAAGTGTCACTAAAATTTACTTCAACATTTTTTTATTTGCTTTTACTTTGTTTGTGTAATCAATCTTTGAGATACATGTGTAGAAGGCATCATTTTTTAATATCTGTAAATTCAATAAGATTTGGTATTGTGTACTTACATGAATGTTTTCAGCTCCAAAGGCAGCCGAGTTGGCAATGACTGATGGGTCTTCCGATCCAGAGCCAATCTCCCCTGCAAATAATTGCAAACATAAAACAGCCGTCCATAAAATAGTCAGCCCGTCAGTCCTGAAGTTTAAGATCTGTAGCATTACAAATTTGGTTGCCATCTCAAAAAAACACACAACTAACTTAAACTAACTTTTTTTCAACCAGTTCGTGCCTTGATCCAAAACGGGTTCAGGCCAGCATTTGTAGGTAGCACACCCTAATATTTTTCAGCCTCGCTCACTGCGAGCCGGTCGCTGACAGATATGTTTGGCCTTGCTCGTGACGTGAAATTTTGTCAAATGTTTATTCCTGTATACACGTCATCGGACGTGAACTGGTTAAGCAAACAAAAATCTATTAAACTTACCATCGTCTTTTCCTTGAAGGTCTTGGTCACTTTTTTCTTGTCCACTAAACAAATAAAAGACAAAACCCACTTTGTACAAATCTTACATTGTAATATGTAACCTGCATTTCTGAAGGTTTTGAATAGCTTTCCACTGTCCCCCCCCCCCCCCCCCCCCCAAAAAAAGATCTTACAATCACTGAAATGTGTAGCATCCCGAATCCAACAGAATCCAAAAGCTAGGGATAGTATTGATGAATAGTTTAGGCAACTATTTAATTTCCAAAATAAATTTCTGCCATGACTCAAGGAACTTACCTTTTCAGCAATTCTTCAAATAAAGTACCCTTGATAATGGACAGCTGTTTTGGATATAAACAACGTAGTACTGTATACTGAACGTGACTATTAACACAATTATATCCCAAATGTGTGCTGTCCCATTATAATATAATGCTACAAAAAGGTTTACCTGTTATTAATCTCATTGTTCACGGCCATCATATCAAATTTTGTATTTTTTTATCATGAAAGAAACACAGTAAGTACATTAACTCCCGAAAACTGAAGATTCAGATGTACCAGTACATGTATCTCACAATAACTCCATTCACTCAGTCCAAAGAAGCTGTTGGAAGACTTTCTCATCTGAAAGTCTTAGGTTCTTTGAGAAACTTTGTCCGAGTTTGACGAAAATTGAAAACACCCATGTCTAGTGAGCACAATGTGACTGCAATCTATTTATAAATGCCCACTCATAATTGTTCCTATTTTAAACTAGAGTCGGACCGAGTCACACGGCACAAAGACACTGACCTATATGTATACTTGATGTTGAAAAGTAACTCAGCAACTGAACAAATTCTACAAAAAGGCCCCCAGCATCTAAATCACTAGCATCCCTCTTGCATAATGGATGGGTCAGTTTTCAGGCACCTGATTGGCTTCAACTAAGCATTTGGTACTTTGGGATGAATCATTGTAGTGGAGGAGGGATGGTTAGGTGAGTAATCTAATAAGACAGTGTGATGGGGGCAGGAAGTGATACATGTTGTATTGCAGAGAGTAAGGGGCACCTGACGTTACGTTGCATACATGTGACTGTGATCTGGCTGGCCAATAATCCCATAGTGCCAAAACAATAAATATAAACGCCATACAAAGATTTTCAGAGACTCCTTATTTTCACAACCACAAGTTTTGTACACATTTCCCAGATGGGTTTGACATCTGTTCAAATTGGGGAAAAAGAAGAGCGTTGTCATAATAAAAAAAGGTAAGGTAAGGATGGTTACAACGTAATTTTGTGATTCCCTTTTATTACAACTTGACCTCAAATAACCTTTGACCAAAGTATGCGACCTTTAATATCACATTACAAGTTTCCATATTGCAATGACCATTGTTTGATTGCAACTTAAAGTTTTCAAATGAGACCAATTTTACAATTTGAGTATACATTGAGTATACATTGTAGGAACGCCTGCCACGTAAGCTTTCATTTGATATCCATAGCCCCTCCCATTCTGGAGGTATGACATGTTTGCAAATGGATTACTTCCTTGGAGTTCAAATTACACAAAAGAGAAAACAGGCTTTGAAATAGCCGGCTCTGTTGTAGAACAGAAGGATGCACACAAAAGGATATTTTTTCCCAATTTATTTATACAAATCAACATTTCTTTGAATAAAACCTGAAAATGGATGTATTTTGTGAAGCCGGTCACATGTTACATGACTCAAGTTTGATTCCAATTAGACTAAAGGTTTCAAATAGGACAAGTTTTACAATTCAAGCCAACATTTTAACATAAAAAGTATGATTTAGTCATGCATAGCACCGAAAACGAAAACCGCGGTTTAGTAATTTTTCGGTGCAAAAGGATCCCGACTTTACTTGTTCACAAAACATGTTCTGGAGCTAAAACTATACTTAGCCCAAATCGAGATATGTTGGTGTTATTTTTCATATGTTTGAAATAATGACAGGAGCCCACTGAATACTATGACTGAGTATTAACATAGTAAGTTTAAGCTAAAAAATGATTTTACAACTTGTTGACGCTTATTACTGTGACCGATTTCACATGATGTAAAATTAACAACGCTACATTTACAGGGAGTAGTAGGCAGATCACACTATTTTTCAAAGTTCTGCAAATATGCCTTCAAAATTAGGCTCATATTGTAGCCTACTAGTAAAATCTGGCAATTATTTATTTCTTTATCAATAATAATAATTATTATGCTTCATGTGTTTATATGACAAATGTAACGTTCAGGTATTTTTATCAATAATTTTCACTCGCACAAAATTAGTTACAATACAACTAACGTTATTTTACGTTTGTTTGTTTGTTGGAGGTGTTGGGGTGTTTGTTGTTGTTTTTTTATTCAACAATCTCCACAGGGCACAGGTACAGATAAAAATTACATATATTGTTAATGTTAGAAAATGGATAAAAATTCACATCAACAAACTAAAAGAAAATCAAACAAGTACATGGGCTAGGCAGTACCAATAATATGTTGCATGCAACTCGACAAGCAAGCTGCTTGCATGAGTCACCTAACGTTACTTGGTGAATATCGAAATGGATGTGCCACTGGCATGACTGGCACTGCCACTGTGCCCGAACTACGTCGTTTGCGTTACAACTACACGTCGTACTGACCCGGGCATTTCTGACACCGCCCGTACCAGGTACGAATAATCAATCAATCATGTGGCCCTCCAAATGCTTGGATTTTTCTTCCACTACGTTTCTTCATCCTAAGAGTTTGACCATTCAGAACTGACAACTAATTATCCTTACCTTGGTTCCAGGGCTTGTTCTAACATATCCATGTGGTTTTGCCGAAACTAAGGGCCACAAACGAATCAGGGAAGCAGCACAAAGTCACGGGGACAAACACTGGGTCATGTGGGTGTACATGTGACATTGAAACAAAATGGCTGCTTCCTGCAGCCTTCTATTCTTTATCGTTAACGTTGTTCGTGCGCTTTTTAGATAGGGTGATTGGCAAAGATATATCGCTCCGCAAGACCAAAATCCACTTAAAATAAACGTTTTACATTCTACTTGTTATATTTAATTTCTAACAAACTACCGTTTATTCATGTAAAAGTATGCTTTGATTAATATTCGTCACGATGTGAACGTTTTGAATTATTGTTATGCCAATTTTCTGGGGTTTTTTGTTTTAGTTTTTACTCCGGCGTAGGAATTATCGTATACCGTACGAGGGTGCGTTCAGCGTAACATCATGGCACCACCTGATATCAACCAATCACATGACTTGGATTAAAATCCATTTACATTTAATATCAAAATAAAGCTTTGGTCATTAGCGCTATAATTATTGTGTTATTTGGGCAAAAATAAATTCAGGTTTTTTCCAGTGAATAAAAGTTGTAAGTTCATTCGGATGCTTGTAAATGCTGATTTAAAAAAAAAAATTGTTAAAATTCCGGCACAGTGATAACGCGGCGCAAACCATAGGCGCCTAGTACAAAACTCAAGTTGGCCCTATTTTCTCCAAAAACCTGACAACTTTAGGTCACTTTTGTTACATTTTGTGACTTGCAGCTAAAATAAAACACAAGTCTAAACACTTATATCCATGCATAATATAATTTATTTTCCAGAACAGCACAATATAGGGCCGGCAACAAGAAATTAATTGATGTATTCTTCTGATTACATATAGGCCTAGGCCTATGACTTTTATTCTAAAAAATTGAAGTCTGGCGGCGCGACACGACCGGGTCTCGATGTCTCGCGTTGAGGTTAATAATAATAGGGAGGATTATGAGAGATGCTTCAAACGGGGCCAATTTCATAAAACATATGCACAACAATTTGCTAAGCACAAACAAGTTTGGCTTTAATCTGCTTTTTATGCTGAAGGAAAATCGTCAAATATTGTTATGCACACGCGGAATATAAACCGGCTTTACACAAAAGATAACAATGTGCTTTATTATGTTCGCTTCAAGTTGTCCACAACAGTCGAACATACACAATCTGACGGGCATATATAACACTCATACATTTATTCACTCGTTAGGCACATTCTAATGCGTCCTGGTATTTAAAAACAAGGCGATTTCCAATGTCGTCACGTCCAAGTTCAAACATTGCATTGGCAAGCTCAACGGCTGTTTCATGAGGAGCGCTCATCTTCAGGCTCTTTCCTCGCCAGTCCCTCAGGACTGCGAACAGCCGCTCTTTTGGCGGGAAACCTCGCTCGATGCTGCCGATGCGGTTGTCAGGGAGACCGAGTGAGTGCGCGACTGCACGCCAATCTTGAGAGAGGCTCGAGGCAATTCGAAACAGCTCTTCGTCACACAAAGGCCCTTTAAACAAGAATAAACATGTACATGTACATAAAGGCCACACAGTACGACGTACATTTATGTTGACTTGTCGTTATCTGCTATTCTCTATTTCACTTTTACCCGAGATTCAACATAGACAACTACGTCTACAGTCTGTATGGGTATTGATGTTTTGATTATTGATTTCTCCCAGATCAGAGTGTTGGAAATAAAGTGAAAATCTCACTCTCAGAAAGAGTGATTCTCTTATAAAACCACTTGTAAAATGGGTTAAAACTTAAAGTGAAAGCACTTTTTTTTGTAGTAGTTTTTATAAGAGATAAACAGATTCACTCTTTATGACGTTATACCTTTCGGTGCTATGACGGGTACATCGGAGCATATTTTGTAGTATGTGGTCGGGTCGCCGTATCGTGGCATATTACTGTTAAGTATTAGGTGGTCGCCGCCGGCGATGGAGCTGACAAGACAAAATGAGATTTGAAAATGCACACAAATGCAAATTTGGAAGATGTTTGTGTTAATAACTGCACTACATTTTGATAAAAAAATCATTGGCACAACTGCCCCATAGACGAGTTCTCCATCAATAACAAATAACATCAGAAGAGGATATCAATTTACGTCGTTTTCTCTAAATAACTTTTTATTATGTGATTATAAAGGTCATGATTTCACTTACCTTGCAAATATCTTCAACAAATTAGTAGAAAGCAATTTTAAAGCAGGATTTGAGCTAAAGTTAAACAACTAACTTTACATTCGAAGCAGGGTATGCCCTAGATCGCATGAACAAAAATACACATGCTCGGGTCATCATGCGGTGTTGCGATGTAAACAACTTTTCGTAGCTACGAGAAAATGCTAACATCAGTCACGTTAACCGTTGGACCGTGTACATGGCTCTGTATACACTTTGCCCTCAACGGATAAATCCCCTTTCATGTTTCTAGACAACAATGGGTATTATTTGATCAGCAAATTCAGAATAATTAAAGGCTGTTCATCGATCACAATGCTAGGACCGTAATGACATTGTGTAGGGGCTCGGTACTTGGAAAATGGAATCTACCACCACACATGTGCAAAATGAATGGTGATTTTAAAAACCGATCGGCAAATTTGAAATGTGTTCGGCAATAAAGTTGAAACGAAATCAACTTTAAAGGCCTAATAATTGTTTTTAACGGAGGCAGCATTCTGTAGGCATATATTGTAGGCTTCTAAACAATCACAGGACTCAGTAATAACAAGAACACAATAGAAGATTTTTAAAATTTCATATTTTTTTATTGACACCCTGTGATAACCAATAGTTAGCCATTGTTTGAAAAATTAACTAACTGCGGAATGGGACAGAAAATCTATCGGATTGAGAAACTATGCAGAAATCAGTTGTTTGTACTGGTGAAAGAATGCTTGAACAAATGACTATTTTTAGTATGACTAAACAAGTAGCCAACCAACAAACTAACAACCCAACTAATCGACCGATTGATAGATTTTCTGAAGTGAAGTGCATTATGTGAACACAATGATAACAGCAGTGCATAGCAAGGCATTTGTTAATGTCCAAATAAACTGCTTGATTTACCAAAACAAACAAGATCTTAACCATCGCAATTTAAAGCCAAGAATTTTCTTCATCCCAACAAGATTACACACCTTAGAACAAAGCATATTGGTCGGGATGCACTCACGCAAGATCTTAACAATTCACAAGCCCAACAAATGTAAGTTTCAGCATTACAAGCAGTTATTGAAATTGCCCATCGTAATACACTGCTGTTTCCAGGAACAATAACTCCAATGGCAAGTAACTACAACTCCAACCCTCAAACAAATCGAACAGGTGATGAGGTTTGATACAGGAATAATGATCCACCCTGATTTTCTGAGTGGAACAATCCAATATGGTGTCATTACAAAAGAAACATGGATGATTCCACTGTTCGAGGGTTGGGTATTTTTGTAAGGGACACATCCATGCCATGTGGAGCAAATATTGAATATTGAAATCTGTTGATATATAAATAAAGAATTCTAGCAGCCAAATGTTGTTTTTAACCCGTATGATACATGCATATTAGAAATACATGCCAAATCAAAATGTAACACATAACAAGACAAAAGACAAATACATTGCAAGGGTGTCAAATACGTACAAAATTGGTCCAAGTTGTGACATGTCTGAAAACTGAATACAAAAACCCCTTTCCTTTTTGAATACCTCCAAAAACTACCCGCTTATCAGGACCCTTTACTGCATACAATGCCAGCCATAATTGTCTATGGCTATTTGGATAGTTCAAGCTTTTCATCTTTAACACAAACTTAAGACAGCAGTGTATTCAGCAAACCTTCTGTGGCAGTAATGATCTTATTTGCGCTGCCACTTTCTCATTACAATTGCACTGAATTACTGTTATACAACTGCTGACCCTTTCCTTTGCTGTGAAACTGGGATTTTCAGACCAGAAATCAGACATGTTGTGAGCTGCAGTGGTGAAATGGCTCGGATTGACACTTTATACAGTTTAAAAGATTTGTGACATGACCAAATACCCATTTCATTGTCTCGCATTGATTAACAAAAATCACTATATAGCCAGTGGTTATAGCACACTACTTGATGTGGTTAAAACTTAAAATATGCGGTAATAAATAAAATATGTTAATTTACATGAAAACAAAACATACAGATATTTACACATATATATATACATTAACTTTTTTTCTTCTTTTTTTTACAAATAAAAACTAAAGGTATTCAATTGCTATTATTAATGTGCATGGAGATATGACTGAATTATCTGCAAAATTACACTTGACTTAAATTTATCGGATGGGAAAAATGCAAAAAGAATCAATATGGTTTTTTTTAAAAATTAATTAGAACTGGACAGGTGCGCATAATGATTAATGGACGCACAACCCATGATATTTGACAAGATTGTTCATTATTGCACTGGATAGGACGGAGACAAAATGATTGTTTGATGAAATAAAATAAATAAATAACTAAGAATTGTTTCAAGAGATTTGGGTAAGTGTGCTTAAATGAACAACTGAACGCACAATCCAGTAATGGAATGGTTATTTCAAAATAAGAAAATGTACACATGTATTTTAGCCTTAATGTGACTTGCATTGTTAGGTTATATTTTAAGTACTTTGGTTTGCAAAAATGCAGAGGAACATTCAGTATACAAAGTGATGAGGACGGAATGTGTGCTTGTGAAAAATGAGTTTTAAACAAATTCAGGACCCATAACCAGACATCAGTCTAAAATCACAAGTAAAAAACCTACAACTACGACCTACAACTACGTCCTACAACTACGACCTACAACTACGACCTACAACTACGTCCTACAACTACGTCCTACTTCTACTAATTTAAAATGCTGTATGAGAATGAAGAGAAGTTTACACAGTGTTTAAGTGACTGTGCTTTGAGTATGTAGGGCACAAGAGCCACCCATATGAACCAAAGTCATTTTGACCAAAGAATGTTCGGAATTTGCAATTACCAAGAAATGAAATTTAACTATGATGAAAAAGTGGTGTTTTTTGGTTGCCAATTACCCAAAAGTAGGTACCATGTGTGTATCAATACACAATGCAATAAAAAAGCAGTTTAATTTTTGTATAATAAAAATATTGAGCGGTAGCGGAATTATGTACACAGTTTGTTAATCAAAGCTGTGCTGTGATTTGATGTAGGATGCAAGAGCCATCCATATGAACCAATCAGAATTGATCTGATATAAACGAAATTGAATAAAATTACCATGATAAACAGTTAAACTTTTGAAATGTTTTAGTGCCAATTACACAGTGAAGTGAAGGAAGCTTATAATCCCATTATGCAGTTACATTAAACAAAACTATTTTAATTATATTAATATTTTTTTTATTAAAGGTTTTTAAAACTTTTTTTGTACTTTTAATTTTTTGAATTGTTTTTTTTCTTTTAAATTTAATACTGCTGTGATATGTCAAGAGTCAAACACACACCAGGAATTTTGCATCTGGAATCACGGAAAGAGGTTGTTGAACCCAAGTAAACCGTATCTGTAGCAACATCAAGGAGGAAAAACATAAGACACAGTCTATCTCAGCAAGCAATGCTCTTTACCATCTGGTACCAAGACTTCTTTTGACGACTTGAACAGTATTTGTAGTGCTGGTGACTGTCTGGACAGCCAGCAACTGATTTAAGTCTTGTACCCAACCTACTCTGATGTTCTCTTAATGCTGGTGAGACTAAGCACCTGTTTGTTACTACAGAATACAGATTCCCAGGTCAACGTTTACTTTCCATCACCGTCTCCCAACAGTGCAAAAATAAAATAAAATAAAAAATTGTAATAATGGATTACTGTTGGTTGAAATGAGAACTGTGTGAAGCTCTGGCCATTTTCTTTCCTAAGACTCAGTGGAGGTTCATGCGCCTCAAACCACAGACAGTAACAAATCTTTTTTTTTTAAGAACTCTTTAAAAACTTTTTTTTAAATGACACAGAAAGACATTGAAAAAGACAAACACACGGACAAAGAAAAAAAGACAAAGAAAAACATGACAAAGTGGGAAATGTGAAAGGTTCAAACCAATTAATAAAAAAAAATACTTTTTGATTTTTGGAACGAAATGGGAAGATTTAAAAACTATTAAATTAAGAAACAAAATAAATATATCTAAAAAAAAAAAAAAATGAAACCCCTTCATCCTACCCCTTCACCCCCCTTCACCCCTTCACCCCTTCACCCCTTCAACCCTTCACCCCCCCCCCCCCCCCCCCCCCCCCCCATCCCCGTCAATGTTTGTTTTCTAAAAAAAAAATCAGGTAACCCTGAAATCCCTATTGTATTTGAAAATTTGTACTGAAACCAAACAAATAAAACAATTAAAAACAAATTGAAACTTTCACACTTCCATTTTTTTTTGGGGTATTCCTGAGATCAACACCTTGACAAAAATTTAAATTTCAGAGGTCCAGCCAGGGTCAATTTTACCAAACTAAAAAAAATATCTGAATTCAATTTGATCGAAAAATGCCTAATATTTTAAATGACAGGACCAGCTATAAAAAGATTGTGTTTTGCTAAATATATTCTAAAAACCAAAACAATATCATTCCAATATCTCCACACACCTCAAACAACATTTTACTTCACTAAATGATTCTCTTCCCTTTCTAAACTCCTTTCAAGGTCTTATCCTCCCAATATCAAAGCTCCTACTTGCTCCAACTAGTACATGGTTTGGTCTATCAAACTGTGTTTTCTGATCTTACTACTGTAAGAGCAAGGCTTCTATCCTCCCCATATCAAGCTCCTACTTGCTCTAAATAGAACGTTGTTTGATAAACCAAACCTTGTTTCCTCACCTTCCTAGTGTAAGAGCAAGGTTTCTACTTCAATATATGAACTCCTTCCAAGGTCTTATCCTCCCCGAATCAAGCTCCTACTTACTCCAACTAGTACTCAGTTTGATAAACCAAACCTTGTGTCCTGATCTTACTGTAGAAGCAAGGCTTTTACTTTACTTTATGAACTCCTTTCAAGGTCTTATCCTCCCAATATCAAAGCTCCTACTTGCTCCAACTGTACATGGTTTGGTCTATCCAACTGTGTTTCCTGATCTTACTAGTGTAAGAGCAAGGCCTCTACTTCACTTTATGAACTCCTTCCGAGGTCTTATCCTCCCAAAATCAATCTCCTACTTACTCCAACTAGTGCGTGGTTTGATAAATCAAGCCTTGTTTCCTGATCTTACTAGTGTTTGAGCAAATGTTTGACTTCATTCTCTGAACTCCATCCCAGATCTTATCCTCCCCATATCAAGCTCCTACTTGCTCGAACTACATGTAGTACTTAGTTTGATAAACCAAACCTTGTGTCCTGATCTTACTGTAGAAGCAAGGCTTTTACTCAACTTTATGAACTCCTTTCAAGGTCTTATCCTCCCAATATCAAAGCTCCTACTTGCTCAAACTGTACATGGTTTGGTCTATCCAACTGTGTTTCCTGATCTTACTAGTGTAAGAGCAAGGCCTCTACTTCACTTTATGAACTCCTTCCAAGGTCTTATCCTCCCAAAATCAAGCTCCTACTTACTCCAACTAGTGCATGGTTTGATAAATCAAGCCTTGTTTCCTGATCTTACTAGTGTTTGAGCAAATCTTTGACTTCATTCTCTGAACTCCATCCCAGATCTTATCCTCCCCATATCAAGCTCCTACTTGCTCGAACTACATGTAGTACTTAGTTTGATAAACCAAACCTTGTGTCCTGATCTTACTGTAGAAGCAAGGCTTTTACTCAACTTTATGAACTCCTTTCAAGGTCTTATCCTCCCAATATCAAAGCTCCTACTTGCTTAAACTGTACATGGTTTGGTCTATCCAACTGTGTTTCCTGATCTTACTAGTGTAAGAGCAAGGCCTCTACTTCACTTTATGAACTCCTTCCAAGGTCTTATCCTCCCAAAATCAAGCTCCTACTTACTCCAACTAGTGCATGGTTTGATAAATCAAGCCTTGTTTCCTGATCTTACTAGTGTTTGAGCAAATCTTTGACTTCATTCTCTGAACTCCATCCCAGATCTTATCCTCCCCATATCAAGCTCCTACTTGCTCGAACTACATGTAGTACTTAGTTTGATAAACCAAACCTTGTGTCCTGATCTTACTGTAGAAGCAAGGCTTTTACTTTACTTAATGAACTCCTTTCAAGGTCTTATCCTCCCAATATCAAAGCTCCTACTTGCTCAAACTGTACATGGTTTGGTCTATCCAACTGTGTTTCCTGATCTTACTAGTGTAAGAGCAAGGCCTCTACTTCACTTTATGAACTCCTTCCAAGGTCTTATCCTCCCAAAATCAAGCTCCTACTTACTCCAACTAGTGCATGGTTTGATAAATCAAGCCTTGTTTCCTGATCTTACTAGTATTTGAGCAAATCTTTGACTTCATTCTCTGAACTCCATCCCAGATCTTATCCTCCCCATATCAAGCTCCTACTTGCTCGAACTACATGTAGTACTTAGTTTGATAAACCAAACCTTGTGTCCTGATCTTACTGTAGAAGCAAGGCTTTTACTTTACTTAATGAACTCCTTTCAAGGTCTTATCCTCCCAATATCAAAGCTCCTACTTGCTCAAACTGTACATGGTTTGGTCTATCCAACTGTGTTTCCTGATCTTACTAGTGTAAGAGCAAGGCCTCTACTTCACTTTATGAACTCCTTCCAAGGTCTTATCCTCCCAAAATCAAGCTCCTACTTACTCCAACTAGTGCATGGTTTGATAAATCAAGCCTTGTTTCCTGATCTTACTAGTGTTTGAGCAAATCTTTGACTTCATTCTCTGAACTCCATCCCAGATCTTATCCTCCCCATATCAAGCTCCTACTTGCTCGAACTACATGTAGTACTTAGTTTGATAAACCAAACCTTGTGTCCTGATCTTACTGTAGAAGCAAGGCTTTTACTTTACTTTATGAACTCCTTTCAAGGTCTTATCCTTCCAATATCAAAGCTCCTACTTGCTCCAACTGTACATGGTTTGGTCTATCCAACTGTGTTTCCTGATCTTACTAGTGTAAGAGCAAGGCCTCTACTTCACTTTATGAACTCCTTCCAAGGTCTTATCCTTCTAATATCATCTCCTTTCAAGGTCTTATCCTCCCAATATCAAAGCTCCTACTTGCTCCAACTAATACATGGTTTGGTCTATCAAACTGTGTTTCCTGATTTTACTAGTGTAAGAGCAAGGCCTCTACTTCACTTTATGAACTCCTTCCAAGGTCTTATCCTCCTAATATCATCTCCTTTCAAGGTCTTATCCTCCTAATATCAAAGCTCCTACTTGCTCCAACTAGTACATGGTTTGGTCTATCAAACTGTGTTTCCTGATTTTACTAGTGTAAGAGCAAGGCCTCTACTTCACTTTATGAACTCCTTCCATGGTCTTATCCTCCCTAAATCAAGCTCCTACTTACTCGAACTAGTACTCAGTTTGATAAACCAAACCTTGTTTCCTGATCTTACTAGTGTTAGAGCATTTCTTTGACTTCATTCTCTAAACTCCATCCCAGATCTTATCCTCCCCATATCAAGCTCCTACTTGCTCGAACTAGTACTGCGTTTGTTAAACCAAATCTTGTTTTCTAATCTAACTAGTGTAGAAGAAAGGAATCTGCTTTACTATCTGAACTCCTTTCAAGGTCTTATCCTCCCAATATCAAAGCTCCTACTTGCTCCAACTAGTACATGGTTTGGTCTATCAAACTGTGTTTTCTGATCTTACTAGTGTAAAGCAAGGCTTGTATTTCATTCTATGAACTCCTTCAAAGGTCTTATCCTCCTTATATCAAGCTCCTTCTTGCTCTAAATAGAACGTTGTTTGATAAACCAAACCTTGTTTCCTAATCTTACTAGCGTAAAAGCAGGGCTTCTACTTCACTCTATGAACGCCATCCCAGATCTTATCCTCCCCATATCAAGCTCCTATTTGCTCGAACTAGTACTCAGTTTGATGAAGTTTGGTAAACAAAACCCCGTACTAGTTACAGCAAGGGGGAGCTTACAATGGGGAGGATAAGATCTGAGATGGAGTTCAGAAAATACAGCAGAAGCCTTGCCATCACACTAGTTAGATCAAGAAACACAGTTTGGTAAACCAAACCACGTACTAATTAGAGCAAGTAGGAGCTTGATATTGGGAGGATGAGATCTGAGATGGAGTTCAGAAAGTGCAGCAGAAGCCTTGCCCTCACACTAGTTAGATCAAGAAACACAGTTTGATAAACCAAAGCACGTACTAATTAGAGCAAGTAGGAGCTTGATATTGGGAGGATGAGATCTGAGATGGAGTTCAGAAAATGCAGCAGAAGCTTTGCCCTCACACTAGTTAGATCAAGAAACACAGTTTGGTAAACCAAACCACGTACTAATTAGAGCAAGTAGGAGCTTGATATTGGGAGGATGAGATCTGAGATGGAGTTCAGAAAATGCAGCAGAAGCTTTGCCCTCACACTAGTTAGATCAAGAAACACAGTTTGGTAAAGGAAACCACGTACTAGTTGAAGCAAGTAGGAACTTGATATGGGGAGGATAAGATCCGAGATGGAGTTCAGAGTACAGTAGAGTTCTTGCTCTTACACTAGTTAGATCAAGAATCACAGTTTGATAAACCAAACTGTCTATGAGCATAGAGCAAGGAACAGACTCTCTGAACTCCTTCCAAGGTCTTATCCTGCCCATCCTGCTTAAATGTCCATTGATTTTCACAGTAAATGATTCTACCATTGAATGGATGAAACTTTATGCAAGTATTGTTAAAAATGGAAACTTAAAAAAAACAAAAAAAAAACAACTCCAAAAAAAACCAAAGGCAGCAATCTATATGAATTGCAGTCCTCTGAGATTGGGGAGCAGTTGTGAAAGTAAAAAAACAAGAGTAAAAAGAGAGAGAGGAAAAAAATGAATGAAGAACATAAAAGAGAACGAAACAAAGGCAGCAATCAATATGATTTGCAGACCTCTGAGATTGGGGAGCAGTTGTGAAACAAGAGTAGAAAGAGAAAGTAGAAATATGCATAAAGTACAACCAAACAATGGATGAAAAAGAACAGGTCCAATACTGTGATAATCAATGGATTGCTTCACTCTCTGAACTCTATACCAGATCTTATCCCTCCCCGAATCAAGCTCCTGCTTGCTCCAACTAGTACGAGGTTTGGTTTAACAAACTGTGTTTCTTGATCTAACGAGTGTAAAAGCAAGGCTTCTACTGCAATCTCTGAACTCCATCTAAGATCTTACCCTCTCCATATCAAGCTCCTACTTGCTCCAACTAGTACGTGGTTTAGTTTAACAAACCGTGTTTCTTGATCTAACGAGTGTAAGAGCAAAGCTTCTGCTGCACTCTCTAAACTCCATCCCAGATCTTATCCTCCCCATATCAAGCTCCTACTTGCTCCAACTAGTACGTGGTTTGGTTTAACAAACCGTGTTTCTTGATCTAACGAGTGTAAGAGCAAGGCTTCTGCTGCACTCTCTAAACTCCATCCCAGATCTTATCCTCCCAATATCAAGCTCCTACTTGCTCCAACGAGTACGTGGTTTAGTTTAACAAACCGTGTTTCTTGATCTAACGAGTGTAAGAGCAAGGCTTCTGCTGCACTCTCTAAACTCCATCCCAGATCTTATCCTCCCAATATCAAGCTCCTACTTGCTCCAACGAGTACGTGGTTTAGTTTAACAAACCGTGTTTCTTGATATAACGAGTGTAAGAGCAAGGCTTCTGCTGCACTCTCTAAACTCCATCCCAGATCTTATCCTCCCCATATCAAGCTCCTACTTGCTCCAACTAGTATGTGGTTTGGTTTAACAAACCGTGTTTCTTGATCTAACGAGTGTAAGAGCAAGGCTTCTACTGCACTCTCTAAACTCCATCCCAGATCTTATCCTCCCCATATCAAGCTCCTACTTGCTCCAACGAGTACGTGGTTTGGTTTAACAAACCGTGTTTCTTGATCTAACGAGTGTAAAAGCAAGGCTTCTACTGCAATTTCTGAACTCCATCCTAGATCTTGACCTCCCCGAATCAAGCTCCTGCTTGCTCCAACTAGTACGTGGTTTGGTTTAACAAACTGTGTTTTCTTGATCTAACTAGTGTAAGAGCAAGGCTTCTGCTGCACTCTCTGAACTCCATCCTAGATCTTATCCTCCCCATATCAAGCTCCTACTTGCTCCAACGAGTACGTGGTTTGGTTTAACAAACTGTGTTTCTTGATCTAACTAGTGTAAGAGCAAGGCTTCTGCTGCACTCTCTGAACTCCATCCTAGATCTTGACCTCCCCATATCAAGCTCCTACTTGCTCCAACTAGTACGTGGTTTGGTTTAACAAACTGTGTTTCTTGATCTAACTAGTGTAAGAGCAAAGCTTCTGCTGCATTCTCGGAACTTCATCCTAGATCTTATCCTCCCCATATCAAGCTCCTACTTGCTCCGAGTACGTGGTTTGGTTTAACAAACCGTGTTTCTTGATCTAACTAGTGTAAGAGCAAGGCTTCTGCTGCACTCTCTGAACTCCATCCCAGATCTTATCCTCCCAATTTCAAGCTCCTACTTGCTCCAACTAGTACGTGGTTTGGTTTACCAAACTGTGTTTCTTGATCTAACTAGTGTAAGAGCAAGGCTTCTGCTGCACTCTCTGAACTCCATCCCAGATCTTATCCTCCCAATTTCAAGCTCCTACTTGCTCCAACTAGTACATGGTTTGGTTTAACAAACTGTGTTTCTTGATCTAACTAGTGTAAAAGCAAGGCTTCTGCTGCACTCTCTGAACTCCATCGCAGATCTTATCTTCCCCATATCAAGCTCCTACTTGCTCTCATTACTACTCAGTTTGATAAACCAAACCTTGTTTCTTCATCTAACTAGTGTAAGAGCAAGGCTTATACTGCCCTTTCTGAACTCTATCCCAGATCTTATCCTCTCATTTCAGGCTCCTCTACTTGTCCCAACTCGTTACTAGTACGTGGTTTGGTTTACCAAACTGTGTTTCTTGATCTAAAATACGAGCAAGGCTTCTGCTACACTCTCTAAACTCTATCCAAGATCTTATCCTCCACATATCAAATTCCTACTTGCTCCAACTAGTACGTGGCTTGGTTTATCAAACTGTGCTGCTTGATCATAACTAGTGTGAGAACAAGCCTCTGCTGTACTCTCTAAACTCCATCCCAGATCTTATCCAGCCCATATCAAGCTCCTACTTGCTCTAACTAGTACTCGGTTTGATAAACCAAACCTTGCTTCTTTATCTAACTAGTGTAAGAGCAAGGTTTCTCCTGCCCTTTCCGAACTCCATCCCAGATCTTATTATCCCAAAATCAAGCTCCTACTTGCTCTTACTAGTACGTGGTTTGGTTTACCAAACTGTATTTCCTGATCTAACTAATGTAAGAGCAAGGCTTCTGCTGCCCTTTCTGCAAACTCCATCTCAGATCTTATCCTCCCCATATCAAGCTCCTGCTTGCTCTAACTAGTACTCGGTTTGATAAACCAAACCTTGTTTCTTCATCTAACTAGTGTGAGAGCAAGGCTTCTCGATCCTGCCCTTTCTGCAAACTCCATCTCAGATCTTATCCTCCCATTTCAAACACCTACTTGCCCCAACTGGTATATGGTTTGGTTTAACAAACAATGTTTCCTGATCTAACTAGTGTAAGAGCAAGGCTTTTGCTGCCCTTTCTGCAAACTCCATCTCAGATCTTATCCTCCCATTTCAAGCTCATGCTTGCTCTAACTAGTACTCAGTTTGATAAACCAAACCTTGTTTCTTCATCTAACTAGTGTAAGAGCAAGGCTTTTGCTGCCCTTTCTGCAAACTCCATCTCCGATCTTATCCTCCCCATATCAAACTCCTACTTGCCCCAACTGGTATATGGTTTGGTTTATCAAACTGTGTTTCCTGATCTAACTAGTGTAAGAGCAAGGCTTTTGCTGCCCTTTCTGCAAACTCCATCTCAGATCTTATCCACCCATTTCAAGCTCCTGGTTGCTCTAACTAGTACTCGGTTTGATAAACCAAACCTTGTTTCTTCATCTAACTAGTGTAAGAGCAAGGCTTTTGCTGCCCTTTCTGCAAACTCCATCTCAGATCTTATCCTCCCATTTCAAACTCCTACTTGCCCCAACTGATATATGGTTTGGTTTATCAAACAATGTTTCCTGATCTAACTAGTGTAAGAGCAAGGCTTTTGCTGCCCTTTCTGCAAACTCCATCTCAGATATTATCCTCCCATTTCAAACTCCTACTTTCCCCAACTGGTACGTGGTTTGGTTTATCAAACTGTGTTTCCTGATCTAGTGTAAAAGCAAGGCTTTTGTCGTCCTTTCTGAACTCCATCCCAGATCTTATCCTCCCCATATCAAACTCTTACTTGTTCAAACTAGTATGTGGTTTGGTTTATCAAACTGTGTTTCTTGATCTAACGAATGTAAGAACAAGGCTCCTGCTTTACTCTCTGAACTCCATCCAAGGTCTTATCCTCCCCATATCAAGCTGCTACTTGCTCTAACTAGTACTCGGTTTGATAAACCAAACCTAATTATTCCCTGATCTAATTTGTCTCTCCTATATCAAACTACCACTTTAACTAGTTACTGGTTTAGTAAACTGAATGAAAGTAAATCCTCACACTTATTCTCACAAACGTCACCGTATCACCTCAACCTTAACAATCTCTCTCAACTGTCTTTCCACAAAATAATATTCGGTTTTCTACATTTAAAAAAAAAAGAAATGGAGCGATTTAAAACAAATTCGGTCAAGAATATAGGACCTCTGAAATTTTAACTTGTCAAAATGGAATGTTGTTAGCAAGTTCCTACACAATATTTTTGTGAGTTTTTTTTCCAAAACCACAAAATCCAATTAGGACAGAAGCCATACGGCTTACTGTAAAAGGATTTGTGCTTTGTAACAAAATATTATACAGGAAACTCTTACCACGTTATAACCAACTCTAAAACAACCAAGAATTTTTTTTTTTTTTTTTTTTTGATTGGTTACACACATATGATATCTGGTTATGGGTCACATGATGCAATTGAATACCTTGAAATATAAAATACTTTGATATTAAATACTACAACTAAACCCCCAAGTATTCCCCCCAATAGTTCACTGGTACCTCCCCCAAAGTACCAATGAACATTCTTAAAGCGGTGATAATATATAAATATCTTCATATAAAAGTATTTTACATTGATAAAAAAGGGTTTGCACCTCCCCCTCATATTGGTTGGCTTACCCAAGATGATTGTTTTTGGCTTGTTCCACTTGGAGCAGGGGAAGATGCAATTGGAGGGAGGGGTAAAGAGAGATCTGTGATTGATAACAAAAAAGTCTTGACTTGTTTGAAAAGGAACCAACTCAAACAAAAAGACCTTAACAACTCTGATTTCGTTCTGTCTCTAGCTGTGTGCATATCTCTCTTTCTTCCTTTACCCCTCTTTCTTCCTTTACCCCTCCCTCCAATTTGGCAAGATTGGCTCGTTGATCATTGGCTTACAGTTGTTCTGCCTGCTCATAGAACAGAACATATGCATAGGAGCTTGGCACTGAGGTCTCTGTGATGGACTCAACTCTGTCAAGACATAAAACAGTAATGGACAAAATTGTATTTTGCCCTATATATGTTTGTTTCTTGTACACAGTCATTTAGTCTCTGAAGAAGATCTTGTTAAGATCGAAATATTAGGCCCTCTTAACTTATTTGATTTGGAAAAAATTATAATCGGACATAGGTTATAATGAGAGAGCAGGTTTTGCACATCTTAGCGGCCAGTTAAAAGAACACCAAAGTAAAAATGTACTAGGCACAGAGATCTGTCAAGGAAAAATTATATATTTAATAAATTAAATTTATTTAATTATTAGGTAAAAGAGCAATTCATGTGCACTTTATCACTCAACATATAAAATGAGAGAGTTTGTAAGACCATTTGAAAATATTTGAACAAACTGCTGCAAATGCTTCAAACCTTTACCAATTGTACTAAAACAAAGATAATTTTTATGGAACATCAAAATGCAAAATTGTGCTGGGAACAAAGATTTGGCATGGAAAGAATAACCAGCAACAACGGCAATTAATTGTTTCCGTGCACCCCTTCATCAACAAATAAAAACAGAAAATTGGGAGACACTTAACAAAATACCGATGCTGCCTGACGCTCAAGTAAAAATGCTATGGATTTGTGCACATTAAAAACTAAATAGGTCGTGCGTACTTCACATTTAAACCTCAGGTTTTTAAACATGAAAAAAAAGCACCAGCTTTTCTTTTGCACGAAGACCTTAGTTATGTTAGTGCTACTGACAAACTATTTCTGCTTAGCTGATTGCTTACCTGGCGTCATCATAGCAATTCCACTTGTTAGTGAGTTGGTGCTTAGCATAAGCCACGTAATGACCGCCGATCATGGAGCCAGAATGCTGAGAGACTCCGCCCAGGTTATAGCACTGTCCTTCATAATCTTCAGGAGTATTACCTTGGGACAAACCAACAAATAAGAGACATTAAATCTACATAGTGTAACATTTTATTTGCATATTGAAAGACACTCATTTTATTCTTTTTGTTATTAATTAAACACAAAAATACAAAAAAAGTTTAGACTAAATTTCCTTAATCATTTGTACAGCTTAATCATATTGATTTAAAAATTTTGATTTAAATCACAATTTAAATCATAATGGTGGTTTTAGAAGGGTCTAGGAGGATAAATAATGATTGAAATGCACTAACTGTCTGCAATCGACAATAAGTAAGCCACATCCATCACAGGCGGAGCATGACATTTCTTCCAGACAGCATAGAACAGCTCGAAATTTGGACTTCCAATATGGTTGATGGTGGTGGTCAGATTGAGGTGACTGATGGGTGCTGGGTTAAAACATGCAAAGCATAGACAAAGGTGCAAACAGACAGGTGCAAACAGTATACACATAATGAGTGGGTGAAAAAGCAACATGAATGTTAGGTGTTTTCAAAGCTGAAAATGAAGCCACGGTTTTGAAAACCTGAACATAACTACTACAGGGTGTCCCAAGAAAATGGTTAGGGTTAAAGATGCAAAGAAGTTAGCAATAGGCGTGGAAAGACCTGGAACCATTAAATTGGGACACAATAAGTGGCATGCACAGCATATGATTAGATGTTATTTACAAACATTGTTAAACTAAGCTACGGAGCACCATGGAAAAGATCATTGCAATAATGGTTTAAAGAACTAATTCTTTGGGGACAGTACAGTACATGAGAAATGGCTCAATTAAACAAGGGATCTAAGCACATAAACAGAAAATTAAGGGTTTCAACGGAAGCCTTAAACTGAAATTTCATGACTATTCCATCACTTTGCCGGAAAAAACAATCATTATTTTTGGTATCTTACTTAGGAGCAAATTGCCCTAGAGGCAAAACGCACCTCTTTCATTAAGCATTCTGCTGCGTACATAAAACTGTTAGGGAAGTTTTTTAGCTCAGCAACTAAAATTAGGTGAACATTTATTACCAAACAAACATACAAGGAATAAAGTCACAAATACTTGAGCATGCAAAATGAAAATGAAAATGAAAATATGCACATGAAGGAATTTTGTAGGCAGATTTAACAAACTTACCTGCATTATCAGCCAGATATTGAGTCATGTCCAAGCCCTTCAACGGAAAGTCAATAAAAGTGGTCAGCTTAGCATGAAGACCGCTGAAACGCTTGAGGTCTGCGAAGAACACACTGGTCAAGGAATGTCGGGGCAATCCTTGGGAAACAATTTATTTGCAGTTTATCCTTTTTATCCTTTTTTAAAAACAAAAACGAGCAGCCTGTAAAATTGTTGTCTTTGCAAACTGTATTAATTTGATGTCACAAGTCTGAAATGTGTAATCTAGCAACTTAAGCCATGTTAATATAGATTATTTCACTTTTGTTTAATGACAGTAAACATGGTAAAGACTAAAAGAACAAATTTAAGGGGAATATATTGTAAAGGATACGGAGCACAAGATGTTTAGGGAAGCGCTGGATGGAAAAAGTCTTGGTGAAAACTCGCTTCTTCTTGCATTTCTCGCAGGTCTAGGAGCAACGAAGAGAAACAAAAGATAAACCCTAACCCGTTAATGCTGAAATTTAATGCAAATATTGAAGGGCGCTTTAACATGCAACAGAAGACCTAAAGTAAAAGGTATGTAAAAAGAAACCCGAAAAAAACAAGATTTATAATTTTAAGGAAACAGAATTTTGATTTTAGAAAACGAAAAACTTAAGACCTTAGCTAATATGGTAGGGTAACTTACCACCATGTTGTCTCCGTCCAGTACCTCTGCTTCTGTGAACTTATTCAGGCAGTCTTTGATGTCAAAGGTCTGCTTAACTGGCCGATTGTCACGCTCCCAGCTAGCACGACGTTGGAATGCCTTCACTCGCTAAATCAATCAATGCAATTTGAGAATTGTGAATTTGTGTGAATTTGCAACATGCTTAGGTTCAACAAGGCTTTACGGGGTTCAGTAAGCTTTTAATAATAATAATAATAATACAAGCATTTGTAAAGCGCCATCTATCTATGTAGACATATTCCGAGGCGCTTTAAGAAAAGTTACAGTACAATAATAATTAATTTCCAAGTCACTTGAAACAAAACAAGCATTCTAATTATAAGTTGAGTTAAACATGAATGTTTTAAGAAGGCATTTGAAAGTTTTTTACATTGTTCAATAAAGCTTTAGAAAGTTTATGAGGTTTTCTGAGGTTCGGTGAGTTTTTTCTAAGATTCAGTAAGTTTTTTCTGAGATATAGTAATTTTTATTCTGAGATTCAGTGAGGTTTTCGGAGCTTCAGCTAAGTTCTACGAGGTTCAATTAGGTTCTACGAGGTTCAATTAGGTTTTACAAGATTCAATGAGGTTTTACGAGATTCAATGAGGTTTTACATGATTCAATGAGGTTTTACACGATTCAATGAGGTTTTACACGATTCAATGAGGTTTTCCACGATTCAATGAGGTTTTACACGATTGAATGAGGTTTTACGAGATTCAATAAGGTTTTACGAGGTACCTCAGAATTAACAATTGTTTAATTTTTTGATTTTCCTTTACCTCGGGTACTGGAACAGAGATGTCCCAAAAGATGTCATGGGTCACGGAGCGATACTTGCAAGTCTGGCATTCCAAGGTGCTCTTGAGTTGTCCAACAAAGAGGCGAGAGAAGATGGAGTTGTTACGAGCACAGTAGCGATCCCAGGCTAGCTTAGCTTTAGCTTCCTCACTGCAAGACAGAGACAGGAAAAGAAGTGCAATACTAATGAGTAACTGGAGATAAGTCCATTTGAGTCCTGGTAACCTTAAACAAACTACAGTCTGAATGCAAATCACCAAAATTATAATCTGAGTTGGAGTCTCAATCAAATTAAAGTGAGTCTCATTCCAAGTCTCAATGTGTTACAATTTCCCTCCCGGAGGTTTTTTCCTATCTTACTGCCGAGGTCCTCGCGTGATTATTTTTACACCAAAGGAAAATTAAGTGTGTATTCGTACCAGGATATAAAAATTCCCAGCATAATCCCGTTACTCCAGTATATTATAGTAAATTAAAGGCCATTTCTACTCTGATATGAAAACCTACACGAACACCTACATACTCAAAGAGTTTGAACTATCACCACAGACTTGAAGTTTATATGTTAGTCAGTGAATAAACAAATCTTGAAAGATGAGGTTGACTTACGAGATGTCGTCAGGTATTTCTGGGTCATTTCCTCTCTTCTTGTCAGCGATGTTAGTCTCCTCATGAAGCTCACCCAAGAGATAACACAGGAACTCCTGGGCATCTTGCTGCCTGAATTAACACAATTAATAATTTTTGTTATCATCTGTTTAAAACCAGCCAGTACGTGACAGGCTCTCGACCAATAGGAATGGGTAAACTATCTATGAATATAACTATAAATCCCCTAACCTCTTCATCTTAGAAAATTAAAAGCAAATTGTGTATACCTTTAAGTTAACTAAGTATTTTACTACAATTCATTAAGTACTTACTTCCCAGGACCAAAGTGCCTTGCAATCTTCTGGAAGACTGCCTGCAGGTGAGTGGGTGCAACCACGTTCTTATTATTAGGAAACCAGATTTCCTTCAGCACTTCGGCAAAACCTTTGAAAAACAATTCAAATTAAACATGCAGTAGTGAGAATTATTTTTTTTACTACCGGTAATCTTGGCACTGGATGTAGATAAAAACGAAAGTCTAGTTTGCGTCGGAGGAGTATATACATGTAAAGTTTTTAACTGGTAGTCTTTATGCTATGCACTGCAAAAACACTGCAGCCAGTACACAGAGATCAGTCTTACTTTTGACGAGTGAACCCTGCCGAGGTGATCGTCGGTTGATGTCTTTAAGATGCAGGTCTTCCAAGAAATACTCTCTCAAATCCTTGTTCTGAGCCAAACATTGCAAGATGGAATTCATGTAACACTGCATGGAGAAAAACCGGAAGAACAAAATTTGTATTGTTAATTTGTGGTAAAAGTTGAGTTGGGTGCTAAAAATTGTACTCGTATTTTACAGTTGTATCCTCTCTGGGTGAAGTTTGCTATTTTTCAAATTGGCACCATTGCTAATGTTTCTAGCATCGTGTCATTGAGCTTAATCCCTGGCCACATGGCACATAATGGGTTGATGGCCATGGTGGCTGTAACTAGTACTCCCTGAAAAAATGACAGAAAAAAAGGAACCGCCAAAATATGGATGGATAGCTCAGTCAGTAAAATGAAAAGTACCGTAATTCAGAAGTATTCAGAATTTCCTCAGAATTTTACTAGGTCAGTTTCCTTTTGATATTTATATAACTGTTTGTGAAAGAGAAATACTTACAGTGTTACCCAAGTTGGCCAGACCTATCATTCCTCCACTCTTGGGTTTCCCCTCCAACACATTCCCTGTTCTTCCCTACAATGAAAATAGAACAATATTTTAAAATAACAACCCAATACAGTATTTCAACTGCGCATGTGCACAACAATATAGGTCACAGGTCATTTGGGATAAGGTCACGGGTCACTTCGGATAAGGTCACGGGTCACTTGGGATTAGGTCACGGGTCACTTGGGATAAAGTCGTCCCTTTTTTAAATTTTTGTAATAACAAAACAACTGTCAATAACTGTAAAATAGCAGTCACTATTTTGTTCTATAAATACACCTATACGCGTTGCACGCATGATGTGTTTTGTGAAATGAATCTCAGGACGCGTTGCAGCCGTGGCGCAGCGTATATGACGCGTCAAAGTGCTGCGCTGCATTGTAAATTGCGATGAGCTTTATGAAATTGGGTTTTGATAGTGAGAGCATCTTACGGTGCCAAGAACAGAGTGTTGAGCAGAGCTGAATGGTGGTTGCGGTGTCTCATGCTGCTTCTCTGCCTTCCCACTGCTGGATTCTTGCAAGATGGATGCAGCCTTGGTGCGTGAGATGGTGTTGACTCGAGGACCAATAGTGGCAGTGGTGGTGGTTGAGGGGTGGCGAGATGTGTTACTGGCAAACGTGGGCTGCAGGTGAAGAAAAGCATGACAGATATTATTTTATTACAATTTGTCACCGTTTTCAAAAAAAAAGAAAAGTAGCTAAAATCATTTTTATACTGGTTTTTATACAACTCTATACTGGGCTTACGGAAAAACGGTTGTGTACTAAACCTAGAAATTAATTTCTATCGACGCTCATCGAAAAATAGATGTTTCTTTTCTGACCTTGTAGTCGGTGTTGGTATTGCCCGACAGGCGTCGTGTCACCTTATGTGTACCAGCGCCCTCTTGTGGTGAGGCACCTGCGATCGGAGGGCAATGGAGGTCGGATGTACTGCCCTTTGATCTTTGTCCCATGGTGAAACTGGAACGTCTGCTGTAATTAACATAATTCACACAAACAAAATATAAACAAAAATATCTTCGTTTTGAATCTACCGTATCATTTAGTTACATTTTGTTCAAAAAGAAATGTTAACCTGACATTTGATCATAAACAAATGCGCAAAAGCGGCAGTTATAGACCGCCACACACTGTTGGACATTTTGAAGAGGCACTAGACGACTTCTTAAAACTGAGACAAATTCAAGTCTTACCTGCTAGATGCAGTAGATACAGGTGACAACGATCCAGGTGTGTCATCAATCTGAAGATTGACAACATCGTCAATGAGGTCATCCTCAACGCTATGGTTACGGCTGTTGCTGTAGAGACGAGACAGCTTGGCGGTCTTACTAACCGTCTGTCAAAAGAAAAGACAGTTGAAGAGGCGTATTAATTGATCACAGTACTTCTGCAGTACTCACTCCAACAGTTTCCAAATATAACAGTACTTGAAGTTGAAAGGTTGGAGTGGTTAGGAGTAACTTAAAGCACCATAAACTGCTTGATTGCGCTCTACTAAAGCATGATGGGATAGGCGTTGATAGACAGCTTACCTCGGAGGCCAGATGGAGTGCCCGCACAGGTTGCTGGCGAGTCTGTTGTGGTATTTTAGGTGGTGATGTCTTCCTACCATACAGCTTGGCCATAGGATCCAGGCGGGTATTGGCATTAATATCAGTGCCTCCATAGCGAGAAAAACGAGGTTTCTCAGCTGTGGGAAAACAAATAAAATTAGGAGTAAACCTTACAAATTAAGGTAAAAATTGTGACTGATTGTTAACTCAAGATATAATAATAATAAAATAATAATAATAATTTGGAAGGCTAATCATCCTAATTACTTGCAGCCCGAGTGCTGAATTGCAAAGAATGCGGCTACAACGTGATCGAGCCGCTGACACGTAAAGGCGCCTAGGGCAGCAGGCCACATGGACTCATATATAACTACGAAGCACACCCTGTGATCGAAAGTGTTTGATTTGTCCAGAGGGAAAAAAACCGGAGGACCCAACGTAAATGTTGGTAAAATGCAACTAACCTGAGATGTTGTCCAAGGGTCCAGTTTGGCTGGAACGTCGAGATGTAGGCCGACCGCTGGATGGAATATACTCCGTGTGGGAAAAACCACTTGGTGGATGCGGGGTACGTGAACCCGGCGGCGACACTACAGATGCGGGATTGGACGGAGTCACCAAACGAGCCGGAGATGGCGATCGTGAGGAACGTCGTTGCACCGTGACGGGGGATTGGCGCTGCGATGGCGAGCGATACGACATGCCGACTACATCATCCGTGGTACTCAGGGGTACTTCCACACAGGGAATTGCATCAGGAATCTCTCCTAGCCTATCATCGGGGGAGTTGAGGGCTAGGGAGGACTTGGTACGCTGGAAGTGGGGGCTTCCAGGGGGTACCTTAGGGGATCCACAGGGGGGCGACTGAGAACGATGAGGGAAGGAAGCTGATGATGTAGACACGGGGGAGGTGTCAATGGGCTTCCTACCAGTATCGCCTAAACAGGTGCGGGGGGGGGGGGGGGGGGGGTAAAAATAGCATCATAAACCTGCATCATAAACCTGCATCATAACAAGTAAAACTGTCACAAATCTTTTACCCTGAATTTTGTATTGAATTATTTTTGGAGGTAAATAATTGATGAAACATGAAATCCAATCCAAATTAAATAGGCCTACCTGTACTTGTATTTAAGTGAACTTTATAATGCAATCACTGAATACTTTTTACGTATTGCAAACGATAACAGGGATACTTGGAAAGTAGACTTTCCACGTTTTTATTCGGGCCTCACAGTGAATAGACACTTGAATGTGTATCATTGGTCGTTAAATAATGTGGAAAACCTGGCATTTTTTTTAAGTTTAGCTTGAATTGTCTAGAAAAGGAAAGGAACAATTGAGCAGTAGAACAATATCTGGCACCAGACCTACAAGTAACTTTTTTCTAAATACTGGGTTCCTAATTAACTATTTTCTATCAGTTTCTTGACCATGGAGAACGGGTCCCTGCCTTTCCAAACAAAATCAGAGAACAAAAATAAGAAATAACTGTTAATACATGCCCCTTTAACCATCGTCTGCCCAGCCTATTCGCTTAACCAGTTCGCGCCGGATGACGTATATAAACGCAAAAATTTCCCCAGATTCAAAACGGATGACGCATAAACACGCCAAGTTCAAGTTCGGAAATGTATGTCAGCAGCGGGCAAGGCCGGAAATGCGTGGGTGTGCTTCCCGGCACTGTCAGCCTGAACACGCTTCGTTAAAAATAATCCCGCCCGTGGGCTCGGCGATGTTAAAATAATCCCGGCGCGAACTGGTTAATACAGTGAATGCCCAGTCCTTAATAGCCGAGGAAGATTTAAGGCGTTAACAAAAATACACTAAAATTGGAAAAGAGGTGAACATGCGTTAGTGCTGGAAAAGAATGAACAACATGAAAGACACGGAACATATAATACTGATGACTGTGCAGTTGAAGTAAGACAAAAATGACAGCATGCAAAATCAAAAGCAAAATACTGTTTTTCGAATATATTACATGTGGTTCAAAATAATTATGCAAGTTTGTTTTACTAAATTATATTAGTAGCTTTGTTATGTATAATTTGTTATGTATTAAAAATGGTATCAATAGCTTTGTTATTTAAAATAACATGCAAGGCAAAAAATCATTTAATTGTACTTACATACTCAACATACAATACATGTAAATATCAGACCATTCTTTACTCCTTGGAAAACTGCATTCATTTAAAGGTAACAGAAATACAAATGATAAAAATGCAATGTACAATAAGGCACATCCGTACATGATACCTTTTTTTCTCAATTATTTTTTTTCTTCAAAATGTATGCTGGGAAGCTGGTCACATATAGGAAATAATCAAACTAAGTACATTGATGTGAAGACAAAAATAGTGCTGTACGCAACCAGAAAGTCTTGAGTCTAGACGTGGCAATAAAGATGATGCATACTTTCTTTCATATGAGAGATCTGCAATTTGGAAATATTGAAGTCCATTAAACCTCATTATGGCTAATGGTACACAATCATGTACATTGTAAGGTTGACTGTCATTTATTATGTAGAAATCAACGGTTGCTATGACGTCACTCTATTGTTAAAAGTGTGGATTTGTATCTACGAATCAACGCTTTGGAGAAAAACTGTGGATTTGTATAGGTCTATAGATCTACGAATCTTTAGTAATTCACACTTTTTAAACATTTTAACACCGACATTGAAAGACAATTCAAGAAATTTATACTATAGTTGGAGCCAACAACATCCGTGAACTATCCATATTGACGCCGAGGCATAGGCCTATCTCGCACAAACATATATTATATAATGCTATAATGGGTTGTACGGGTGTAAAGCGCTATAGCGATCTATTTAAATTTTCTTAAATACAAGTAAAGTTAGGAATTCACAGTTTTCATCTTGGCTAAATCTGTACAAACTTTACGAATTCACTGCAGATATATTTGTCTTTGACACTAATCCAGATCTTGATTACGTAAGATCCTAGAGATGCATGTAAATTACGCGTTTAAAAGTAATTACATGGCCACGATACCAGAATGCATTCCTGTGTCCAATCAACTGGATTTCAGCTGAAACAATGACTGTGGATTCGTAATTTATGAATTTACTCGGTTTCGCACTTCGTGGATTCGTAACCAAGACACCACACTTTCTTGCACGCATCATGTTTTGCATAAAATTTGGTTAAGGAGTGGCATCGCAGGTCAGATCGCCTTTGAATTCTGTGACCTGCAACGTCATTCTTAACTAAATTGTATGTACAACGTGATGCGTGCGCATACCGTCGGGCACATTTAAATACAGATGTAAACAGAGGACACATCATCTATGTAGGCCATTACTCCGAAACTGCAACAGAACTCCTGCAAATGTTTAAATTCCTGATGAGAAAATATACTTTCTAAATCACGCTGCAGAGCTCCAAGCAATTCGACTGTAGAATTGTAGAAACTCCATCTTTTTTCACCTTTGCAATAGAGGTCAAAATCTATTGATGACTAAAATGTTAGTTTGCATGTACATGTAGGTCATAAATGATTCACTTATGTAGGCCTTGAAGAATGCATATCACCTCTCCTTGCAATCTTGCAGCATCAGTAGTGCTCAGCGAGTTACAGTTTAGTAGTATCCAGCTCTACAGGGTACATGCTAATTGTTGTAATCTGTCTATAAAATGCTCATTCTCAGGGAAACGTTCATGTGAGCATGAAGTAATTATAGACTGTGCAAAATTATTAACAAATGAAGCCTACATGTGCTGTAGCTGTCGACGCAAGGCACAAGACTCACTTTTAGTCTTGCATCCACCTCGTACTGTACAGGTTTACATTGCACGGAGGGAATAGAAACCAGTCTATGCCATGTGCTACGGCGCACACAGCTGACAACTGCAATCCGGACGAATTAGCGGGCCATAGTCATAGCCCCTGCCCGAAGTCAAGGGAT
The DNA here is from genome assembly GCA_037893245.1 of Crossaster papposus. Lineage (NCBI taxonomy): Eukaryota > Metazoa > Echinodermata > Asteroidea > Velatida > Solasteridae > Crossaster > Crossaster papposus. The sequence continues at coordinate 4,525,102 of JBAIAA010000195.1, read as the reverse complement.
AAATTTTTCTATTGCCAACAATCCTGTCATACTCTACTTTCTTGGATGCTTTGATATAGTCAAACCTCAGTTCAATTTTACGAAGCTTACCATAAGTCGCGAGCTGTGACGGCTTGTTTCTGTCACTCTTTGAGTCACCTTTGCCACTCATTGCCTTCTCGTGCCCTTTCTTAGCCAACTTCTTGGCAATCTGTCGTTCTTTCTTCTCCAACTTCTCCTGCTTCGCTGCTTCCTTCTTCTGCCTCCTCGCTTCCTTCAAATTCTCCTTCCTTTCCTTCTCGCGACAGATCAGGTCCTTTTTTTCTTTCTTCTTCCGCTCGGCTTCGGCTCGGGCTGCTTTCTTGGCTGCTCTTTTAGCCAATTGCTTGTCAACCTCTTTGAACTTCTTGGCAAGGGACGGGCTGAACATCTTGATGATCTCAGATTCATCAAAGAGCTTTGAAGAATCCTCAGCAGGTTGTGCCTCGGCCTTGTCATCAGGTTTGGCTTTCTTGGACTTAGGGGTGGTGGCATGACCCTTGACCTCATTGCTAAGGTCAGTCTCGGACTCGATGACATCTGGCTCGCCAAGACACACTGCCTTCTTTACCTTTTGGAAAAAGGTATTTCTGGACCCTTTTTTTACTGGCTTTCTAGCCCTGGTGGCCTCGATTGGACCATTCTCCTCCACGACCTCGGATATCCGAGGTTCTTCCGCCTCGGATCGCCGAGGTTCTTCAGCCTTAGATGGCTGGATTTTTTTGCCCTTTTTCCCTCTGATCGGGCCAGGTCTTCCACGGCCAATGGGACCAGAGGGTGGCAGGTTGCAGTCAATAGGCAAAATGTTTGCTTCGGGTTATACTAACAGGTGAATAGACAAATCCTGAACTACTCTGAACGCTGTTAGGCTAAGGAACGCTGCTGTAACGTACTGTTAGTAAAGAGAAAATAAGGGAGAGAGAGAAGAGAAGAAAATGGATGGTGTTGATGAGGGTGGTGCTAGTGAGGAAGAAACATGGAAAGAATGTAGTATCCTGACGCTACTTACTTTGTGCAAGTCTATGTAGAGTCAAAATAATTTTCCTAACAACATTGAAAATGCTTCAGATTCATGTTTTTTTAGCATTTTTTGCACTGATTGACATTCATTGAGGTGAAGAAAAAACAGCGTCAAGTTGCAACATTCTTTCCAGAAACACAAAATGGAATAGCATCATAAGACAAACGTTTGCAACAAAACAACAAATGTCAAGCTTTTGGATACTGTAACATATCATGCATGCATGTGGAAATGGGGAAGGATTGGTGGTTAAATGGCTATAGCAAGGTTAAGTGCAAAGCTTAGAACATGAACAGGTGTATTAACTCAAGTACAAGTTTAGTAATCACTATGGCCCTTTAAACTCTAGGCTAAGCATGCCAAGTACCAACAAATAGTTTCTCATCTGGATAACAATTGTTTTCTTTTTCTTTTTGGTACTTGAAAATGTGAAAAAACATTTTTTTTTTTTATTTAAACAAATTATAATTTTTTTTTTTAAATCTAAATCGAGACAACTTTTTTTTTATGAGCAATTTGAAATAGTTTCTCATCTGGATAACAATTGTTTTCTTTTTCTTTTTGGTACTGGAAAATGTGTAAGAACATTTTTTTTTTAAATTAAAAAAATTATAGAAAAAATTAAAAAATCTTAATCGAGACAACTTTTTTTTCTTTATTAGCAATTTGTAAGCTGGAGTTAAATAATACTCCATAATGTATCCCTAATTTATAATTATTATCCCTAATTTATAGAAGCATAAGGCCAAGGCAAGCATTCATTTTAAGGGCATTAATAATAATAGGCAATTGTGAGACAACTTAAACTAGACTAGGCCTAATTTTGTTTAAACAATATAAAAACAAATCAAGTTGTACTCTTGAAAGTTGAATTGTTCTATTGTTCGTCATTCATTTTGATACTCGTGGTTGGCATGACGTCACAACTAGACAAGCCCGTCAACAACAGGCAATGATTAATATTATTTTAAAAACCTCAAATAAAAATTTTCCTGAAGTGCATAATAAACAATCCGACCGCGATAATGTTCAATCATAACCTGTTTTATTCAGTCAAGCGTTTCCTTGTTGTCACACCCCTAAAAAAAAAAACGTAAAACACTTCGGCGACGCACAAGCTAAGCATATAAGCGCAGCGTGACTTGCGTCTTATTCATGGGGGCTCGCGCGTCGTTGTACGGCATGTACAGTCATTGACCGCTTGCGCGCGCGCGCGCCGTGCAACGGACCGCAACAACAATTTCTACCTGAACCGGTACCTGCACAAATTATCAATAATTGTCACCTCATATCAAAACCGTAATTGCATGGAAGTGCATAATGTAATCCTGGTGATATAATGTAATTTCAAGTAGTTTTTATTTCAATAATTACTCACCAAAACTGACAATATTTAGGCTTTTGTACTGAAAGTAGACGACGATATTTCTAAAAATAACACCAGCGACATCTTCAACACGATTTATGATAAACATGTAAACACACGTGATAGGCTCACAATAGTTCCCATAGAAACTATGGCCATTTTCAAAACCCCAGCTTAGGCTCCATCTTGCTTTGGCTCCATTCCTATTGCCAAACTGCATTAACGAAGCCACATTATTTTTCAAACGTTGGAGTTTAGAAAACGGCCGATATGAGAATTTAGGCTGGTATTAGAAACGATTCATATGCTTTCAATACGAAATGTAAGGATCACCAGTGATAGCGTGGCAGATTTTTTTCAATAGAGGGCGCACTAACAATCAAGCGTTCACATCCGTTTTCTAAACCCCAGCTTCGTCCATGCAGTTTGGCACTGAATAGAGCCCGATGAGGAGTTTGAAATTGAAGCAAAATGTAGTCTCATCTTAACAATAACACAAACAAATATACGAACTGTAGGAATGATTAAACGATGTGAATTATATTTTATGCACTATTAGCCAATATCCTCAAATGTTGTACAACTGTTCAATGTCAAACCTTGTTGACGCACCTCATTAACTCAGTTTCGTATATTTCTAACTTCATGCCAAGATACCGAATCGTCTTGGTAGATGTTTCCTAGTGTTCATACAGTGAATTAACAAACCAACGGTCATTAATGGGGCACGCAACGAGTAACTTTATGTGAACATTAGATTGTGAACATTAAATTAAAACAGCGGATTACGAATACCAATGACGACTCAATTTCAAACTAATTTCAACCCTTAATGGTTAACTTTGAAATAAAAGGACTTTCATAAATAAATTTAATTCTTATAGCAAATCTTAGTTGTTTAGGTGCAGGGTATTAATATTGGGCAAGAACCATTCTGGTTGGCCAAATTAATACGTCCGGTTTAAATTTGGCCTAACTGTCTCTGGCGCTCTCTAGCCTATTCGATGTTCTTGGCAGTCTGCATCCCTGTGCAAATCGAATCTACGGCACTTGTTCAGACAATCGGACTGTGAGTAGGCGGTGTTACGGAACATTCGTCCGCAGGAGAAGCAATCGTTCATACATATATTAGTCATCCGTTTGGCGGCGACCAGGGGCGTCATAGCGGAGTCACGTGACAGCAGCAGTTTGCCAAGGACGCCGTTGTCAACCACATCACCGTTCTCGCTTTCTAATGGCCAGTTGGGGGCGCTGTTCACGGGTGAGGTAAGAAGGGTTGCCGTGGCAACTAGCAGCAGAAGCAGGAGAACTGATGTTTGCGACATCTTGTCTGAAATAGCGAAAGAGAAATAAAAAGAAAAGATGGTAAAATTTAAAAAAAATAGACGAAGATTTCATAAGGTAGAATTTTCATCGGGAGATGTAAATTCAATAGGAGATTTTGGTCCCGAGGGATTCTTGTCGAAATAATCACCGACTCGGGTTGGATTGCCGGTGTGTTGTGAATATCAGACTCTTGTAAATGTTTTACCTATTATTGGTTGAACCCTCTCACGTGACCGGTCACTCTCCTAATTATAATGACGTCACCTAATTAAGTAGTACGCAATACTACCAATGACTCTGTATGTATGCGTATTTCAAATCAGAAATTCATGCTACATTTCGGTCACGTAATTCTGAAGCTGTGAATGAAAACTGACCTCGATGAACTCACACGTGCGAAACATTTGGCGCTAACATAACATTGATAATAGGCGCGTGAAAGTAGTTGGCCAAGTTGTGAATGCAAATGAGGTAAATTCAATACATGTATTAGATTTGTTTTAGGTAAGGTAACAAGACAAGACAAGTATAATGGTCGTCCTTGCTCCCACAAATTCAAAATGGCTAATTATCATGGGAGTGTTTCCCTGTATCTGTTGGGCCAGAGACCAAAATTAATTCATCACGGCGGGCTTTCCAATACAACAGCACCACCCGCATCTCTTCACCTTTATCGAGTCCTTTGAAACAAAAATTACACTATAATGGTCTCGGCGAAATCTAAACCAATTAAACCTTCACGAAATGCTAATCTTGTCAACACTTTATGATTGCCGGAAATGTTAAACATAACGTTCTCTAATAATAAATGTTGAATGTTAAAATAAAATGCCCTAAAATTTGTATCACGCGAGAAAAGCCACGCACACAAATTATAGCGAATCGATAGATTTCACTTGAATATACGAAATGTCAATTCCCCTTGTGATGTAGAATGGTACTTTGAGGTTTAAATACAATCTTATTAATAAAAGCGGTCGACACAATGTCGATTTATTAATCAGTTAAATCATGTTTTACCACCACTTCGATTTTAGACTTGGAAAATCGGTGTGAAACGGAGAAGGTTCGTGATAGTTTGGTTACATCAAAGTAAATGGCCCTTCTTCGCATTTCCATTGACGTCGTCGTAAATCGCTAAACTCCGCGCCAAGCCGGTTTTTTTTCAATAATCACCCCGTCGTATAAACTCATTACGAGGTATACAGGGCGAGTCAAAAAGACGTTCCCACTAGAAGAATATTTTGTTAAGTAAATTTTAGGCAATATATATACACATAGATATATAAATGTACAATGTTTTGGGTTTATACATTTTTATTTTATTTCAGAATTTACTCCTTTGGTTGCAGCTGTCCACAGTGCATCATAATGTGTCTTCTAGGGAGCGAGTTTACTGCACAATGTAGTGCACGTATGCACAACCATGCCCAAGGTATTGTATTCAATCGCAAGTAATTTGAAATCGTGATTTTCAATTGTGTATTATGTTCACAGAAGACCAACAATTAGATGCAGTTTCATGTTATTATTTGTTTTAAATCTAAATAGTTATAGATATAATTTTAATATTTGTTGTTAAGTTGAGGGAACGTTTCGACTCGCCCTATACGATAAAACTGCCCGACTGCCGACCGTCTCCAAAAGCATTTGCTATTTGGAGCCAACATTGTATTCCGAGGCTAATTTACAAGTGGCAATCAGTGAGTCTTCCAATGAGTTAGTAGGGTGCAAAGTGGACGATAACCGCGCCCACTTTGGCTCCACAAACTGTTTGGTACATTTTTTTGACGATTAGAATCACCGGCGAAGGATTCATAATATGAGGTAACACCCTTTTTAAAGGAAAAAAAAATCATTTTTAGTGTCTTTGGTTTGGTAATTTAAAACTCATCGTCTAAGTGCTTTTCAAGGACGACGGCGTCTTGTCTCGATCATAACTCCCCTGCGTACTTGTCATTCTTCGATAAAGCAATTCATTGATTGATTTATAGTGGGACATGTTGTGACCGATCGGTCATGATCTAGTTTCACCATAATACAATCTGCCATAACAATACATTTGTGCGAGATTCAAACTAAATGTCAAGCGTGCGTCGCAACATGCAGCAACATTGAATTACCTATAATTGAACAATGAGAGTAACGAATAGAAAGTCTATTGGGTAAATTAGTAAAAGGTCGCGCTTTTGTCTTAATTCACGATGTGCAGGCAAGTGGTAATAAAAGCAGTCATAAAAAAAGGGAATTTCGACAAAACTAAATGAAGCAAATCTGATTTCAAAAATAATATGGGGAAGTAATGTATAACTGTTAGTCTCAATCAGTTATTGCGCTAACCAAGCACTAGTCGTATAACATGTTCAGATCGTCTTGGTGAAATACGTGTACTCAAGGTTTTTTTAGGCACATCCGACATTCAATAAACCACGTCGTTGTTTATGAGCTGTATCATAAACCGCACTAAATTTGAAGAGTTGTAACGAGTCAAATATTTAGCTCGAGTCAATTCAAGTCACGACCAGTCGAACCGTGACTACAGAGAAAGTAATTTTGTTGGCATTTTCAATAAGAGATCAATAAGTGCTCTTAGTCTTCACTCGAGTCGAGTCTTTTATCCGCCAGAACTCGATTTTAGTCAAATCTAAAGAAATGTTATTTACAACTCGGAGCTTTATACTTTTTAAGATGGATGTGAAAATGAAGGCGCTAAAATAATGTAAAACGCATTACCAAATAGTTATTTGACAACGTGGTTATATATATGTCACGTACCTATTTCGATGTTAAAGATCGGTGGAAAGACGTTATCTGTAGTACACGTCGACGAGTCTAGAGATGAGAGCTTCGCAAGTTGGTGTTTCACACGCCGTTTCTATTGCACGTATGTCAGTGAGTGAGCTACAGTAGATAGCAAAGTCAGTTGAACTACGTAACGTAGACGCCGTCTGCAGCTAACTGTCTGCGTCGACTCGCGAGACTCGCTTTTAAATCTCCGTGGGGGCCCGGGCACTGTTGAGTGGGATGAGTGGAGAGCGACTGTTTAATCACATCGTCTTGACGCACTGACGCGGTAATGGTTCCCCGTGGTGGCGAAGTGATAAATTCTAGCTATTCTATACACCGTTATTAATCAGCGGACTAGCCAGGATTTTAACCAATTTCTGACGGCGTAATTTGATACTGTCAAAAGAAAGGAAACAAACATCTGGGAAAAGTGGAAAGCTTTTCTCGGTAACAAAACTTTCTTCTCATCAAATCTACTTGTGGGGCTTACCGAATTTTAACCAAAATTGTATTCTGTAGGTTTTGGTTGTGCTTTGAAACCATACAGGAAAAGACATGTAAAGAAATTTAAGACACGTCAAACCTACTTCATGTACATGTACATGAACAAGCTATTCACATATCGCACAAACTTCAAGTTTTACATAAAGGCTTTTCCATGTATTGGTCTGACGATTGTAGTCAAATACAGGGCTATCTTTACGAAATTATACCCAGCAACATATGAGACCCAGCAACATATGGGACCGAGCGACTCCCCCTTAGTCCCCCATACACTCCTAGACTATTGTTACCTAACGCACCCCCCTAAAAAGAAACCACAACATTCCGCAAGCAGAATGACCACCACAAAGGATAGGTCCTCTCCGTCCCATATACATATATTGCTTCATGTACAAAAGCACAACCCGCCCCTCTCTAACAGCAAAGGAGTCACGAGTCGCCAGAGCCAACTCATATTAGAGTAATAACTAATATGCCTTTCAACAGTAATGAACTCAAATAAGTTAAGAGGGCCTTATAATTGTGATCTTAACAAGATCTTCTTCGGAGACAAAATGGCTGTGAAACAAACATAATTAAAGGGGGACAAACAAGCATTATGCAAGATAAATAGCAAAATAAAAAACAAGCAAGATAAATAGCATGGTTACTATACAGGGAAACACAGACAACAAAACAATACTTGCAAGCCAGGAAGAAGGATACCACGAAGGGATACTGCAACAGAGAAGTGGAAACATTGAGCATTGAACTCAATAGAAATCAATGAAAGCAATCAACGTTTCGCCTAAATTATAGGCCTAGCAAATGTGCTTTCTACTACATGTGAAAACCCAATACAATGCACGTGTCATACGCATTGGTAATTATTTCTTTTCATTTCAAATTCATGTAAAAGTTTAGTGTTTTGGTACATGTTTTAATTTGAAGTTAAAGTTCTACAATATTGGTTCAAGAAGTGTCAAACCTTCAGATATTTGGGTAAATTTCCTCATGTAATTGGTGTGCAAGTCAATAACAGATTAAAGTGGCACATGGGCACCGACTGTATAATTCATTAGCTAACTTCACAAACATTTGTTCTGGCGTAGAAGCCGTGTTGTGGAGTATTCTGGTCGATTTCTTTTTACAAAATATGAGCTTTAAAAAAGAAAAGGAATTCAAAAGTTTCGACGGGACCATCGTCGAAAATGTGCCAACAAATTTATGAGGGCTTGACGCTCCAACCAAAATGGTTCTATAGTCCAACATCTTCAAACTAGTGGTGAAAACTAAACTTTATATTAAACAGAAATATAATACCTGGAAACTTGTCATTCAGACTCATTTTGAGGGATTCGGCCACAAATGACTGTCAGTCTGACAGTCTATCGGCACTCAGTGGAATAGGTACAATTAAAGAGACAGGGGACCAGTCCTCGGAGACTAGCGGTATTGGATCCAGTATATTTGTAGATCGCCAGTGCAGATCTCATTTCGTGTATCTAACCCATTTTCGTGAAAGGGCGATTTGACCAGCGCGCAAGTTAATAACGATACCTCTGACCACAGACAACACGTCCAGATTAAGCATGATTCACGACCCTTGGGCACAAACCACCGAAGGTATTATTACTAGTTTCATTATCGAGAACAGAAGATTTCAGAGAGAAGTTTGTAATTAGAATAAATGGTGTCCTGGGATTTTATGAGGGATTTGCAATTTCAAAAATCATCAGGACTAATGTAACTATTCTTCATCCTGTCAACTGGATTACATTTGGGATTAAAAAGGTTCTGTCGTTATGTTTTCTTTTGTAAATAAAATTTGTTTCAATACCTGATTAAATTGCCTCAATTAAGTTAATCACTTCGGTCAGCCGTCAAAGTATAATCACAATAGGACTTGCACAAAGACCAAACGTAAATTGTCTTACTTTACAGGCCCTTGCGTGTGCTATAACAAACATGATTATGGTATTACGTCATTGTGTGTTTTTAGCAGTGCGCGGTACATGTACTTCAAGCACTAATTTAATCTTGTGAATAGAATCCAATTTTTATAAACGGCATCTCAGCGGTTCTCATTAATACGAGGCCAGCCTACCTACTGCCGTCACTGACTACATGTTGTGAACAGAAAATAATAACGTTGAAATTGCAGCAGTTAAATGTTGTCAGTTCAAGATAAAACATTAGAGATGGCTTTTATGTACATGGCATCATTAAAGTTAATGAAATGGTAGATATTTTCCAAGTACTTTGTATAAAGACAAGGTGAAATGCTTTCTTTTGTCTGTCAGTGGTCGATCAGGGAGCAACTGTAGGCCTACGCACTACAAAGTGGTTGTAAATGCTTTGTATGAAAATCTCTGTGGTGTCCAAACTACATGTACATGTACATTTGAAAGTGACGTCATAGAAACAGCGCCCTCAGGCACAAGGACAAAGAAAGCACATCGCAATATTTTGAGTTTTAAAAAAGATTCTGAAGTTATGTATATTTTCGTAAAATGTTATTGCAAAAGCGCTGCATTAGCACCACAAATCCTGATCAAGTTATTTCCCTCAAAATATCAGTATCTCCGTAAATCATTTAACCATAAAACAACAATTGCTCGTCTTCTAACCCATTAAATTAGACCATGATGACGAAAAATCGTGTCATTTGCGTTATTAATAGCGCCATTAACCAAGACCACGTTAACACACACAAAAAACCAGCTAATGGCTAAAAGTTGGGGATGGCCGAGTCACCAACTATTTATCACAAACTAGACAAAGTTTTCCCAAACAAATGAACATCGCTGTTACTCTACAAACAAGAAACGTGATGGCAATTTAATTGCGGCAATGATAGAGTGTTATTAGTCTTGACAACTTGCCCGCCCTTGTACATGTTGCACAGAATACTGCAAAATTGTAAATGATTTAGCTGAAACAATATGCCGCGAACATTTATTTTGTGACAAGGCATTACGTGGATGTATTCAAAGGATTCAAAATGGCTATTTACGTGCACTTAAGTCTTGCATACAAATCTTGCATATCAAACCGGTCACGTTTTAAAACCTCAATAATTTAATCGAGGTACACCTGTAGTATGTTTTTGTTTTTTTACGTTTTGGGCCAAGGTTTTTGGAGTTACATAATCATATACATGTACCGGTACCTGTCAGGAAATTGTGACGGGTTACAATTAGTGCATTGTAGAGTTATTTTCAATTAACACGTAAAAACAGGCTAAACATAGCTAGACTTTGGTGTTTGATCCAATATATCGTTTTCCTGAATTGCACACAAAATTATGTCACAATTGAGGATTTTCAGTTAATGTTTTTTTAATTTTAAATCATAAACAAAAGTGTTTCAAAATAAAACGGGGTTCATCCTAGCATTACCAACAACAAAAATGTAATAAATTATTATTTTCTTTCTAGTAATGAAACCAAGGATCCTTTCAAGGCACAGTAGCTCGTAAGCCTGAAGAAACCTGTAGAGAGAAGACAATGAGAAAAAGTTACAGTTTTGGAGGTGGGAGAAAAAACCCAGAAGAATATCAGGGGAAAACCCACAGAATCAGACAGAGACTGAAAACCCAATCCACCTAATTAGTGGCCCAGGCCGGATTCGAACCCAGGCGACAGCGGTGGAAGGCTAAAAAAGAACCACTGCGCCAACCTGCGCTAAAATGAAAAAGCCGAACAATCATGCATTAACCAACACCATTAATAAAAGGTACAATAAAAACCAGGAAGGAATGGGTGAATAAAGGGTTGTGGTTATGTGATAAAAATAAGCAGACAAAAAACTTTTCTTTTTTGTAATCCAATGGGTTTTTATTGGTTCAAGATTTCCATTGCTTCAGTTCAATGACCTTTAACAGAACAAAGAACAGAGAGTCAAACTTCAACAATGTCGTCAACATTTTTGCTTTTTGTTTAATGCTGTAACAAGAGAAACGAAAAACCCTTCCAAGAAAATTATGTTAATATGGTAAAGAATTTTTTTTATTAAATTTTAGGGCATCTAGAAATGTCTATTTCGTACACTGAATTCCAAGAAGTGTGTGGTTCATTAGTTGGGATGCGTAAAAAGCTTTTCATTTTATAAATTTTGTAGGTATCCAAATTGTTCCCAATCAGATGCCTGTTTATATTTGAGCCAAGTGAATTCTATATTATTGACGTCAATACAGCAATTTGCTCTTGATTACCAAATCGCGTTAGTATAAATCACGTTGGAGCGTAACATGCAACAGCAAGGCCTGCACACGAGACAATAACCAAGAGCATAATTTAAAACTTAAACTACTCTTCACTTTGGTTTGTTGGTCAGCCCAAACCGCCACTGAAAAGAGTCCCGAAAAGATTTTCTTGGAAGGGATTTTCACATTTGAACCTTTAAAAACCTTATTTAAATTTGTTTTTAACTTAACTTTGTTTAAGTATACCCCTTTTATGAATTTTCCCGTTGACCACCAACTCTGCACTTCACTGTGTATTATGCCCTATTATCCTTGAATACAATCGCATTTCCCATCCAGGCCATTGATCTTATTTTAACTTTCCTTGTTCAGTTCATATTCACAAGTAAGTTGCTCTGGAACGTAAACTGTTAGAACAATTTCAGTTCAGTTCATATTCACAAGTAAATGGCTCTGGAACGTAAAGTGTTGGAACAATTTCAGTTCAGTTCATATTCACAAGTAAATGGCTCTGGAACGTAAACTGTTGGAACAATTTCAGTTCAGTTCGGTTCATATTCACAAGTAAATAGCTCTGAAACGTAAACTGTTAGAACAATTTCAGTTCAGTTCATATTCACAAGTAAATGGCTCTGGAACGTAAACTGTTGGAACAATTTCAGTTCAGTTCGGTTCATATTCACAAGTAAATAGCTCTGAAACGTAAACTGTTAGAACAATTTCAGTTCAGTTCATATTCACAAGTAAATGGCTTTGGAACGTAAACTGTTGGAACAATTTCAGTTCAGTTCGGTTCATATTCACAAGTAAATAGCTCTGAAACGTAAACTGTTGGAACAATTTCAGTTCAGTTCATATTCACAAGTAAATTGCTTTGGAACGTAAACTGTTGGAACAATTTCAGTTCAGTTCATATTCACAAGTAAATGGCTCTGGAACGTTAACTGTTGGAACAATTTCCAATTATTCTGTTTTGGACTGCAACTTCGTCCAGTCATCATTTTAGCAACAAATATTAACGCTTTTACTTTACCTTGCAGAGATGATGGTAGTTAACAACACCCACCCCCCCCCCCCCCCCAAGATATTCATTTAACCTACCCCCCCCCCCCCCCCCCCCCTTTGGAAAACCCTGAAAAATAAACTTGACCGTCAGATATTAAGTGACAAGTCTAAACAACCTTATCCGAGCCTCACAAATGACACGCCTTACTCCCAGAGGCCATTTGTTTAAATTATACCACTCGTCCTACAGGTTAATTTAACCAAGGGTTTCAATACCAGTTATAATAACCCGTGTTCCAATTTCAGGGCTATTTAAAGCAACGACGCCTGTGCATAATTAGAACTTATAGCTACACTCTCGTATACTGTTCACCCAAAAGATTAAGTTTTTAATGTCAAAGAGGACAACCCAATTTGTGAGTCGCATTTTACTAAAAATCCCCAAGGAAATATTGTCACAATGGTTTATTCTCGTAACCTTTTACTGAAGCTGGAAAATTTGTTGGCTAATTTTTTTACGGGAGATGAAAAAAAAGAAGAGTTTTTATGGCTTAAGCGTGTCATTTGTGAGTCAAAGTTGAAGTATCATCGTACATATTTGGTTCTCAACCAATCACTATCAAAATCTGCTGCAAATATATTACCAGCATATTCAGTTTTCTGAGCTATTTCATGAAGCTGCTAAGGACAAAATTTGCTTAGCATGACATTTCTTAAGGGTTACAGACCAAATTTTAAAGTGATGCATATTTTTGTGACTAATATTCAACTAGTTTTGCTTAGCGTGAAAAGCACATGCAGTTTTGGCTAGTGACTTTCTTTTTACTGAGCAACACTTTTTGTGCTCCGCAAATGTTTGTGCTTAGCAGCTCCATAAAATTGTACCCTCTGATTGTTTACACAAAACCCATACACTTAAGCTCTACGTTTTCTGTTTTGCAGTAAAATGAAAGTAATTGGGAGAACCACCACAAAAACATCACACCCTCATCGTCTCATTATCAAGAAGATTAGAAGTCAAACCTGCTACAGGTGAAGCAATACAATGATCAACAAACAGGTGGTTAACAAATGTACGTAAATGGCCCCTATAAACTCGGGTAAACAACTGGTTTTACCAAAATAAAATGTCAGTTTTCACTCTTACTGGCCAAATTCTACTGACCAAAGTAACAGATTTCTACAGTCCAAATTAGAGGTTTCCACAGGCCAAAGTAGCAGGTTCTACAGGCCAAAGTAGCAGGTCAAGGTGGCCAGAGTGGCAGGTCAAGGTGGCCAAAGTGGCAGGTTCAACCTTTGGGGGTCAATGAATAATAATCCTCTTGATAATGATGTCGAGGCCTACTGTGTATACATGTACTACAAACAGGGTGAAATTTAATGGAACTAACCACACAAACCTGCTAAGCACAGAAGTATCGGCTAAGCAAAAATAGGTTACCAGCTAAAGTGTCATGGAATTGACATCTAATGTGACTGGTACCCAGTTGTTTCATGCTTAGCTCCTAAATCTGGTAAGCAATATTGTCTGCTTATCAGCTCCATAAAATTACACCAAGGTTTGTACACACCAAATAAACAGTGGGCCACATGATAAGACACTGTGAAATCAGTTCAAATGTGCATTAACCTTAGCCTAAAGACCTTTCCTATCCAGATTTAATAACCACGTAGAATTATTGATAGAATAGTGATGTTTTAACGAACACATCCACATAACTGATCCCACAGTGGCTTATTGCAATATAGAAATACTGCATTTTTATAAAATAAATTTTTGCAATGAAAATCAAACTATTTTTAATTGGTTTTTTTTAAGATAATTTGATTTTCTTACAGGTAAACATGCTGAAAGTTGGTTTAAAGCAAAAAGAAATGTAAACATTAATAGCAGCTGCATTCGTTAAATGACCAACTTTGCCTGGCAACATAAACCAACATTCAGCATATTTACTACAATTAAATATAAACATCTTCACAACTCAATGTTATTAACAAAAGAGCACACGGTAAAACAATTCCATTTTCATTTTGTTGAAAAGTTATTGTAGTCAAGTACTTTAAACTGTTGCAGAACGAACTATCAACATGATGGTTCAACTACGTTTCAATAATCTCCAACAAAATGAAAACCAATTCCTCATATTGATTCAACTACTCCGTTCTCCAAAGTGTTTGGCCGACAGACATTAGGTGGGTTCACAACTCAGTGGGTTTTTAGTTCTTTAAGGTCCTTAAACCCTGGCGTATTCCGATAACAATTTCTCAATTCAGCTGCAATGCACACTTTGAAGAATGAGTTTTAATTTGAACCAACATAAACATTAAAGTTGCAACTGAAATTGCACAGAAACGTAAAATACTTGAGAAAAAAAACCAGAGAAAACAATCTTGTTCCCCACCCCAAAAAAAAACAACCCACAAAAACACAAAGCTAGACATGTACTTGAAGTTTGACTCGGCACAAAAGCGTATATGATTACAAAACCTATTCATTTTTGAATACTTTCTTTTGAAAATAAGTCGCCCTGCGATTTGAAATTTCTCCTGGAAACTTGGTTGTAATGGACTTATACATGAAATTAAATTGTTGTGATAGCAGGACAAACTTGCTTTAAATAAAACTTGCTTCATTTCAGCTTTGACATTTAATCCATCGTTATGGCACAACAAACTGAAAGGTTATTGTGCCGAGTCCTTTGTACAATTCTTCATGACAAACAAATATCCCCACAATGCATTTTGAGCAACAGAACATTCAGTGTAGTGCGTACATACTTCCAAATTGTTGCCACAAACCTTTCTTAACTATTTAGTAAATAGTTAATCACAACTACCAGTACTTCCATACCAGTCGACTGTCATGAAGAATTGTAACAACCACAAGTACATGTAATCAGAGTTGTATTCAAGTCCCTGCAAGTCCATCACAAGTCCTTTAGCCCCAAGTCAAGTCACTAGCTATTCAAATGAACTGTTGACAAAAACATTCCTTGTCATTGTTGTGACTGGATTTATGAAAGGACTTGTTATTAGAATTCTAAAAGGACTTTTCAGTTGTAGGGACTCGAATACAACTCTGAATGAAAGTACTGGGAAAAAATTGGGATGGCGTGTGCAACATGAACACAACCCCAAAAAATTGGTTAAAAAAATAGGAACAGACAAAATCTTTGTTCGTTTAAACTGTCTGCAACTGTCGTGTTTTGTTTTCACTCATCAGTATTCAAAATAATAAACAGTGGTTGGCCCCAGTGAACATTATAAATACAAGTTCCTCAACCACCGTTTTTGTTTTGCCGAACACAACTCAGTATATCTTCTTTGATATTTGCTTTTTTTGCAATAAATTTGTTGCCTTTTCTTTGGAGAAGTTCATCCTCAAAACTCCTGTTAAATTCATAAACTTATCTTCATTTCTTTAAAGAAATTAAAAGAATTTAGTTTGGCAGAGGGCTTGGCTTCATTTCTCTTTGTTCACTTTAAAAATATAAGGAATTAAGGGAGGCTGATGTGATGAAAGGAATTTGGAAGAAAAATACGCGCATTAAAATATTAATATGAAAAACTTGTTTTCAGTACATCTGCAAATTAAATTAAGCCCCATCTTTTATCATTTTCTCAAAAAAGGTTAAGAAATTTGGTTTCAGAAAACATTGTACTTAAAAAATACACAGTAGTTAGGTTGAACTGTGGAAGTTCAACAAAATTCAAAAACTTGTTGTCGCATGTTCCACAACTGCCTAAAACTCAATCTTAGTACGTGGCTTTCGTAGGTCTTAAGAAGCAATTAACTTTTCTCACACTGCTAAAATAGAATAGAGGCTTAAATTGCACCCAAAAGTCTTTCAAACGTGCACTCAAGTTGTTTCATCTTTCCTTGTTCATAATGGACTGTTCGTGTTACAAAGACCGATTTACACTTTTAGAAAATGCAGAATTGTCTGTTAGACATGTTAGATTTCGAACAGTTTCACCAAAATCTGTTTGCAGTGCATATAAAAGCTGGACTTTGAAACAGCTTTAAAAAGACGACTTTGGTTACTGATTAAAAAAAAAAAAAAATTAAGAAAAACATGTAGAAGGAAACATTTTAGGAACACCATATCTGCGGTTCTCATTTCAAACATTAGTTCCATGATAACACACTGAATCCTGGATTGCACTTTTCTCGGCAGAACGTGATGAAAGGCGTATTGCTCTCCCGTCGATAACGACTTCAGCGTAACGGCTTTGGTAGTAGTTCCTTTATCAGCACGTCAAGGTGTCTGAAGCATATTCTTGTGGCTCATCAAATCGCTCTTCTGAATCCAGGTTCTGTGGATGTTACTGGACTGTTTATACTGTTCCAAGTCACACAGCACCAAGCATTGTAGCATTCACGTACAGCTATTTATCTTATCAAAACTCAAAGTAGACTTCAGTTTAGTTTTCATCACAAAGTTATCTCCTAATATTTCGCACATCTGAATGCTCTCCATGAAAACTTGGCATTCACCGTTTTTTTTTCTTTTTCCAATGCACATCTGTAGTTAAACGAACCAAAGTGTGCAACTTCTTCTGCAGAACTTTCTATACATCAGTTTTCTCTTGCGCATCAACGTCTCAAGTTATTCACATTTATACAGTACCAAACATGACACATCTGTCAAAAAGTTGGCGAAACATTGGCTCACAGCCCGTAACATCTCGTATCTTGTCCCTGTCGCTGCTCAGTTATTTTGGCTTTAAATCCACACGTAGTGCCATCTGTTCCAGGGATCCCATCGATAGAAACCATCTCTGCAGATAATTGTATTCGCCATCCGGGGTGCTTTAACCAAATCCTTGTCAATAAGCAGTCATTAACGCTGCATTCTTTGTATAACATTCCACGTGTCGGACACAACGGACAAATGACGATTCTTGAAGATGCAAATCCTCTTTATATTCTGCTGCCTTCCCGGCCGTTCTTCCATCGTCCAAATTTTTTATGTTTATACAGTCCTATTCCGCTTTTCCCAGAACCACATTATGGTGTTCCAACAAACAATGAACGAAATTATAGAAAACTGTAAACTAAAATGTTTGGATTTTGAGTACACTGGGGCACGGTACTCAAAATCTACCAGTAATTCACAAAAATAAAATGTTTTTTCGATTCTTTGCAATTTCTTTCCAAAATGTGGGCCCTTTGGTTGTTTTTTTTCTTTCTTTAGTACCAGCTTTCTTCAACGGCCCATCTTTAGAAAATTTAAATAATTATACTTTTTCTTCTTATTTCACGTCTTTTAGTCCTGCATTGATTTGATGTCCAGGCACATTTGCTGACAACACATAGCAAATGATACAGATTCTATTTCTCTGATAAATTAAACTTAATTACAACAATTTCAGAGCTGAATTTGATTCTTTTTTCAAGTTGGTGAAAAAAACAACAGAACTCCTTTTTTTCAGAAAACAAAATCAAAGTTGTTTTTGTCTGTCTACATTTCGGCAAACTGAAGACTTCTGCTAGCTATAGCTCCAACATTAAGGCTAACCCATTCCAGCAAATGTATCTCACATAATCTCATTTCATATGCTCAGACTTTGTCAGGTGGCAACCTGTAAACATTTCTTTTTGCCATTACTCAATCTTTAGAATTATTAATGGGTGATTTGAACTTCTTTCTCCCTCTATGTTAGAGTAGCTTGCTGGAAGCTGGTTGCAGACAATTTCACAGAGCTACTGAGCAGAAACTAAGTGAACCCTTTCCTTACCATGCTTAAACACTGCTCAAAAATGGTAGAGTAAACTGAACATTGAAAAGAAAGAGTTAAACAGTCATACTCGGCGTGTTTAATTTGAAACCAGCAATTTCATCTTACACCAGTGTAATGTCTTAGCCGACGTTTTTGCATTGTAGCTCTGTGATATCGAGTTTAGCACACAAGAATGCTTCCGGTTTGCCTTTTGACAGATAAACCTAACTTGAAACAAATTCAGATAGACGCTTTGTAGAAACAACCAATATTTTAACACTTCACATGAATGTACAATGAAAATAACTTCTGAAAGCCAAAACCAACAACAATCAAGAACTTTTCACAGGATACTCCGACAGATGCTGTCAATGGCTTTACACTGGAGATACCTTTACTTAGCAGCTGCCTGCTTTGGTTTCGTTGGCTGTGCCTTGGATCCCGCTACTGACACCGGTTTCTTCTTCTCATCACCTTCACCAGGCATCTGGAACTCTGCAACATACAAGCTCTTGTCAATGGCCACCTCGCTGGGTACTGGGCGAATCTCCGTGGCCAACTCTTGTTCTACCAGGCAGAGACTTTTATGGTCCTCTGAAGTGACCAGATTGATGGCCAGACCCAGGTGGCCAAAGCGGCCGGAGCGGCCAATGCGATGCAGGTAGGTCTCAGACAGCTTGGGGAAGTCAAAGTTAATGACAACGTTGACAGCTTGGATGTCAATACCACGAGTGCAAAGATCTACACAAACAAGAGAAGCAAACATAGAAAAATCATCTTTTATCAACGGGCGACTCAGTATCAGGCCTCAACCTCTACAGCGGCCACCAGCGGCCATTGCCGCGATGCCCCAGCGAATTGCCGTGAAGCCCCTTAAAAAAAACACGTACCTTACGGCCACTTGGCCGTCGTGCCCCTTTTCATTGATTCCATTACATTATGTATTCGAAAGTGTTATTAAAATATAATGTTAACGTTGTGACCCATTACGAAGATCAAATTGTTTCGACGTATGTAGCGTACATTCTCTCCCGCGCCGCGCACTAGTTTTCATAATGCTGCTTGCGCCATGCATCGCGCAAGTACTTGCAGAGGAGAACGTGGCATGGCAACCTTATCAAACGTAGTTGAGTTGTTTACTACTAAAAACACGGTACCAGACTACTCGTGTATAGACTGGCCAAAAATAATTCGCGAATAACGCAAAATGATATGGCGGAACAAGTCTGCGCAGGCGTGGCGTGCAAAGCTCGTCGCACCAAACAATCTCTATCTACGGCTCTGCCTAGGGCACTAGCAGAGCGCCCTCTGTTGTTCGGTGCGACGAGCTGTGCACGCCTGCGCAGACTTGTCCCGCCATGATGTTTTGCGTTTATCGCGAATATTTTTAATTTTTTTTTACGCAGATTTAGAGACAAATTACACCAGACGGAACCACGAAAAAGTCCTAATTATGGCGAAATATCGATGCGCTATAATAAATGAACCTGCATGCCGAGTTTGAGACCGAATGGTTTCCATGAAATCGGGTTTTTTTGTGGCACTGATGGACGCGGGGCCGGCCGGCCATAGACTAGGGCTAGGCATAAACATGCACGTTTACATAGGCGAATGATATGGCGTTAGGGGGATTCGTTTTCAATTTTCATGATCATATTTACGTTTACATAGGCCAATTATTTGGCTTTTTTTTTTGGGGGGGGGGGGGGGGGGTCATTTAAAATTTTTATAATCATATTTATTTCTAAGAATATTTTTTTTTTTTTAAGAATTTTATATTCATCTTCAACTCAAGGTTAAATTTTCTGAAACAGCGGATTTTGTTGAGCCTTGAGGTTTTTGGAAGAGGAGGGGGGGGGGGGCGTTGACTCGGATCGGAGAGTTGGGGCGGTGATCCGGGGATGAACAAATAACAGTTTGAAAATGGCCTTGGTGCCCTTTAGGTTGGCCTTGGTGCCCCTTTCATTTTTGGAGCCTTTGAGGCCAAGTGGCCTTGACCCTCTGAAGCTTAAGGTTGAGGCCTGCAGTATGAACTCTATGCATGACATGCACTTTGTGACCACTAGCAAAGAATCCTGTGTGGAATACATTGCATGCACATTATTTGTTTGATCAAGTATAGCTCTAAGTAGCAACATGCTAGAGTCCCCACTCAACTCAAAAAAGTAACTTCTGTATAAAAGGGGAAATTTTACATGCAACAATGGTCGGATACTTGAGTACCCAGTTACGATGCGGAGCCCTATGCGAGACTGACCTGAAGCCACTAGGTTACGACAGGCACCCATACGGAAGTCATGGAAGACTCGATTTCTGTGCTCCTGATGCATCTTAGAGTGAATGTAGAAGCAGGAGTAGCCCAAGTCGGTCACTTTACGCGCAAGCAGCTCAACTCGCTGGACTGAGTTACAGAAGATGATGGACTGGTTGATTTGAAGCTGTCGAAACAAGCCAAAAAATAAACAACGTGAAATTGCGTGTTAACCAGTTCGCGTCAGACGGTCCGAGGGCATGTCGTCAGCGTCACCATGAAGTAAGACAAATGTCACGACCCACTTATAGCGTTTTCATGAAGTAACGCAAAAGCCCATAGCTAATACACATGGATAGCGCCACTTCACAAAACTTGAACACAGCTGTACATGGGGTCTATACAAAGTGAATCATTGGGTCGGATAACACAAACTTTGAATATAAGAAACACTTTGACGAGGTACCGCAAAGTTCGTTATAACGGGAGTCGACTGTACATACATTTGTTTTCGCTGTAATTTTTAAAAATGTATGGGTTTGGAGATTCATAATTTATAGTTTAGATTGTGATGCTGACCCGTTTCGGAAAAAACAATAAAAAAATATATTGTAGTCTGGTTTTTGTCCTGGTGGATTTTAAAGGAACAAGGAGTTGTAGGGATTCTTTACCTTTGAGAAGAGTGTGTTCAAGCAATGGACCTTCTCTTTTTCTTTGACATAGGCGTAATACTGCGTGATGCCTTTCAGTGTAAGTTCTTCCATCAAGTTGATCTGGTATGGGTGGGGTAGGTATCTTGTCTGTAAAAGTCATAATCAGTGGCACAGACTATTAATCTTGGCTACAAATACCATACAGCGATTACAAAGAGGTGATGAATTCTGATAATTCTATGGAAAACACTGCAAAATATAGTTATGCTAGCATGGTATCCTGAATCTGTCAGAATCCATCATACTTTTGCTGGTGGATTGTTTGATTCAGGATTTCTCCTGATTCGGGATTCTGATGGACTCGACACCAGCGGTTTTTGCATGACAAACTTGAGAGAGTTTGGCGGATTCAGAACATTTTCTAGTAAAATCACTCAAGGGGTTAGGGTTAATGGTTAAAACTGATTCTTGAAAAAATGGCATCAAAAATTATACAGTTATGTTACAGTGAATGTATGACGACATAATAAAAATAGGATGAAATAGGTTACAAAGATGTTTGACAGAAGAACAACAATTGAAAAAGATAAAACACAACTTATACAGATTAAGGTTCACATGAAAATTATCAATCGACACCTCTTCAAATTTTGGCTTTTGCCCTCTATTCTGAAAAATAAAACATGTCCCTATGCGCTGTAGAGAAGAAAAAAAAGACAACAAAATACAAATACAAGATGTACTAGGTTTCAAACAAAAAAGCATGAATTTAAGGTTGAATAAGTGCTTTAAAGCAATCTTGAACTTATCAATGGAATCAATATTGGTTCCCTGTCTTATCTACTGACAAATAAAGCAGACATGTTCGTGGTGTCGCGTCGGGTAAAAGTTAAAATTTCAATTTTAGCGCATGAAAAATACGTTGCATCATACTTCATATCCCGCTTAGGTCAAAGGTGACCGTGCACAGCACCCGCCCGTCGAATGAAACGTTACGTCGCGGTAGAAAAGTCCAAATGGGAACGCACGTTAGAATTACACAAAGGAATGTCACGGTAAGTTAACGCGAGGCCGAGGAAGACAAAAGTTCAATTGGAACACGGTTTTAGTTCATTTTCTATGCTGTCAATCACAGCCAATTATTGTGAATGGAGTCTTATGTTTACATACCATAAAGGACATGACTGTTGTGGGGAAGGTGGCCGAATACAACATAATCTGACGATCGTTGGGCAAGAACGAGATGAGATCGTCTAACATGTGTTTAAAGTCTTGCGACAATAGCTTGTCGGCCTGCAATGATAAAGACAAAGATTAAATGTAAAATTGAATCAATGGTCTGGTTCCCGATTTAATAATACGAGTATTCACAAGGATAAAAATGCACAAGTTGTTATTCGAGACAATTTAAAGTCTGGATAGCATTATTAGAAGGGTCCTTACCTCATCCAGTATAAGGATTCCACATTTATCCAGCTTAGCGATGCCTTTACGACATAAGTCCAAGATACGACCTGGCGTGGCTATGATCAAATGCACTGCAACAGGCAACAAAATCCAATGCAATGAATGGAATCAACAGACTTCAATATTGAAAACAACCAAAAATTGCGACACTGCTCAACATTTACACTTCTGAGGTATATGTAATTGAAAGGCAGTGTGTGATTTGGTGCAATACTTGAAATGCAATAAGCTTTTCAACGAGACAGTTCTGAATCAACAATTTAAATTGTACACACCAAAAGGGTCAGGGTTAATAGTTTTATATGTGTAGGTGTGGAGAGGGAAATTGCAGTAAAGAGTCCTGCTCAAGAACACAAGCACCATGAAATATGTATCATGTACATGGGCCAAACACGTTAACTATTGAACCACATCGCACTATAATTATGGTTATTAAATTAACCTGGGTTTGAGTGACAATATTCAAACAGTCCAGAATCCTTCATTTTAATAGAAATTTTGGTTAAACATTTTGCACAACTACACAAAGGGAAGGGCCAACAAGACTAGTATAAATTGAGCAACTTACCGACTTGTTGTAAGCGTATGATGTCATCTCTGAGACTAGTCCCACCTGTTGTCACCATGACTTGAATACCAAGATGTTTCGAGAGTTCCTTACAGATCTGACTGGTCTGCAGCGCCAACTCTCTGGTTGGTACCAACACTAAACCTACAAGACAGAGGGACATCAAGCAAAATACGGACTACAGAATGACTTGAATACTAAGATGTTTTCGAGAGTTTCTTACAGATCGGACTGGTCTGCAACGCCAACTCTCTGGTTGGTACCAACACTAAACCTACAAGACAGTTGGACATCAAGGCGTTACAAACCTTGCACTTCATTTCTCTCAATCTGTGTGCGCTCCAGCATAGGGATTGTGAAGGCTCCTGTTTTGCCCGTCCCATTCTTGGCTCTAGCGATGATGTCGTGACCAGATAACGCCATCGGGATACTTGCTTCCTGGATGGGTGATGGCCACTCCCAACCCTTCTCAAAGATTCCCTTCAGCAGACCGGTGCTCAGACAATAGTCTTCAAACTCGTTGCCTTTTGTGTTTGTCACATCCTACAATAAAGAATACATCACTGAATAAGACGACAACTAATTGATGTTCTGTATGCTGCAATTGCAGTTTTAACCCTAAACCTGCTAAATCCAACAGGATCCAACTAGTTTACATTTATTTATTTGTATTTATGTGTGACCACTTGAGTAGTTATCCTGCTAAAAGCAACAACTTTTTACCATTGGTGCATTTTGTTGCATTTTATGGCAGATTTTACAGGGATAAAGAAACCTAAATACCTAAAGACCAGTTGAAACTCGACTTTTTTTTTCAGAACCAATTTGATCAAATGCCATGAATGCTGTTGCGATTTTTAAGTCGACTCTTTATGTCCATGTATCCCTTGTACCTGTGTGATAACTAACATTAACCAACAGGCCATACAAACAATACAGGGTAGTGTCAATGTCTGCCCAGTTGACGCTGATTCACCCAAAGGTTAAAGTGGTGATTCAGTAACACATAGGGCAAGTTAAACAACGCTATTGTAACTCTAACTAAAACTAAAATGCAACAACAAGCAACAGTTGTCAAAGCAAGAACCTGCCCAGTGCAAACAGATTCCACAGGATAGAAATCCTCAAGTTTAACTAGTTTGCGTTGGATGCCGTGTATACGCACTTTTTACACGCACTTTTCCCCGGAATTCACAAAGGATGATGGATAAACGCATCACGAGCGAGGCAAACCAATATTTGTCAGTGACCAGTTCACAGTGAGCGAGGCTGAAAAATATCAGGGTGTGCTACCCACAGATGCCGGCCTGAACCCGTCTCAGATCGAGGTTTGTGAAAAACAATCCTGTGCCTGGTCAATGTAAAAATAATCCCAGCCTAAATTGGTTAAACTGCTTCGGAGTCTGTGGCTGCCTAATGAAAATGGGAATAGCTCTCATTCTTAAAAGTAGCCATTTATGCAGCAGGGTCCCACCACACACTTTTATCACCTGTTGCTCTGTGTTACATCTGGCAGGGTAATGACAAAGGACTGTCAATGGGACTTACGCTTGTCTTGAATCTGGAATCTATCGGTGGTCTCTTCAAGCCAACTTTCCAATCTCCACTGTTTGTGAGGAAAACAAAATATAAAAGTAAATAAAGCCTTACAATTCAAATCAATGGAAAGCAATTTAATTTGGACAATCCGGTTTATTTGTGCGACTCGCTTCAACTTGAACCACGAGCATTTGACACAAAATGGAACGTCAAGAAAGAATGTACATGTAGAATTCTGTGCCACTTCAGACTTTGTTTAAAAAGTCTATGGAAAGTCAAGACAAAAATTGGAAATGTTTCTCAATCCCAGATTCATGTCTTTTCAACATTTTGGCACCGATTGACCTTCATTGAGATGATGGTATGTGAAGAACAAAAAGTTGTGTCAGATCTTTCTCAAAAACACTTATGAACCGGATATGCCTTACAATTGCTCACCCGTTGTTCTTTGCTGTGGAGTTATTTGTTGTGTTTGTCGTTTTGGCTTTGACAGCATTTATCCCTGTTAAAGCATTAGAGTTGGACGACGGTCCATTCTGAGTCTGCTTCATAGACATCATGCCCATCGCAGCAGTAGGAGGCGCTGTCTTTTGCGAGTTCACCTCGACTCCACGTGCCGGACTATTAGCACCGTGGTTATTCAACTTTACGTCTTGCGGCTGTGGTGTTGCAGTAGCCATCTCTCCCAATCAGTTTGCCTTTTTTTCCTCAAGTTAATTTTTTAGTACAAAAACGCCACTCCTATCAAAGGAAAGGCGTGTTTCAATCTCCCTGAGATCCCGCGGAAGGAAATTCTCGCCGCTTATCGTGTTTGTGCAAGAAAGTCAACTCCGTATATAAAGAAGCAGGGGGAATGCCTGCCGTTTGTATAGAGAATCTGAATATTAAAAGGTTTTTCTTTGGCAAATATACAAATATACAATATATATAAACAATATCTTATATTTTTGGTTGCTTCTTTCAGAAGCTGAGGAAATGTACAAGTCTAGTGTTGTTGAATCCACTCTTTACAAGAGAGAAGTATTAAGGGTAGCACAGTGCAGACGTCAGTTATTTTACGTTCTCTGCATTATTGTGTCTCTCAATCGTTTTTCACAGATATGGAAGAAAGGTAAAATGACTGGCATGAAATCCAGCACAAGTTTAGGCAGTGAGTCGTGTTTCACAATTGAAATTGCAATCCAGACGCAAGTGGCATAGACGACGGTCACATAAACCGGTCACTCAAGAAAGATGGTTTGTAAATACTCGTCCTGAAACAAAAACAAAAAAGATAAACTTTAGACGGAGAAAATGTTAGCAAAACAAATTGTGTGCTTAGCAGAAATTGGCCCAAGATCTAGCGCAATTTGGTATTATTTCCCTTTTAAAAAAATCATCCAGATCGATGAAGCGAGCCATTGCTCACAGGCCTTGGCCTAAATGTATTTAGTATGCAAACTCCCAGATGCACCGAGAAAACCTCTTTATCTGCTTCAAAATAATCATTTCGTAATTTTGAAGGGATAAAGTACAAAAAGGGTAATTTTAGGAACACCCGCTAGGTACGTCGGCCCCTTAGTTTCTGCTCTAAACGGCGAATCTCACAATGTCATGAGATTTAGAGCTAGAATTTTTAAGCTGGCTGCTTCAGGTTGAAAAAACATTTTGGAAAGATTAATGATGTATAAATTGACCGCGAGGTCACCGTGCGCCGCAAAAAGTCTGGTCCTGGCTGGATGGTAACATCTCTTTAACCATACTACACTACCACCATTTCCACGTGAAGAATTCGGGGCACCATGCGAAGATCTTCCGGCAAGCGCAGCGAACCAAAATAGAAACACGTTTGTATCAGACTTTTTCATCAAATTTCTTGGAAACGGACGGTACTATTTTTGCAGATTTTGGTTTTAAAAAAGCAATGTTTTCCACTAAAGTAAAGAGTAAAATGGGAAGATATTTTGGGTGCAAAAGACATCACATAGCATTTTTTTGTATCGGGAAATAGAGTGTTTGAAATCCATAAAAAGCATGGCGATGTATACCAAAAAATGAGCGCAAGTATTACTTTAATACGATCATTTTTTTGGTTGCAAATCTGTGAAATTCAAGCACTTTGATACATTGGCATTCATATTAATTAATTGTCACACCACCATTAGCACCATTTTATCATTGACCCCGACATAAAAAGTTCATGTCTGTTATTGTCCATGACCATGGCATGTGACGTGTATAGACACGTATATGTAGACGCAACGAGTATAGGATAGGGCCCCATTTATAGTGGGTCTAGCGTAGACTATTTATTTTGCACCGGACAGAAATTAGGGCAAGGAAGGAGGTCTGTGGGACGCCATTAAACAAATGTACAACACAACAGTAAACTCAACCCATTTCAAGGACAAACACGAACATATTTGACGCCCCTTTGAATAACAACATGGAACATAAAATTGTTTAAACAATTAACAACATTTTTAGATATTTAAAGGAACATAGGCGACTGATAAAAAAACAATTTAACACAAAGCCAAACGTGCATTGCATATGGGTTATGTATGCAACTTCATTTCTCGCACACTGATGGTTAAGTTTGGCTCGAATTTGTTCACCTTTTCCAAAGAAATTCAGCATACTTTTTGAAACTGACAAATGACGATACTATAGTTTTCCACATAATGTTACAACTGGAATGATATATATTAATACCTTAGGGATGGAGCCCGATTTATTTACCTGTTCACTCGAAAGCTCGGCAATGTCAAAAATGGCCGTCAACAAAATTACGTACGGATATTATCGATATCGAATCGTGGCCGCTGATTCGCACACCATCTGCGCTGCGCGCATATTATGAATATCGATTAGGATAAAAGTTTAAATGCCAATTTCAAAATTGGGCCCAAAATACATATTTATTGTTTTGCTTCACATGCATTCAATCAATAAACTTAGTATTGTTTACCCTTTTATCAATAAAGTAGTTTATAAACAAATTCGATGTTTTTAAAAATGTTGACTGAAAAAAATAATCCGATCGTATGTCAAAGGTGATAGAGTGGTTTCGTCGCGGTTCCAATAAAATAACGCGTAAAAATAGGCATGATGAACTGGGTGCCAGACTTTAAAAAAAGTGTCGTTTTATAAACCCCAGTTTTGTCACCGTTGCTTCGTTCTTGCAGTTAATTGGGCGCGGAGCCGTGATAATAGACGGGGCCGTAGAGTTTGGATTTAGAAAACGGCCAAAAGTCATTGCAAAAATGGTCGATGCGGCAACTAGAAAAACACTAAGTAATATTCCTCTTCTTAAAACAAAGGCAGGACCAAGGGACAAAGATCTGTGGCCGTCAAGACTGAAGGAAGAATACCAATCTTTAATTCAGGTATAAATATGTTGTTATTAACAGTGTTATCCTGTCGAACTTTCACTGCAAAATATGGTGAATGTTAAGTAAGAATAGATGAAACACGTACACATATGGCGCACCCCCCCAAATTTGGGAGGGGTGTTGAGAACTTAGGTAGGAGGTGGGAGGGGGGAGGGGGGGGGGGGGGTGGTATTACGCAGACTCTAAAAATAATGAAATCAAAGAATGAATAAACAATTTGATCCAGTTTGTAAGTTATTGATGTTTGTTTTATTTTATTTATAGTAATTGGCTTGGAACAATTTTAGTTTTGATCGACAATTAATGTTGTCATCATGGTAATTTTCCCTTTTCAGTATGTCAACAACAACAAGGAATCTGACAATGACTGGTTCCGACTGGAATCGAACAAAGACGGCACGAGGTGGTTTGGCAAATGCTGGTACATCCACGAACTTCTCAAATATGAATTTGAAATTGAATTTGATGTAAGTTGATTCACATATGATTTCAAATTCATGCAATTTAAAATAAATCAATCATTTTTTTGTCCTGATATAAAAATCAAACAGAGCTGTTTTGTGAAACTTTGTTTTACCCCATCCCATGCCTATCTTGTATTAATTATCTTTCTCCTGCAACATCTGACATTTCATCGGGAAATTCCCCAACTCCAAACATAGGGCGTTGAGCCACATGTAAATTAACTATGGATGGACTACATTCCTCAATCCTACAAAACCTACAAAGTGAAAGCTTTGATTGACTATTTGACCTCATATTTTTTTTGTAGCTTCCAGTGACGTATCCACAAACAGCCCCAGAAATTGCCATCCCAGAGCTGGATGGGAAAACAGCCAAGATGTACAGAGGGGGAAAAATCTGTTTAACAGATCACTTTAAACCGCTCTGGGCTAAGAATGTCCCAAAGTTTGGGATCGGCCATGCTATGGCATTAGGGGTGAGTTGAGGAAGTGGTTTGGAAGAGTCAAGACAGCAAATACACTTTCTACCATTTTTGTATTGAAATCAAAGTTCATTTTAATTGTATATGTATTTAAATTTAAGTATATTAAAATGCTTGTATGCCCCCCTTTATACGTTTGTTTCATATACACAGCCATTTTGCCTCTGAAGAAGATTTTAAATTCCATGGAACACTCCATTTGTACAGGTTGGGGTGAGATTAGGGATAATGAAAAGCTGTCCCAAAAATTGTGTTTTTCGACAAAACATGTCACAAATTCTTTTCTTTATTTTTTCTTTCATTTTCAGCTTGGGCCCTGGCTGGCTGTTGAGATTCCAGACCTCATCAGCAAAGGTGTAATATCATACAAAGAAAAGGAAGAGAATGGTGCCAATAAATGAAAACAATGCCTTGTACATGCATTACAAGGCGGGGTTCAATACCAGTGTTTTAATCAAGTCTGGTTAAAAGGTACATGTACATCTGTTGGGATAAACAAAGGAATGCTTTTGTTCATTAAAAAGCTTGCGATTTGAGTTGTTGGAGACAACCACATATAACTATTTCATTTCTAACCATTTCTTATACTACATAAACCCAGTTATTTATTTTTTAAACAATCTGGCAAATTCTTTCATTCCATTTGTACTTTTTCTCTATTTCTTCTCATAATTGTTTATATTTATGAGTCATTCAAACAAAACCTGGTTAAATGTAACCTTTTTAGTTATAAATTTAAGAGTGTACAAGTTATGAAACAGATACATATACAGACCTTTAAACATTGCGGATATCTTTGAGATTTTATTCAGACAAATTTTTCACTCGTGCCGAACCAAGTGATGCAAAACTACAGCTCTTAAACTGTGCCGAACTACATTGGGTCAATTCAGAGTTATCAGAGCCATAAAATGTGACCATCCACGACAAAAGGGCTGTAAAGTCGCCAGAGCTTATTTTAAGAAAAAGGCCATTAAAATATGTGAAGAACAATAACAAACAATGAATGTTTATATTCGGCATTACTTGTTGTAGCTAACCATAAATACCAACTATGTCTTGTAATACATCATTTTAAAGCTTATTTCTTGTAGATTTTATTTCTCTAAATATCTCAAAACGTCAAGATGCCTACTTTACGGCCCTTTTGTCGTGGACGGTCACAAATTGGATACCGTTTTGAAAGAGATCATTATTGAACATATACTTGTACAATGTATCTGCTTCATCAAAATAAAACTTTCTTTAAAGCTAAAACAGTGCAAACCAGACAATCATGTAACATGACTTATTATAGGATATTAAATGATGAAATACAAAGTAAACTTAATAATTGTGTTCTTTTTCTTGGGGGGAGGGGGTGTTTGAAGAGCAGCGTCCCATTCAATATTACATGTTTTGTTACACACAGTGGGAGTGTTCTAGTAGCCGAGTCGGGTAAAGGTAGTCGGGTTGGAAATGAGAGCCGTGCTAACAGAATGGAATGCTCAAAATGCCGGCCATCACGTGATGTTTGTAGCCGTAGCCATTGACAAAACGCTATTGTCGGATTGAGGCTAAATTAGTGATTCACATATACTGCTTTCCATCAGTCACAAACAAGTAATCATGTCTGGAATAACAGATTCAAAGTCGCAATGAGCTCAATAACAAATTGAGTTTTGACCTCTAACAAAGTTTGTTTTGGGCACACGATCTTATCCACTGTCCGGCTGCCATATTGTCCGTTGCTTGGAATGAGCAACACACGCGCGTGACATATTCCACCAGTGACTCTGCTCCTTGAGCAGGATCTGTGGTGGCTGACCCGGGTGAGCTCCGACTATGATGTCGGAGCTAAACAAACGACCCGGAACTAACCTGTGTGACTCAAGTGAGCTAAACGAAGGCACCCATTCATTGATCAGAATTCTCTTCTTGTGGTTCAGTTTTGATGACCACTTCAGCAGTGACTGGTTTGGACCTCGTGTGAACCTGGTTAGGCAAGTTGGATTTGGTTGGATCTGGTTTGACCTGGTTCGACCTGGTTTGAACTCGTGCAGCTTGCAAATCCGGTTTAATATTAGTTTGCAAATCGATTTGGGTTTGCAAATCCGGTTTGGTTTTAGTTCCAGTTGCTGGTTTTGATCTCGTCTGCATTGTGCCGAGTTTCTGTTCTTCCCGAGTTATTGTTGGTTTCGATCGAGTTTGAATCGTACTCGGTACAATCGATGGATCGTCACTCGGTTCAACTTTAATATTTGTGTGTGTTTGATTTGTTTCGGTGGCAGCGGTGGTTAGTAAATATCGTAGACTAATCCCTGTTGTCACAGCACAAGGTGAATCTGTGGATGCGGAAATATTCTTCAAGTCTTGCTCTTGCTTTGGATCTATGATCAATGAAAAAAATGAGAATTTTTGTTTATAAAAGCTGTAAACGTTATACATTTAAAAAAAATCCTAACCCAAAACTTTAACATACACGGTCATACATAATTTAGAACATTTCAATTCTTGCTCTTACCTGATTGGTCAGTTTTCCTGGCGTTGCTCCCTCCTTCCCGACGGTTTTTCTTCCCAGAATCCCTTGCCTTGTGTTTAGTTTGACCTTTGACCTCCTGGTCATGTGCTCGTGTCGTGAACTTCATCCACTTGTATTCAAGGCACTTGCGTGCACCCGGAGAACACTGCAGCAGGTTTTGGATCGTTGGGTGCGTCAGTCCAAAAAAGTCAGTTCCTTTGCCTTTGGCGCTCGGAATCTCTTTACCACTTTGTAAAGGAAAAATAAAAATGGAGAAGAAAAGTTTAATTGGCCAACTCTTAAATTAACTTCATAGTACGGCATTTAAATGGTGGGATTGTGCCTTTGATGATACAACCATGAAACTTGTTGTAATACAAGAAAGGAGACCTATTGTAGTTTTCGCAATTTGTGTTCCGACAAAAGGTTTTAAGTCTTCGGGCCACAACAGTGTGTGTTCCCTTGCTGTTCCCATCAATAACATTACAATTGTTCAGACCTACCCATATGTATTGATTTCATCCAGCAAGTTGTCATGACATTCCGACGGTGAGGAACCAACAAAGGGATGGTCTGGTTCGTCTTCTGCAACGATCTCAAACTGTGAAAGGAATCCCAGGCATCAAAGTTATACAATGTAGAAAGTTTGCGCCGAAAGTTTAACAAATTAAATGTGCATCCACGAAGCAACTAGAAAAAGGACACTTGGTAGAATCATTCAAAGTGATCCAGATTCCTGATCTAAATCCAGATCAATCTGAAAGATTATTGGAATTATCCTTGACCCATGAGCTATCTACCAACTAAGTTTTGTTACACTGTAAGCCTTGAAGACATGAACACTTTTTGTTAAAACAAAAAGTGATAATGGGCACCATTGTCTTCTGTTCACATTTTTGTTCCAACAAAAGCATTTAAAGTCAAGATCTCAATGTTATAATCCCTGTAGTAGTTTTTCCGTAATCCTGCTAGTAGAAAAACCGACAAACACACAGACAAACAGCCAGACAGACAGCCCCACAGACAGGGGTGAATACATTAACCTCTGCCTTCGGGGTGGGCGAAGGTAATACGATGACACGATATAACGTACCCTTGGTTGTTGACCAGCATCCAACACTCGACACGTGTACAGACACGTGATGTTAGGATCCTTAGCGCTGGTGTACATACGACTGCTACTGAATCCAGCCGGGTACAAGCAATGTTCGTCGTGGTACGCGGGTCGATCTGTTACAATTTGACCAAGACTTTCAACAGTCAGGGTGCTTAGCTTGATGGGAAATACTGGCTTGCCTGAAACAAACAAACAAACAAGGAATTAATCAATATGAGCTGGAATATATATACGCAAAACCCCGATGGATGATGGTGTGTGATCCTGTTCCGAGTGCAATGTTCTTTGGTCACATTCACGCCATTCCAGCGCAACAACCGAGTTTTTCGTGTCAAGAACAGACTGTCTGAACCCACCCCAGGACTATGAAGACTCAGGCTACCTGCTTGAGAGGGAAAAAGAGGGGGGGGGGGCTATTGTAGGTGCCTCTACAAACCATCAAAAACTGACAACTGTCGGCACATCTGCATAAAACTCTTAAAATTGCACAGCCGCTACTCGTGTGAAACTTCAATTAATTCGGACACGGCTTTAATTGATTACTTTACACAATTAGATGCAGTTACCCTCATTTTTTTATCGAGACTTACCTTCAGAATCGAATGGTATCTGCTGCACAAGACGCTTAGTTGACATGCCTGATGACCTTTTGGTTTTTGACCTCCCAGAATCCTTTCTTGACTTATCTACAGACACAAAAATATTAATACTTAAAAAAAAAATACAAAAAATTGAGATAAGAAATACAAGACCTACATCATTGAAAACAAAAAGTGTTATTTTTTTACTCTTTCGTACAAAAAATGACAGCAAATCAAGTTTTTTCGATTGCAAGAAAAATTTCACAGAATGCAGATTCGGCTACCACGTCTCCCATAGCCTTTTGTGTATTTAGTTGCTGCGTCTATCACAAGAGAACAATTTGCTATAATGTTGCAGGACATGCAATGTTTACCTTTTTCAGACTTTTTAGCTTTCTTATGTTTCCTTTTATTCTTGTTCCCTTTCTCTCCTTTCTCACGTTTGTTCAACGACGACAGCGATGAAATCAGATGTCTGTCTTCACTGGTCCCTCGCCGTTTGGATACCGGGCGCCGGGAGGAGGGCGTGGTTTTGGTGGTAGTGGGCGGGATGTCGCAGATTTCTCGGTAGTGAAGAACACGTTGTAAAAGAAAGAATCTTTCTTGTTGAGCTCGCTTGACTTTCTGTTCCACTCGACAAACCTCATCATTCAAAGCTGCATTCTCCTACAAAAAGATAAAATTAAAGCAAACCTAATTAGTCTTGCTCACTATTTCCGGCCTTGTTTGTGACATGTTTATTCGTCATCCGTTTTAAAATATGGAAAGAAATTGCGTGTATATACCGGATCCGACACAATAAACTGGTTAAGGTTTACTCACAAATATCATGAGTTTGCTGAGTTTTCGTAGCTTGCGGTATTTAGCTTTGTAGAATAGTGACTGGATTGCGATGGTCTCTTTAGCGGTTGTTCGTTTCCGTGCCGTGGTTTGTATTGGCTTGGTTCGCTTTCTCACTTTATCTTCAGCCGTCTGCAAAGAAACAAGACGAGGAAAGTTTAGTCAAGGAGCTTCTTAGCACAAACATTTGCTTTACACAAAAAAGTCTTGCTTATCAGTAAAAACATGTTACCAGCCAAAACCCCATCTTCTTTTCATGCTAAGCAAAAACCAGTTTGACCACTCAATCTACCTTGGTCACCTGACCACAAATCGAACTCTAATTGGTCAATACCCCCTTAATCTGATGGTGTGACAGGAAGATAGAGTCTTTTATGTTTAATAATTGCAATACCATGATTCGGAAGAATCCATTTTGTCCTTCCACACGTCTGAAACGTCGACTGCCGCGCTGAGTGTCGCGGTAGAGAACTGCTTCTAATGATGATTTGGCGTTGGAATGCACCAGACCACGGTCTAAAATACGCTGCTTGATGGCCTTGATGTGCAATGGACACGCGGCGTCCTGTAAAACAATCTGAATGACAAAATTAGTATGGAGGACAAAATGGTCAAAATGTGAACAATTCTGGGGGTTGAGAAATCCTTATCTGGTCATAAAACTGACATATTCCTACCACAGGGCACAAAATTGACAAAGGATTGACATATTTCAATCTCAGGCCTTGTTTAAAACGGGCTTTGAGAGCTACGGCTATGTCTATTGTCAGCCTGCTCAGACGTAGTTGTAATGGCTGAACACCTAGACAATAGCCATAGACAATAGACATAGACATCAGATTCGGACATGGATCAATAAATTCCTAGTCTGGCAACAGATTGGCATTATTCCTAAATGGGTACTATATTGACCTACATGTTTTATTACTTGGGCCAAAACCTTACATTTATTTTTACTTTAGATTTAGTGTGAACTGATTCCAACCTGGGCAAGTGATTGACATATTCCAACCTGGGCAAGTGATTGACATATTCCAACCTGGGCAAGTGATTGACATATTCTTACCTGGGCAGCATCTAGCCATGTCATTCCTGATCGTTCACTACAATCAGACCCAGTCATGTCACTACAGAAGAAAAAAAAATTAATTTTAGAACATGAATATAAACAGATAAAGATGAATTTGACGTTTTAATATATACAAGGTGGCACACAAAAAATGGGCCAGCACTCCATCACCCAAAATCAAAACTGCCTATACCATTGGATAGAGATACTTTCTAGTAGTACTAGCTTCATACCCTATCTTGGTATATTTTTCTTCCAGAACACCCCCCTCCCCTACCAATTTAGCCTCAGCATATGCAAAGCCGGGTTACACAAGTTTTGTCTTCAGATACAGCCGAAGCTATGACGAGGCCAAGTTTTCACAAGCTCTTTGCCATACCCTTGGTTGCAAGGTGCAACTGTGTTGACTGCAGTGGGAACTGTAGGCAGTGACGCAAAGACTTCTGTGGGCATCATATCAGATGGGTAGTCAGGTGACATCAGGGGGAGAGGGATGGACGGAAAACTAGACGGGTAGTTGCTAGCATTGCTCATCGTCTGTAGAAAGGGCAACAAAATTACAGTCGATTCCCATTAATACAAACTCAAGCAGAATTTGTTTTAAGTGGCGTTAATCCTATTCACTGTGCACGCAAATGCTATACCCAGAATTTGAACAGTATTTCTATAACAAGGTTTGACTGTATTATTATTTTTTTTACCTAATTGCTAGTGCACAAACCTGTTGTGTTGGGACACCAAATCCAGCCATGATGCCCTGTCTGTCTGTATTAGAAGCCATTGCACCAAGCCCTAGACCAAGACCATGCAATGGCACACCGTGCATGTGTGGTAAACCAAATGGCAAACCTAAGCTAGCCGCTGCAGCGGCTGCGGCTAGGCTGGCACCTTGTCCTGTCAGGTCTTGTGCCCCGAGGTTTGGCATCATGCCTGGACGTAGCCGGGCGAGTTGGCTAGCCAGGGTCAGTTGATGGGATGAAGGCATCGGCAGCATATTGGCTGCTGTGAATTCAAAAAGAGATTGGACAAGAATTCTTTTATTTATCGAGTCAGGGATGAGATTGTGAATTAAGAAATCAGCTGAAAATCTGCTATTTGCTGGCGATTTTGACCAAAATGGGTGTGGCAACAAATATTCAAAGAAACATACCTCCCTAACCTGTTGACCAAATTTGCTGATTTTGATTTGATTAGAAAGGTAACATCAAAAATAATAATTGTGGCTTTATTTTCATGTCTAAGCAATTTGACCTACAATAACCTTTTGACCTATAATTTGAACTTGAGTTTGACCTTGTGGATCACAATTCCTTGAGCCGACTGGTTTAAAATTATAGCCCAATATGATTTGTACAAACAAATTGAGGTATAATACTTTTTGTTTACTTCTTAGCTCATGTTAAAGTTGGAAAAATGTGATATTCCTAGAACCTTAACGACATTCTCAATGCATCATGGGATTGTATTATGCACAAGTCTATTGCGCGGCCTGAGAGTACGCAACTTTTTCAATTTTTTCAATTTCTTTTCTTAAATACCAGATGGAGTTTAGCGATGATATTTTTACAGAATATTTCTGAATGTGCAAAGAAAAGGCCAAGTTGTTGATTTGTCATTAACTCCCATGATGCATTGAGAATGTCGATAAGGTTTATATTGTATGCAGTGATTATCGTTAAAGCAGTTGGCCATCTAATTCCCCATACTTGCCCGATCTCACATTGACAATACTCTGAACCCATCAATTTTGGAACCAATCTATTTGATAGGCCCGAAGTATTGTCAATGTCAGGCTACGTAAATCTGGGAATCAGATCGTCAACTGCCGTAACTAAGTAGCCACTGCGCGCGTATTTAGCCTATTGTACTGTATGCAAATAGAAAAATTAACATTTTGCACCCTAAGTTAGACCAACAGCAGATCTGACAAACACGATGGCCTAAAGTGCAAAACAGCTGCTAACATTTAATACTAAAAAAGCAAGGATAGTCTAAAAATGATACACAGGCCTCTTTCCTAGACCCAGTTGACATTTTTCCATTTCTGTGATACTGTTTTCAAATTGTTTTATTTTTCTTACCTGCATGAACCTGCAAATTGCCCGGATATCCAATGTGTGGATGCGGTACTTGGCCCCCTGGACTCGGTAATTCAGGCCCAACGCCAACATGCCGTTGCTGCTGCAATTCATGCAGTTGATGTGCTTGCTGTAAATGCAGCAAATGAGCCTGTTGCTGCAACAACGATTGTACCGTGGCTGGGCCGTGAGTTGACCCCGTGGCTCGCGGCGAAGAAAACGGCGGCCGCACGCTCCCAAAATCAAACCCTGCTAAGTGAGAAAACTGAGTAGAAGCAGAACTCGAAGTAATGCTAGACAGTCCCTGGGTTAAAGTCGCTCCTGTTGTTGTTGTTGAAGTGGAATTTAACCCGAAATTTGGGGAATTTACTGGCGTGGAAACGACAACTTGCGGCTCAACTTTGACTTTACCCTCCATGTTTTTGTTATGCACCAAACTGTGTGCCCTCGCGAGGGCGCCCTCCAGTTTTTTACTGGACACTGCTTGTGACCACTGACCTCTATACATATATGGACAGATCATCCATTGTTTCATTTTGAAGTCGGCATGCAGAGAAGTGCAACATGGCGTCACTGTTGTGAGCCAATGAAATGTCCAGGTGTAGAGTTCAGTTGGTTGGTAAATCCACTGACCTCTACAACTGGACATTTCATTGGCTCACAGCAGTGACGCCATGTTGCACTTCCAGTTCGCGCGGACTTCAAGTGTTAGCACAGCAGCATATGGACAATGATCCGTCCAGGTGTTGAGGTCAGTGCTTGTGACTGGTTGCCATAGGGTGCATGCACTAGCCTAATTCAAGTCCCATTGGAAAGTGTAAAATCAACAATGTTTAGGACCAAGTTTCATGCACACCGACATCACTGTGGTTTCTCAAACAACAATTAAATTAATGTCTTGGTCTTTATCTTTCCATATTTGTTCAATTTTTAGTGGGTTAGCCAATTACATTTTTTAATATTCACACCGAAAGAAACTCACCTCCCGAAAAGTAATACTTCCCGAGCCTGCAAGCAGCCATTTTAAAAATGGCATCCCTCCACGTTCTAGGGCAATTAGGACCCATTTTTCAATCATAATTGTATCAAGTCTGCCCTCAGATTAAAGCTCAAAAACAAGGGAGTTTATCCTAGGCTATATTTACACAATCCCACTTTTTTTTTAACCAAACGGCCACTTTTTTCCAATCAATTAGGGTAGTACACCCCAAAGCTCATGGGAGTGTCCGATGCCTCATAAGCCCAACTTATAAGGCGCTGGTTGAAAATGAACGCCGTTTTTCTTGGGTTTTTTTCTCGGCATCAATGATTGTAAAACTTCAGACAGATTAATAGATATTTACTGTAAATCACAACCCCACAAATCCACTTTCCTAAAAAAAAATCAAGCAATTACCAATGGTGTATGCTACGAGTATACCCAGGAGTTTTAATAGGAGATTGGTGGCATGAAGGTCTATGTATGATGGAAACAAAATATATAATTAAAGCAATTAGTATATATATACTTAAATGTTAAATCATGGTAACAAAATTGGCTCCTTGCCAAGCTGTGTGTACATGTAACCCTCTGAACATTTTTAATAGGTTGAGACACATTACCAACAATCATCCAATGACAATATGAATACAATTTGTCGTGCGAATTCCAATTAGTACACATAAGAACTGTGTCCAGTTTTAAAGAGCAATTGCAATATGCGACCGCTAATGAGATCGTAGCAAACGTCGCCGATTGGTCATACCTCGGCCAAATCGCTACTAATCACACGACCCAGAAATACTGTGACTGAGGCTTTACTAGTTTCGGTGCAACATGCACACGGGTTTCGTTGTCCCATAGAAATGTGCACATATAAACAAACATTTTTAAACAAAATGTTTAAACAAAAATACATTGGCTTATTATACACAAAAAGTCGAGCCTATTTTGCAGTGTACAGATTTCTATAATGACAGGCTTCGATTTATGCCTGTTAAGTTAACACAAACAGTCTCCAAGAACTGAGCGTAATTTATTTTTCTTTCGTTATGCCCCGTTTGCTTAACAAGAATCGATTGCAAACAGGTGACATGCAAATACATTGCAGAGATATTTTAGTAGGCCTGTCCTAAATATACTGAATACTCAAATACTCAATCACCAACTGAATATTCAGAAACTATGCACATACACAACAACCGTGATGTTACTTCACATTCTATAATACACACATATAGACTGGCAGCGAGGTCACTAGTGTATGTCTATGTGCCCGGAGGGACTGTTAGTGACCAGAAGAGGGTGCTATTTACCGAGGTCGAAGGGCTGGACCCCTCTTCTGGTCACTCACAGGCCCGAGGGGGACAAATACTGCCAGCCTGTGTTTTATATAAACACACCTTTGTCTAAAATATCTCAGGAGTATCGTGATTTGTGCCAGACGCCGCCATTAACTTGTTCGTTTTATAATGAGCTTGTCAACCTGCAGAGGGTGCTGTAACCAGTCAAATATTTTGAGTATAGTGTCCGGTCGGACACTACTCAAATTCCATCTACTAGCGTATATTAGTGAACCCCATGTGACCATGTTTCAGCAAATCAGGATAAAGAACCAACAAGTTGTGTGTTAATGTCCCAGTACAGAATGCAGTTATCTGAATATTCGGTCAATCAAATACTTTTTAATTTTAAATCGGACAGCCTTAAATTGTAGCTGTTAACAGTAGTACTATGACACTGGTTTCGACCAGATTTAAATATGAATAACCAGTTCGCGCCGGAAATAATGTAGGGGAAACTAAGCCCAGACGCTGAATTTTTTGTCACGAAACTTGATCCGAGGCGGGTTCAGGCCGATATTAGTGGGAAGCACACCCAGCCTCACTGCGAGCCGGTCGCTGACAGATATTTCAGGCCTTGCTCGTGACGTGTTTATCCATTATCCGCTTTGAATATCAGACAAACTTTGCGTGTATACACGTTCTACGGTGCGAACTGGTTAATACAATTGACTGACTAAATGAAGGGAAAAAAAATATATTTGTCCTCTTACGGTGCTGCTTAGCAATAAAATAAAGATATTAAAGCATCTTAGTGTGGTGGGCAGAAATAAGCAGGGAACCAGTTGCTTGCAATACAAATTGCATGGCATTTTGGATGGCAAACTGTTTTTCGCTTAGCACATTTACTGTGCTCGGTAGCTACCAAGCACAGTAAATGTGCTAAGCGAAAAACTTGATAAGTATAAACTTAACAGAAAAAAAGTTGCTGTAATATTTGTGAGGTGTTCTGGCAAAATGAGAAGAAACTTGGGCACAAGCAAAAGTAGCGAAAAATTAAATAAAATTTAATGGGCACGATTTTCTTAATTATTTTCAGATTTACTCATTTTCATAATCTTTGGTAAGTCTACTACACATACTTTATAGTATAACATAAGTGGAATAAAATAAGTTGGATAAAGGGAAAAGAAAATTCATTCTCATGAATACAAAACGAGTCAATAAATGCAAACTTTAAACAGGCGATTGATGTGCAACGTCCGATTAAAGTGCAACAAACATTTTTGTCAGGAGAATTTTGTTCCTTTTTCTAATACCCACCAACACTTATTTCAACGTCTGCTCATTTCTGCCTTATTTTGCAAGAACGCCTTACATATTTATACTGAATGTGATTTCTCGACAAAAATGAATAGGTTAGTACCTGCCTGGATGTAATTTTATTGTAATAGAGATTACCCAAAATCACATCCATACCGGCAAAATCACATCTTAGCCAGAAATCATTGCTTTCACAATGGAAAGGTGTGAAAATACCTTGTGATTTTGGCTAGGACCCAGACATTGGATGTGATTTTGGCTAGGACCCAGACATTGGATGTGATTTTGGAGAATCACTGCCAAAATCACATTCTAGCTCCAATATCACATCCACCAAAAAATCTAATTTTCTATTTTTCAATCAAAATCACACCCGGGTCCCTCACATCGTTAGTTGTGATGATTATAATTATACTCTACAGGTTGGGCGAGGGCGGTGTTATGTTGTACTTAGTGGTTACGTTTCTCTGTGCTTCAGCTGCCACGCTAAGCGAGAAGAGGTGAGACATTTCCATCTCAGTACGCGCTAAGTCAATTGCTTTCTCAAAGTAGTTTTTGGCAGCGGACATGTTGCCTCTGTGAAAACAGAAAAAAAGTAGTAGATATTCAAATAATTTGATCATTAGACTTTTGAGAAGTTGACCTTAAATGACCTTTGACATCAGTACTTAACTTTCAACAAAACCATGTCCCAATATTTCATCTACGACCAAAGTTTTATTGAAATTGGTAGACTTTGAATTGGAACTTTGCATAAAAGACTAATTTTCAAAAACTTTCAAAAACCAAATTTCCCATATACAGTTGGACAGACGACGAAATAATAGTCTCAACTTCGTTTAGGCGAGACAAAAAGTAGCAATTTTGTCTGTAGTTATTGTACCAACAACTGCCCTTACCTTTGTACTTCTATAGTTCCGAGTGTCTCATAAGCAAAGTCACATTTGCTGTCTATTTCCAGAGCTTTCTTGATCATTGAGACCGCGACGTCTCCGTCTCTCTTCCAACTTAGATGGAGAAGTCTGTCAAAAAAAGGAAACCATTTAACTAGAAAAATATTGATGAACCTTTCTGAAACCTCCAAAATGTTCTACTGCAGATTAACCCAATGGTACACTCTCCGCACATAACAAGTTTGAAGTAGCATGGACTTGTGACTGGACTTGTGACTGGACTTGTGACTGGACTTGTGACTGGACTTGTGACTGGACTTGTGACTGGACTTGTGACTGGACTTGTGACTGGACTTGTGACTGGACTTGTGACTGGACTTGTGACTGGACTTGTGACTGGACTTGTGACTGGACTTGTGACTGGACTTGTGACTGGACTTGTGACTGGACTTGTGACTGGACTTGTGACTGGACTTGTGACTGGACTTGTGACTGGACTTGTGACTGGACTTGTGACTGGACTTGTGACTGGACTTGTGACTGGACTTGTGACTGGACTTGTGACTGGACTTGTGACCGGACTTGTGACCGGACTTGTGACCGGACTTGTGACCGGACTTGTGACCGGACTTGTGACCGGACTTGTGACGGGACTTGTGACGGGACTTGTGACGGGACTTGTGACCGGACTTGTGACCGGACTTGTGACCGGACTTGTGACCGGACTTGTGACCGGACTTGTGACCGGACTTGTGACCGGACTTGTGACCGGACTTGTGACCGGACTTGTGACCGGACTTGTGACCGGACTTGTGACGGAACTTGTGACGGAACTTGTGACGGGACTTGTGACTGGACTTGTGACTGGACCTGTGACTGGACCTGTGACTGGACCTGTGACTGGACTTGTGACTGGACTTGTGACTGGACTTGTGACTGGACTTGTGACTGGACTTGTGACTGGACTTGTGACTGGACTTGTGACTGGACCTGTGACTGGACCTGTGACTGGACCTGTGACTGGACCTGTGACTGGACCCTGCAAGATCCCATAGGAAATACGTCATTCTGTCTTTGGTCTGTTTCTGGTATAGTTACGGACTCACCCTCTATGTACGTAAGCTGTTGGGTTGTCCGGTTCCAGGGCAATCGCTTTCTGGAAGTACTCGTCTGCAACGTGGAACTGACCCTGGTCACTCTGAGCCTAGACAAAGAACAACACAAGAGGGCAGTAGTCATCAGACCATACCAGCCGTAAACATGATTTCAGATGCCATGAACAAATGAATAAAAAGCATTTAAAACTGGCCGAGCAATATTAATCCACCTAATCCCCTCGCCACCAACCTGTGCAAACAGAGCGAAGGCCTCAGCGCACGTTGGGAATTTCTTGGTGCTATCCTCAAGTTGTTGCATTGCTGTCTGCAGCTGCATAGGGCTTTGGTGGACGAGCGCAAGACGGTACTTGGCGTAGCTGTATTGAGCATGTGCCAGGGCAAAGTTGTCATTTAACTTGTTGCATTTCTCAAAATCTTGCGCTGCGTCGTCGATTCTGTCCAAAAGGAGATTTAGCTGTTTGGAAAACGGAAACAATTTATGCAGCAATCAATAGGAATCTTTAACCTTGTGGTGGTAGATATCTACAGTATTGCCTTTGACTGTTCATGTTTGAAGGCAATATAATTATATTTACCTGGCCCCTGTGGCAATAGATATCTACACTATTGCCTTTTACTGGACAAGCATGAAGGCAATATAAATATATTTACCTGGCCCCTGTGGCAATAGATATCTACACTATTGCCCTTTACTGTTCATACATGAAGGCAATATATTTACCTGGCCCCTGTGATGGTAGATATCTGCATTGTCAGGATCAATTCTTACAGCCGTAGC
Source organism: Crossaster papposus (assembly GCA_037893245.1). Classification (NCBI taxonomy): domain Eukaryota; kingdom Metazoa; phylum Echinodermata; class Asteroidea; order Velatida; family Solasteridae; genus Crossaster; species Crossaster papposus. The sequence continues at coordinate 4,481,808 of JBAIAA010000195.1, read as the reverse complement.
GAAGTCATTCATTGCGTCATTTGAGTTTCCTTCTTGCATGTGCATGCTACCACGTTTAATCAAAGCGTTGGAACGCAGCTAAAAGGAAAGTAACAACAAAGTTGGAAAACATGTCAGTTGAAATATAAGGACAAAGAATCCTCGGATCGAGAGTGTCGTGTCGTGTCGTGTGAGTTTTCTAGGCATGCGATTCTGTATGTTTCTGTGGTCCAAGCTGGGACTGAACAATATAGCTTTTTTATATGCATCTGGATTTACAGTAAAGCCATTTTGTCTTCACCGCCATAACAAATTATGAAGTATAATAATATTGTAAATGCTGTATAATAATGCCGAGGTGTGCGGAACAGTACGGCCGTCAATGTAAGTTGTGTGCAAATCACATTAGAGTTGAATTGTTTTGCCTTGAGACAGCCGAGTGGGATTCAGGCGTGTGATTATTCACACTTCTCGGGTAGCTTTTAGGCGTGCGATGGCGTGGGGGTGCGATTGCACGCCTCAAATCAGAAGGACTGAAAAAGAGAACGATATTTTATTCCTACATGTAAGTAAAGTTTCAAGCACAAATCTTGGTGACTAATGTTATTTTTGTTTAAACTCACCGTTTTACTGCTGTCGTCCATTCCAATCAATTGATCCAGATCCGGCCTGGCCTCCACTGCTTGGCCCATCAACAGATAGAATGTCGCCCTCATGAGTAGCGCTTCAGCTAGCTTGTCACCATTTGAGTTAATCTCTTCATCACAAGCTTCGATCACTCCGTCGTAATCACCATTTGTGAAAAGGCGATGCGCCTTGCGGTAGCCCAAATTTCTGTTCGTAATAAACAAAATGTAATTTGCTCAATGTATTTGTTTTACCTAAAACAATTTCAACAATTTTCCAACAAAATAGTTTTCCAGTCATACATTTCACCATCAAAACACTGTACAAAAGACACTCGGATGTATGTATAAACACCCGGTTTAAACTTCGAAAAAAAGCGATTGCGATGCGAATTGACAAAGGTCCTAAATTTCCCGTTTTCTGAAATCTAAATTTCTTTTCTTGACGATACGAAGCATTTTGCTGCGAAAAAAGCAACCTGTGACGCCATAAATTCATGTGTATCAGCATTTTGAAGTCAAATTTTGTGGCGTGCATTAACTGCGCCGATTTTCTAAAACATTTTGGGCAACAAGTGGACGTGTACTGTTTGGTCTGCACACACCGTTACAAATATACTCGATAGCGTAAAATACGCAGTTGTATAGTTTTCCTAATGAGAGGGATCTGTAGTCTGAGAAAATGAAATACTTTTGACACAGGTTAACTAATTGGAATGAATGTAAAGTACATGTACATTGTACATGTATGCATTAACTTAAGAAATATGGGTCTAGTCACGGACTCACACTCTGCATACAAAAGCTATAAACTACTGTCCAGTTTATTGTAAAACAAAATTAAATCGTTCTGAAGATGTTGCCTGTGTTCATGTACAGGTCTCCATATAACCTAATATAACCAAGTATAACCAAGTATGACCTTTGACCTTACCCAACATCCCCTGCTCCTTCCTCGTTATAGTCGTCATTTGATTTAGAGATTCCATCATCGGAGAAGGATGAGAAGTATGAACGGATGAACTGTCCAGAAGGTAGGGTCGGGACTCGCTCCTTAAAGAGAACATTTACAATATTTGCCCAAGTTGAATCAAGTCGCAGTAAAGTCAACTATTAGCTCGATTCGAGTAGCAAATATTTGAACGCTATATGCGAGACATTCTGGCAAAATAAGATGGAATGCTGTTGTCAGTTGTGTGCTAAAACATGGTGTTTCACAGCTGCACGTTCAAGTCCATTGTGCAGTGCAGCTGCTTGAAAAAAGCTGCAGTCATGCATATAATCCAGGGCGGTGAAAAGTTAATGCCAACGTCAATAAAATAAAAATAATAAATTTAGAACAAATGGTAAATTTTCAATTGAACTGGTTCACAAGATAAAACATATTTTTATTTTGGAGGTCATTTCTATTTTCATTTTTATGACAAACTGTTCAAAAATTCAACCTAAAGCTGTAATATGGTCCATATTAATTTGTTCTACACTTGGGTCACATGGCAGGTCTGGTACCTTGTATTGTTGCTGTGCTTTCTCTTTGCCTAAATCTTTTAGCATCTTGTCTGCCAGCAACATGCTGTTATTGTGAGAGAAGTTCTCGAAGATACAAACGGCTGTTGCATCTAAAACCAACAAATTCCATCAAATAAAACAGTAAACATTTTTGACCATGGAATGATCGCTGAAAATGCTCTAAATCGTGGTGCTCATTTTCCACCACACACAATGTTAACCTAAATTTGATAAATAATATATAAATGCCTACAAAAGATGTTCCTTGTCAAAGTCAAAATGATAAAAAGGTACAACACGTTCTTTTTTAACCTGGAATCAAGCAATAAAATCCCTCGGTGATCAGGATCTTTCACATACTTTACGAGCAGCAAAAACTAAATCCACGTGCCGCATTAGTTGGCCTCATGGAATTCAGGAAAAAGGACCATTTTTAGCGATCATAGAGGCACTTTTTGCGGGCAAATGGATAAAAACCAACCACACAAGAGTCACATATTGCAACTATTTAAGATTATTTTGATTCTTTCTTACCTTCTAAACATGCCATTTTTCGGTTCATATTTTCAAACGCTTTGGCTCGTCTAAACAACGCTTTGACGTAGCGAGCGTTCAGCTCCAATGCTTTCGTACAGTCATCCACGACCATTGCATAATTTTTCTGAAAGAAAAGGGAAACAATATATTTTTTTAAATTTTGATTTGTTAGTAAATTTCAGAATATGAATGAACAACATGTGAAAACTGTGAAATCCTACAGAAAGATCAAACGTTTCATTTTGCATATCAAACAATGCTTTTTTTGTTAACCAGTTCACGCCGGATGACGTATATAAACGCAAATATTTCCCCAGATTCAAAACGGATGACGCATAAACACGCCAAGTTCAAGTTCGGAAATGTATGTCAGCAGCGGGCAAGGCCGGAAATGCGTGGGTGTGCTTCCCGGGACTATCAGCCTGAAAACGCTTCGGATTGAGTTTCGTTAAAAATAATCCCGCCCGTGGGCTCGGCGATGTTAAAAGAATCCCGGCGCGAACTGGTCAAGGGTTAATCTTAAACATTCAAGTTCTTTGGTGGATTTTAAAAGACTTGGTGGATTTTATTTCTCTCAAAAGTCAAATACAATAAATGTTTTATTGGTCTCAATGTTCGATTATTAACCCTAACTCCCTACACAACAAAGGAAGTTGGAGGATTTTGAAGGAATTGTATTGTTTAATAACAATGGTGAGGGAGTTAGGGTTAAGGTTGATTTAGAAAGTTTCTGAACAAAAATGCCTTGAGAAATTTCTTCCTGAATCCTTCAAAATGTATAAAATGTACACCTTTGCAGGAACACAATGACATTCTTTGTGCTTCAATCCTAACCTCCCTGAATCCATCAAAATCCATACAAGGAGAATTTTGGCGGATTCAGGATACAACCATATTGAAAACTGAGAGAATTTTGATGGATCGAGGAAAGGTATTGCAGGATTTTGATGGATTCAGAATACTTCCATATTGAGCAGTCACCAACACCAACATTTCTGTGCCAAGTGACAATTTTGGCGGATTTAGGATACTTTCTAGTAAAGATACTCAAGGTGTCAAGGTTAATGTCATGGAACGCCAAGCCACATGTAATTATAGCTGCCGGGCTCCATCCTCCTCAATCCTACAAAACCATTTGTTGGATTCGGAAGGATGTGGGACCGGAGTGTTAGGCTTTCTTACCAACTGCTCCTGTGCTGCAGCTCTGTTCTGATAGAAAGTCGACAAGTCGTTCTTTTTGTCTTGAGGGACGAGGTCTATTGCCTCGTTGTAGCAGGCGATGGCCTGCTCAAATCTTCCCGCTTTGAAATATTTGTTGCCTTTATTCTTGCTTCCTTGAGCTCTTTCTTCCGGAGTCTGTCGCAAAAAAAGTATCATAAAAATAATCAGTATCAGGAAAAGGCGAGTGTGGCCTAGGACCACTACTATACTACTTACTAGGACCCTAGTAAAAATCGCCAGATCACGTCCAAAATAAAATGATGATGTTGAAAAAGCAATGGGTCCAGTACTAATCTCGGAATAATAATGCCCATCTGTTAGTGTTTACCGTTAGCCTAAGTCAAGTGTTAGTTTACACAACCAAAGGAGTAGGCAGGATAGGATTCTTTTCAAAAGCACCCTATTTGATCAACCCCGTTAAACCATCCCCTCCACCTCCCCGTCCCAAACCCCGCCCACCATTATTTATATAGGAAAGTTCAGTCCTTTATTTACCCGTTCGTCAACTGCAGCAGCAGTTTCGCCCTTTTCCCCTTTCGCCTTAGTCTCCGTTTTCCCTCCTTTCTCGCCACTCGACAGGTCCGTTTTTCTCTTGCTATAGTACAACGCTCCCACGGCCACACCAATCGCAATCGGAGCTCCAATCGCTAGGGCCAGTTTCCAGGATTTTGGGAACGAACTGCCGACATCGGCGCTTGCCTCACCACCGTCGGCCATGTTGAAAATCAAGCACGTGTGGTGCGTGCGCGCGTATAGTGTCCGTGAAATGAAAGCGCGCGCGCGTGCGAGATTTTTACGCACGTGTTTTTGAAACCTGTGCTTCGTTTCGGAGAAGGCTTCACTTCTAAATTCGCCACCGACTTCTAAATCACTGAAATATTCAAACTTTTGGCTAATAAAGCTATTCGAAGTTAAGATAAAAACAGGTACTATAGAATGCAGGTGAATGGAGTTCCCACAGTTGTGGGTTTAAAAAGTCAACAATGAAACGAAGCCAGGGTTTTAAAAAGGCGGTACATAAAAACATCCTAGCTAGTAAAAAATAAGGTACCGGTCATAAATATGTTGCAGGTTCGAATCCTGCCGTGCCAATTTCTTTGTTCACTTTGACCTTTATGCAAATTTACCTAGTCAGTTTACCTTGTTGTTTATTGTGTATTACACGATAAAAAGGCTTCTCGGGTTGTATCGTCAAGTTGGGCGTGTCCCTGGCCAAGCGGAATTCTTGTGTTTATAACTTCTGACTAGCGCCCCCAAACAAAGATACTGACAATTTGGGAGACCGCAAACATAGGGGCAAGATAGCTCAGTTGGTAGAGCGCTGGTACGGTATTCCGGAGGTCGCAGGTTCGAGTCCCGCCTTGTCAATTTAATTTATAAGGGGTTAGCCTTACATTTTCATTATAATTGGTCAAAATTATATTTTTCTAAAAAAATTATTTATAAAAAAACTCAGTAGACACAATAATAAATGACATTGCTCATTGACAAGACTCAAATTGACATACGATTTATTGACATGTTGGTCAGTAATTTACATAGACTATTAATGATTGGTTGGTTTCTGTCACATGACCTAAAGCATGTGCCAATAATAAGCCATCTACTGCCACAAAGCTGTTTTTATATACACATGTATACTCTGAAAACAAGGACATTCTATCAACAACAAAAGTATACATGATAACTAAAAATGGAAGAAAATCAATCTATTTGGCAAAACTAAAGAAACAGAACAGAAACAATTGTCTAATTACAGCAAACCTCTTGTGCTAACAAAAATTTAAAATACCAGAAAAACAAACAAGTTTGTTTGTGGAGCTCTGAAATAAAATGTAACCAATTTATAAAGTGTGTATGTACCATTATTGTAGTTAATATATGGTTACTGGCCCGAAAATTATAATTATATTTTTGTTGTTCAAAATCACACTTGTTTTTGGTCATTTCTTTTCGGGGAAATAATTGTCCATCTTAGTTAGAAAAATAAAGCACAAAAAAAGAAAAATTAGAGTGAAGAATTGCAAGTCTTTTGAAATGCAAAAACTAAGCCCTTTTTACCCCTAATCTGTACAACACTGATCTACCCCATAAAATAATATCAAGGCTTGAGCAGCCAACAAAATGAGAGAAAGGTAAAAAACAAGTTTGGGAATACAACATTTATTTATTGAGCATTTTACTCTGAAACAAGTTGAATAAAAAAAAAGGAAAATGAGAATAGGGGATGAAATAATGAATGTTCAAAATTGTAGTTACATTTGACCCGACTTTCAAAGTACAGTTCTTGGCTTCAAATTATTCTCCATACATCTACATGTGACTGAATCCTTCGAAATGAGTCTTAAGTTTTTAGGTTTTAGTTTTTCATCTGCAATATAAAGCACATAATATAATGTACATTTGTATATTGGGTGAAATGGCGACTGTCTCCATTGATTTATGTTTTGTAGGACACTTGTAAAAGGTGTATTTCTCAAAAAAGGTTTTAGCGACTGGAGACTTATTCTGTTGGGTTGGGTCACATATAGAAAATACTACCACAACCAGTTATACCACAGTATGGTATTCATTCTGTTAAGCCTGCAAGCTAGATTAACAATTTCTATTGCCATCCCAAAATTATAAAGGTAAACCTACCGAATGTAACCAATGGAAATGGGTCTATGTAGTGGCAGTCATACTTTGAAATAATTCCTGAATTGTTTTCAAGTCGGGAGTTTATTTCACCAAAGTTACTCTTTCTAATTACCTTTTATTACACTGTACAAAATCAATTTCTGAATAGAAACATGTACACATTTGGTATCTTGTCAATTTGTTTAACGACGACTGGGGGAAAAGTGTAATTGTTGTATAGAATCGAATAAAATAAAAGAAAAGTGCTAAAGTAGCCAGACAAAAGCACAAGTTGTGAATATACTTTTACTACAAAGAGAAAACTTAAATAATGATTTACAGTGCTAAGCTTTATGAGCTACGCAAACATCTTTGAACAATCAGAGCTAAGCTGGCTTTGACTTGCTCAAACCAGTAAGAACCGGTTCCAACCAGTGTTGTAGATACACAGCCTGCTGTGTATACTCATTTTACATCGAGTGAACATGTTTTTCCTGTTCAATCAAACTGGTATGAACCGGTTCAAACATGTCCAAACCAGTTCCAGCTAGTCTTTCACACTAGCTGTTCTAAATACAGGAAAGGCAGTGTCTCTGGAGTCAGTGCCTAAATGAATCGTTAATTAATGCAAACAAAACATCTTTGATATTTGTAGAAAGCTAAAATTTGTAAAGATTAATGTTCTGGAAAAGAATACAAGTCATTTCATTTTCCAAAGATTTTGCAAAATCACAAACTGTTGTCATTTTAAACACAAATAATAATCAACTGTGCACTTTGGGGGATAAATGATGTACATTGCCAGTGACAAATCATAAAATAAAACCTAAATTGTTATCAAATACTTGAGACAAACACAAAAAGTAAAATATGATATTTCGTTTACAATCTAGTTGTAGTTTTCTATTTTTGGTGCAGAGAATATACAACTATTTGCATACATGTATATTCAGAGGTCATGTGCACTAGTGTATGTAAATTAACCAAGGTCGTAACCTTTGACCTCCATGCTAAAAATAGCTTTTGAATAAATGTCAACACTAAGCATCTTTTAATATATTTTTTGTATTAAAGGCAATAAGCCACAATTAGGAGCACACAGTTAATTAGATTTATATTGAATTAGCTGAAAGCGTTGACTACCATCGCTAGGAGACAGGAATGAACCAAATACATTAGCCTCACATGAAACACGAACTGTATAGCCACAAATGTATGCATTCTGTAGAAAAACTGTTTCCTTTTTTTGTATCTTTTTTTTCCTTTTCTTCAAATTGTCCTAGATCATCTCTTAATTAAATTAAACAAAATATTTCACAATTATTCAAAACATTTAATTACTGCCTTTTGTGTAAAAAAAACTGAGTCTTAAGTTATAAAATTTTACAAATGTATCACTGAATGTGTGTGGCATGCTATTTATAACTTTATATTAATATTCACATTTTCCCCCTAATTAAAAAAAAAAATATGGTTTTCTTCCTCGAGATACATTGTATTACACAAAAGCTTCACTGCCACAATTGAACCAAAAGAACAAATGAACGAGGGAATATTTGTTCTTCTTACAAATGATGTTATCTGAGTGAATATCTAGAGAAAACTTGGCTTATGAGTTCAAAAAAGTTTTAAAATTGCTAAAGGTTTATAGATTAAATATGAGTACGCTTGTTATATGTATTTTGCTGTTGAAGACGTTGTTTAATGTCGAGTCTTAATGTAACTATGAGCTTGATGCTAGAAATATTGTCTGTATTAGCAAGTGGGAGGGGCTAGATATTACGTGACACTGAGGGGTGCTGTTTCAGATGTGTACATCTTATGTATATAATTGCGCGCACGCACCTTAACTTTACTTCAAAACAGCGCATTTAAGGCTTGGGTACTTTTTTTCCCTCCGTTTTTCGGTGTTCATATTTTTGGCTCATCAAAAGTTCGAAAATTACCTCAAATTCACATTTTTAGTTGATCACCAAAAAGTAGGGGAGGGAGGGGGTCCAATGGCCAATCCCCACAGGTCAGATAGTTTGGAGGATATTCTCACAACCTCTTCAGGAATACACTTCCGACATTGTTACTTAAACAGTGTGCAAGAAATTGTAACTCAGAGATCAACGGTTTAGAAGGTAACATGTTGCTGCTGCTTGCCAAAAAAACGAAAATAACCTGGCAATACATTTTGTTGTAAACTGATTAGCTAGTCTCTACAGCATCAGACTAACTTTGTCTTCATAACAGAGACTCGTTAGCTTTCATCACAAAAGCTTTTAAAAAAGACAGATTTGTTACTCCTTCATTAAGTTCTATTAGGAACACAGAATGCACTGCCCTATTTTATCTAATCTTTACCATCTAAGCAAACGCTGGGAACAGTAAATCTCAGTAATTTCAATGCAGAATACACATAATAAGCCTCAAGGGCTACATTCAAGTACTGATTACACGCAGAATGTCTCAACTTCTCTAAGTACTTAGATTTTATTCGCAGTATTTATACACGGGAAACATTTTCTTCATCACCAAATTCACAAACTGTGTCATTTATATCTTGGTGTTGGATACAGCAATCCAGTAGGCCACGCCCACATTAGCAACTGCCTGTACGTGACGCGTTGCTTGGCCAATCACTAGCACAGTGCATTGCAACCTAGTGTAATTACATACAAGTAGGTAACGCCTTTGGCTTAGTAAATGGCAAAAATTACCTTTCCCCTTTATTAACCAGTTCGCGCCGTTTTTGTTATTGTATTTACCGGACGGACCTAGGAGCGGGATTAATTTTCACAAACATCGACCTCAGCGGGCCCAGGCCGGCGGTCCGTGGGCAGCACACAGCTGCAAGCCGGTCGCTGACAGATATTTACGGCCTCGCTCAATTTGTTGAAGGGTGTGGCCCACTGGATCGGTCTATTGCAAGAACTTATCGTAGGAAGCCTTAATAAACACAAAACAGGAATAACTTGTTCTGCCTCAAAAGATTTTACCTGACCAATTTGTAACAGATCTGCTATAACTTATATCTCAGTTACTGATGATGTGTTACTAAGCAACCAAGCAATCGCTGAAGTGTGTTGTCGTGGTGATTCAGCTTTGACCAATAACGTCGCTGCTTGCATGAAAGTTGGGACGAAGAAGTCTGCGGATGTTTCTTTGAGAATCGTGGAAGTGTTCTGTGTTGGATTGACGACAGCGGCGATACTACTGGATTCTTTCGTAATCACCTTCATCATCATCATCACTGTCATCATCAGCCTCGTCAACATAAGCCTCTTCACCACGATTTTCAACCTCATCTTTACAATCATCACAATTCTCATCTTCATCTTCATCATGACTCTCATCACTTCTATCATCACCACCACTTTCACCACTCTCACCATCATGATCACCACTCTCACCATCATGATCACCACTCTCACCTTCACCACACACATCGTCATCCTTGTCACAGCTTTCGTGGCTGATCTCCTCTACATCTTCTTCACCACACTTCTCATTTTCACCTCCAGACCCAGTAACATCCAAGACTTGGTTCATATCCGCAGTTACCTCATCTGGTTCAACAACTTCCGCTTCTGAAAATTACAAAAATAAAAATGATTAGACATTCATGGCATTTCGCAAGGGAATGTACATTTTCAATATAGGTTTTCTCGGTCAATTTCGGCAAAAAGGCATTAAATTGATTCACCACGTATTTTGGTTTCGTGCGAATTTGAATGCTGCTTTAAACCACCATTCAATTTTTTTTTCTGAATACATAAAAATACTCTTGCATCATGCGATTTAAACAAAATACAACGATCCAAATTAACGATCGATGCACTCAAACAGCATTCAAACAACAAATTTGAATGTCTCTAAACGAAAATGAATGCCCTGAAAGTGAATAAGAACCACAGAATTTGTCTAGAGACCAAAACTGCTTGAATACATAGAGAAAGGCTTTTCTTTCTATGTGAGATTCAAACTACTAAAAGCTCAGAGGTCAAGTATTACTTGAGACTATTTCGCTTGCAAGCGAGTAACTGTGGGTTCAAGCCCCACCTGAGCAAGATAAAAGCGATTTCAACAATTAGTCACGACAGATGTAAACAAAAAGAGCCATTACGTGAAATAACATTTTTTAGATTAAAATCAGTGTAAACAAATAATAATGCAACAACTATAAGCAGTCTACAAAATTATATGAAAACATACAAAGAAGGGATTAGAACCAGAGCATGCAATATTTGAAGAAAGTAAAAACTATTCCACATACAAACAGTTAGGAAACAATACTATAAAGTATGGATGCAAATTGGATATCACAAATCATTCAATGTCAAAAGTTGCTCCGATGATAGAATTTCTCGTTTGTGTTCTATTTCACACCGAGTATAAATGTAAATCTAATACATGTAAAGAAAAAGGCTGGACAAAAATACAATTCAAAAATCGGTTAGTTAACCAAAAAGGCAAGAGTTTTGGATTACAGTCTAAATGTACCGTACGTTAAACCAGTTCGCACCGGTATTATTTTGACATTGACTGGGCCCAGGCGCAGGATTGTTTTTCATGAACCTCGATCAGAGACGGGTTCAGGCTGGCATTTGTGGGTAGCACACCTTAATATTTCGGGCTTCGCTCGTGATGTATTTCAACGCGAATTTGATAAATTGTCCACTAGCAGCACCTACATTGTACACACCAAGACGCTACAATATAGGCATAGACAGACATGCGAATGATAGTCCATTAACCTTTAAAGACATACAAAGACATGCACATGATAGTCTATTGACCCTTATACGTGTAGGCATACACAGACATGCGCATGGTACTGTAGTCAATTAACCCTTTCATATTACCGGTATCCCACTTCACTCATCAAGATTTATTGTGCACTGTGAGGCCTGAAAACGTGAAAACCTTTTGTTGGAACGAAAAACATGAAAAGTAAATGTTTTTCGTTCCCACAATGTTTTCACGTCTTCTGGTCTCACACTAGTGCATCTCACATTTTGTTTCACTTGACTTCTCACGGACAGGGCAGTTTTAGAAACCAAACTGTTAGTGTTTTCAATGCAATATCTGGTAATGAAAGGGTTAACGCACAGATTATTGTGTTTGTTTTAGCTTGGACACAGCAAGTACATACATCAGACAAGGTATGGAGGGTGAGTGTATGAGATGTTCTTTGGCTGAGAAAGAATGCCTGCAAGAAAAATAATAGTGAATATTCATGACTTGATTAGGGAGAAGCTCTACCATTGGTTGTTACAAGAAACCAGCCAATATTAATGAATATGCATAAGGCTTGAAAAGCTTTCCTATTGGTTGGTAGAATATCATCAGTAATGAATTTCTCACTGGTTGGACAATATAAATAAGCATTGATAAATATGGATACACTTGCGAGCTCTTGGTTAGTACAGTACAAGGAGTCCTTACAATGAATATGCATGAGTATCTAGAGAAACTCCCTAATTGGTTGGTAGAAGGTAATCATCAGTAATAATGAATATAAGTAGATTATTACACCAATGTTACAAATTAAATAATTAGTACATGTACATGTTATATGTAAATGAGTTATGAATAATTATGAGTTCAAAGGTCATTAATAATAGTAATAATAGTAACACATGAATTTGGAATTTTGGCTCAATGAAAATTTAAGAAAGATTTGACAGTTTTTTTAAGGGATGCAAATCCCAGATCCTGTTATTATTAAACAATAACCTGTCTGAAAGATAGGAATTGTATACCAAAAAAGGAAAGAGCAATTAGGCAGTTTTAATTTTATCACCGAGTGTTAAAGAGCATTTTTTGAAATATTGGACCCTAAAAATGGTTTTAAACAAGACTGGAACCAACACTGTGAAATGTATGGTCTATGAAGTCTACCAGTAAGTCTTCAGGGAACCAGACAAATGTTGTTATTAAAGTACTGCTTTCATGCATGATGAGAGCACCAGTCTAATGACAAGTTGGGCATGACAACATTTGATTCACATGAAATGCTACAAGATTTCTAATCTTTAGTTTTGTTTAATCATGCAACTACATGGACCTCTAGTCCTTTGGATTTGGGAAACTAAATCTATGTTCTCACTCGCTTCTAAGTAAAGTTTCATTACAGAGGTTACCTCAGCTTTTGTCTAAAGACAACATCAGTATTTTGGAGATATAACATCACTGTTTTTATCGGGGCATAATGGGAAAATATTTAAGGGAATTGTGCCTTTAGTGATACAAGCATGAGATTTAGCAAACAGTCAGAGTATGTCATCAGGAAGAATTTGACTATAGGGCCATCGCAGATGTGTTCTTTTAGGAAATTAAGGTATAATAACAAGCAATGTTCAAAGGTTTCAAACAGCTGGCATATTGCAGGTTATTCTACCAAACTGGACGCTTGTATAATCCCATCACCTACATGTATCTGCCTTCCTTAATTTGCTCACATTAGTAAATTTGACCTTCTTTTGCTCATAAATATGAAGATTTTTATGGTTTTGCTCATGATATTGAAATTTGGCACACTTCGCTCATGAACATGAACATTTCAAGCATACTTGAACAATGTAGAAATGCCTTTAGAAACACATTTTGTGTGTGTTTAATTTGCTTCCTACAGGCTTCCGTTTGTTATCTTAACTCACCGCTCCTTTTTGCATCGTCCCCTTGTAAGCTAGTATTTCCCTCGTCCTGCCTCGTGCCTTCAATTTCAGAGTCTGTCCTTGGTATAAGGCTTGTTGATTGGCTGTTAACGTTACAAGGTTCACCTAGTGAGGGTAGTGAAGTAGTGTCTGTTTCACAGGGCAATGCAGGGGACTTCGGGCATGTAGTTTGTGCCACACTTGCCAAGTTTGTCTCCAATTTTACGGAGTCCTGATTAGTTGTTTTTGTTACGCCGTTTCCGCTCCACGACTTGTCCTCTTGCGCTGACCTGTCAACGATACTGCTAGGCACAGATATTGTGTTGGAGTCGCTTTCCGATGACGAGAACCCATCCAGCGATTTGATGAAGTCAGGACTGGCATTGAGTAAATCGGCGTCGTGTTCCAACGGTTCGGTTTTGAAACTGCCACTTGCGACGACGGTCTCCTGATCGCTATCGCTGTCCTCGTTCAACAGATCGTCTAGTCTGGTTGCCATACCAACCTCCAGCGCGTCGAATTCCTTCGGTGGGCTGCCCCAGTTTTCTTCGGCGACGGCGACATTTCCGTTGGATAGTTCCCCCGCCGTTTCCGTCATTTCTAAGTCTTTGTGATTCGTGGCATTCTCGCCAGATTCCGCCTGTTCCTTAATTATGTTCATAGAAGCTCGCTTGATATGAAGTCTCTCCATGATGTGGTCAACTTCGGCACTGTCCACGTCGGTGACCCTCCGTACCTGAGCCCGTTGGAGATTCACCAATCCCTCGTTGGCCATCGAGACCGCTTCCTGCGGATGGTACTGCGCTGACTGGTACTCCGCGCCGGCGTTCATTAACTCTCCTACGTCGCTTTCCATGACTAAACTACTCGGCCGTTCTTTCGGCGTGTATGCCTCCTCAGGCTCCGATGATTCCACGGCACCGGATTCTTCCGAATCTGTCGTGCTTCCTCCGGAATCTGCCGACGATATCCTGTTAGCTTTCTTCCTGGCGGCAATCTCGTCTGATTTCTCTGTCCGCAGGGATTGGGGCGAGCGGATATAGAATGATTCTGGTGCCAATTGCTGCTGTTCTAGCTGCCGTTGTTCAAGTTGACGCTGCTCTTCGAGTTGGTTCTGCAACTGTTCCATCAAGGCTTGCTGGGCTCGCGTCAGCTCCTGCGTTTTCTGTTGGAGTTCCGATTCTATCCGTGTAATGTCACCCTTGGAAAGCAAACAAGCCAAGATAGTCAATGTACCTTTAACCTTTATTCCTTGGAAAGGTTTTACGAGGAACTTTTCTAAATATTAGGAGTTGTGGCAAAATGAGATGGAACTGTGCACAGCGTGCAGGCCAAGAAGAAAAATGCAAAATAGTAGTGAATAAGGGTGATTTTTATTTCTCCAATTTTCACATTTATTGATATTTATATTCTTGGTTACAGGTATGTGTACTAACCACATTTGTAAAAAAAAAAAAATCGTAAGAAAGTAATGAAAAAAAAGGTTTTTTAAGGAAAAACAATTGGCCTTCTCCTTAACTATATTCCAGCAAACAGTTTCCACATCTTCAGGCTTCACAGTGTCATCCTATGTTTGTGTGTGTGTTTCTTACCGGGAGACTTTTACTAAGTGTCTGAATCTGAGAGGTAGCTTTGTCTATTAGCTCCTGTTGCTTGCTATCAGGCTTCTCATAATTGGCTTCTGCAAACAAATAAAGACAAGACATCTCTAGTAAATGAAGATTAGATAAAGACAAGACATCTCTAGAAAATGAAGATTAGATAAAGACAAGGCATCTTCTAGTAAATGAAGATTAGATAAAGATAAGGCATCTTCTAGTAAAAGAAGATAAGATAAAGATAAGGCATCTCTAATAAATGAAGATAAGATAAAGACAAGGTATCTCTAGTAAATGAAGAGTACATAAAGACAAGGCATCTCTATTCAATTAAGATTAGGTGCAAGTCCAATCGTGTTTATAAATGTGCGGATAGCTCGATGATTGTTAGAAGATCCCTACACGTTTTTTTCAAGATGCGATAAGCCAGTTTACTATTCCAAGCTTGTGTGTATCCGACGCGAACTAGTAAAAAGTTGGTCGTTGAGGGTACAAAACTATTAACTAATTTATAAGTTTTTGTCTGCATCTTGTCAACAGAGGGCTGTATTTAGCCAGCACTGCCCGACTTTAACTAGACTATGCATCAACTGACAATTAAGATGTTACTTACTTTGTAAGACAGACAGATGTGTGCTAAGATCATTGATCATACGAGACTTGTCTACTGCACGAGCATCACTCGACATGCCCTGATATAAACAAAACAAAGATTACAGAAATTAGGGGATTTTGCAGGATTGAGGACGGTTCCCAGCCAGAAGGCCATGGGGGGAGGGTTAATTTATGTGAATGCTGTACATTCCAAAAAAACGATATTCTAAAATATATCTTCCGACTTTGTCATATTTGTTAATAAGTCATTATAAGGTCAGTCATAAGTACATCACAATTCAATCACAATTACATCATAAAGGTCAGCCATACTGGTAAGTACATCATAAGATCAGTCATAAGTACATCACAATTTAATAACAAGTACGTCATAAGGTCAGTAAGTAAATCACAATTTGTAACAAGTCAAGTTACAGCCTTTTCAAATCAACTGTGACAAAAACTTTGCTTGTAACAAATCTCAAGAATGGATTGTCATTTACTATTGCCCCGACTTGTGAAGGACATTTGAGTTGAGACTAGAGCCACGATAATTTATGTGACAAGACTTGTAAGGTACCTCTTGTAATAGTTTGGCCATGGTTGATGCAGCTTCTAAGGGGGATTCAGGTCTCGTGTCATCTACAACAAATAGAAAAAAGTCAAAACGAAAATATGTCAACAATCAATGAATCTTCCACCAAAGAAATGATTTAGAAAATCATAATTTATATGCAAAACAAATATGTTCATATTCACGGTGAGAGGATTGATGAATGCCTAGTGACTGAACATACCTGCCTACCTAACAGGTCATATTGGATCAGAATTAATTTCACTTGTTAAATTTTCCACGCAAACGTTATATACTCATCACAAAAAGTATCGAGACACTTAAAAATGAGCCAATAAATTAACGGCCCGAAAGGGTATGGATTAATCGAAGCAAATAGTCCAGTGCATAATTTTGTTCTGCGTATTTTGACACCTCGATTGTTGAAAAGCAGAAGCAGAAGCAGAACCTGATCATTCAAAACAATAATGCAAACCTGCTTCTATAGGGATGATTGTTACTTTTGAAACTGAACCTACGACCATTGAAATGACAATAACTTCGCTCGGCAACATCGTATCTCAACAATCGAGGTGTCAAAATACGCAGAACAAAATTATGCACTGGTTATTTGCTTTGATTAATCCATACCCTTTCGGGCCGTTAATTTTCAGCTCATTTGTAAGTGTCTCGATACTTTTTGTGATGAGTTTACATTGTATTACTCACCTGGGATCATAGCTCCTTGTTTTACCACCTCTGGTTGACTGACTTGCGGTGGGTTGTTGATTTCGATACTAGACGGACCAGCTTCCATGTGCTTAGCGGCACCCTCCCCAGAATCACTTAAACAAAACAAATTACAACATAAAGCAAATGTAGATTCTAAGTACACAAAATTCTAATCAAGTGAATAAGAATGGTTATTTGTAATACTAAAAGTTATTTTACTAAAGCTACGATTGCACAGGCCAAAGGCGCGACTTTACAGAGGATGCTCTTTGAAAATGGGAGGGTGGTCTTCAAATAACACAGACACCGATCTTTGAAGACGTCTTCGCGAATGTGCAAGGGTACAGCAGCAATACAGTAATGATAATGTGAGTTTGAATAGACTAAAAGATGCATTTGTTACCATACTAATGGTGTCCACTTTAATTCAGTTAGTACTTGAAACCTTTGGAAGTAAACCCCTTCATTTCCTCCTCTTCCAAGTTCGGTATGTACCCCTTACTAATAAGCCATGTAGGCCCGACTGTTATAAAATCTCTTGTGGAGAAATGAGACTTACTCCTTGCCAGCGATCTCCTCCGATTCCTCTTCAATAATCTTTCTGTAGTAAGGAAAGCTGTTAGACACCGTGCTGCTAGCGGCGCTAGGCTCCCCCGTTTTGCCATTCTTTCTGATCATCTCTTGAGTTTTCAGGATCATGTCCATCCAACCTTGCCGCTCAGAGGTCGAACTTGCCGTCAGCTCGTAGATTTGGGGGCCGGCCTCAGATGTGCTCACGAGGAAGAAGGCTCGTTTGTCTGGGAAAAGAAAGTACGACTTGTATGATAGATTCACAGCACGCTATTGATCTTAATGATAGGACTGCGAGTGTTCCAATCTACTGATACTAGTTTATCTAGTGACTCACTTGTTGCCACTTCTCGGCACAGCACGCTATTGATTTTAATGATAGGACTGTGAGTTTTCTTCTTCTCCTCAAGCTGGGTCGGTACCGTGGTGCTGTGGCATTTCATGATGTAACGATCGTCTTGTCTTTGGAGCACGATAAGGATGTCGGAAAACAGAAGCGCATAAATATCTGTAAAGAAGAAAAACAGGGCACTTGTGACTTGACTTGTGACTGGACTTGTGACTTGACTTGTGACTGGACTTGTGACTGGACTTGTGACTGGACTTGTGACTGGACTTGTGACTGGACTTGTGACTGGACTTGTGACTGGACTTGTGACTGGACTTGTGACTGGACTTGTGACTGGACTTGTGACTGGACAAACGCGAATGCGAAGCAAATTTGACTTTGCGACACATTTTAGCAAAATTTACTAGGGTTAAAAAAAGGGTTCAACTTTTTCAAATCTGATGTTACAAATTCGCAATTGTTTTGTACCAAGTACTAACCGACCTGGACTGGATATGGGAAAGGACTTTCAGGGACTCGAATACAATAATGATGCCTAGCACTTATTAACTTTGTAAAGTTTTCCGTCCTTGACAAATGTCCAATCTAAGCAGCTTGGTATTCATATATTCATTTTTACCGAGTGTTTTGGTTTTGCTGAGTTTCCACGTCAGGGCGCCATTGTGGAGAAGCTTCCGAGATGTTAGGTCCAGATTCTGAAAGAAAACAATCGACACAGAATATTGTCACAAAGTTTGAAGAAACCCTTGTGGCACAGGAGAGAATCAACACACAACTCTACGCACAAATGGTCCGAGTCAGGAATCAAACCCTGGCTACATTGTTGAGAGACGAGCGCTTTAACACACTTGCCACCCAATATCACACAGTTGTTGCTATGGATCGACCAATCAGGATCAAGGATTTAAGTTTGCTTGAAGATTCAAGCTCCTCACCTTGTATTCGGCAGCGATGGGGTGGTTAGAGCGTTCAAACGGACCCTTGTCCAAGTGTCTATTGATGTCCACCAAGCGTTGATGATCCTGGCATTCCTTGACGGCCTGGTCGACGTGATCTAGTAGCTTCTTAGTGCACTGTAAGCATTTACCTAAGATCTCATACTCCTTGGACTTAGCTGTTGAGAAGAGTAGCAATTGCATTGTATCACATTATTTTACATTGTATTACGTCGTGTTACATTGTATCACATTATACTACATTGTATTACGTCGTGTTACATTGTATCACATTATATTACATTGTATTACTTCGCGTTACATTGTATTACATTATATTACATTGTATTACGTCGTGTTACATTGTATCACATTATACCACATTGTATTGCGTAGTGTTACATTGTATCACATTATATTACATAACATTGATGATTCTTGCATTCCTTGATGACCTGGTTGTCGTGAGCAAGGAGCAACACAAATAACATAAGAATAACTGCTCGACATCGGTTGAAAACAAACGCTGTTTTTCGTGCTTTTTTCGGCATCAATTACTGTAAAACTTCGGAAAAGGTCAGCTAAACGATATTTACTATAATCTACAACCCTCAGAATCTACCTATTCATGATAATTCAAGCAATTACCAATGGTGTATCCAACCTTTAAAACAGATACTTACGAGATGTGTATTTCAAGAGGTTCTCAATAAGTAACGGGTACTTGGTTAGTCTCTGCATTCCAGTGGATATTATAGCTTGTAGGGGGAGACGCCGACATAATGAATTGGCCTCAGCATCCTGAAATATACCACAGACAAATTAACGGCTGGTGTGGAGGCTACATGGAAGTGGTGTTATGTGGTGTTATGTACACTTTGTGAACAATAGTCGGTATTTGTGACCCAGCACAAGTAAATGAGACACTTTGCGGCAAAAATGAAAATTGAGATTTTGATTTCATCATTTAAAGCTAAACAAGCTTTAAATTATAAAATCAAAATTTCAATTTTTATTTTTGTCGCAAAGTGTCTCATTTACTTGTGCTGGGTCACATTTCAATTTAAGTTTCTGTACAGAGATAAGTATGTAACCATTGTTTTGTTATAAACGTTCCTGAATCCAACATCCTCCATTGTGCACGTTCAGTAACCAAATGGATGTGGTCCAAGACATTTACGAACAAAAGATGAAAGGCAATGGTTTGGTGCTTACAGTCAGGAACTGCGCTAAGCGGCTATCTTTCTTCTGTCTAAACTTGAGCATTGCCAGTGCAGCTTCCTGGTTTTGGCAGAACGTGGCGCAAATCCGCTTAGCAGTTTCCCCTGCCTCACCATCAAACTACAAAACAAAACAAAACAAAGAAAACAATGAAAGAAACAAAAATAATAATTTGTTCAAAAAAAAAAATTTGTTCAAATGTCAGAATTCATGTGCTGCATTTGTGGGAACAACAAAATTCAGAAAATAGGAACATTTTTAGTAAATAATAATAATAACTTGATTTATATAGCGCCAAATTGTCTTAAGAAACAAGGCGATGTATCATTATTATCCCGCTCATTGGGCCCACGAAACATTCCAAATACCATCTCAGCTCCCTGTGGAGCTCGATGCTGCCATTTTGGCACAAAGCAGCTAATAACCATCTCTGCCCTCACAGGTACCCATTTACTCCTGGGTACCCCTGGGTGGGGAGAAGCAATGAGTGACAAAGTGCCTTACCTAAGAGCACACGTACCATAGTCCCAGGCAGGGGCCAATTTCGTAGAGCTGCTAAGCACACAAATTTGCTTAGCATGACAATTTGTCCTTGGCAAAAACAAGGTTACAGACCAAATTTTCCCGTGATCTTTATGGTTTTTGATTGATAATCAGCTAGTTTTTTGCTTAGCATGAAAAACACGTAGAATTTTGGCTGGTAACCTGTTTTTATTAAGCAAGACTTGTTTGTGCTAAGCAAATTTGTGTGCTTAGCAGCTCTATGAAATTGGCCCCTGGACTCGAACCCACAACCTCAAGACCACGAGGCCACAGCAGTCAGTCTAAAAAAGGAAGAAGATCCACCTACCGTTTTCATAAGGATAGGCCCAACCTGCTGTATGACATGCGAGGTCCTGCGTTCCTTCTTCATCCACTCATTCAGAGGCCCGTGGAGGTCTACCATCTCGTTGAGGTTTGGGAAGATTGCGTGAATCACCTCCTTGGAGAGAACCTGCTCTCGAAGCATCGGCCGGTAGAAAACACGGTCTAGAACCTTCAGATTGCGTACGTGCGACTTCTCCGTGTGAAACAACTCTGTGGACACACAAAGTTTCCCGAGAGTTTCGTAAAGGTTTTCAGATTTGCTATTTTGCCACAACCAATGTGCATGTGGAGATATTTGGCATGTTAAGTTTGCTTCAAAACCAAAAGTCCAAGAGGTTGTTAGTGAATTTTATTGGTGTTAAAATGTGTTGGGATGCCATGAATCGCTGCAGTGTACGCTGAAACACCACCACTAAGCACGTCTAGCAACCAAGGCTACCAAGCCTACAAAACTCACCATTGATAACTTCTTGTCTCTTGACTTCCTTTGGCTTGAGACGTTTGACAATGTCTTTATCCACCAGGTCTTGCCAGACGAAAGGTTCGGCTTGTGCTTCCATGTCCGAGTCCTCAGCTTGGTCCTCCTCAATGGGACGATAGGACAAGGAATCATTGGAAGCCGACGGAGAATCCTGACTCCTGAATAACATGAATATATGAATATTGATAGATGAATATATCAGGCTCAGCTTTCATCTGGGTTCGATTCCCGGCCCGGCCCGGACCATATGTGAGTAGAGTTGTGCGTTGGTTCTCTCCTGTGCCACGAGGGTTTTTTCCAGGTCATCCGGTTTTCCTCCCTCCTGAAAAATCAAACACTTTCGATCTCAGGCTGTGCTCCGTAGTCATATATGAGTCGATGTGGCCGGCTGCCATAGGCGCCTTTACGTGCCAGCGACTCGACCACGTTGTAGCCGCGTCCTTCGCAATTCAGCACACCAGCTGCAAGTAAGGATGATTAGCCTCCCAAATTATTATTATTATTATTATTATCTCCTCAATGGGGCGATAGGACAAGGAATCATTGGAAGCCGACAGAGAATCCTGACTCCTGAATAACATGAATATATGAATATTGATAGATAGATAAATCGGGCTTCTGCTTCCATCTCCTCACGGAGAATCCTGTTCTGTGCTAAGCAGTTTAGAATTGATCCTCATTTATCAACCTACCTTGTTGATAAGCTTGATGATGAGCTGGCGTGCGACGTATTATTGAGTGCAGTAACGACGCTATGTCCGTCAACATCAACGTCACTGATTACAAAGCAAGAGAAAATGACAACATTATAAACATAATCGTCTTCAAATAAACCTTTTAAACTCTAAATAACAGTAAGCACTAACGTCAACTACTTTTGAAGAAGTGTCATTTGAAAAGTTTAGCAGATAGATGCGAATTTCACTCCGTTTGAGAGTCGCTCAAAACATAACTTTAACCAGTTCGCGCTGGGATTTTTTTCAACATCACTGAGCCGACACGCGGGAATATTTTTAACGAAACTCGATCCGAAGCAGGTTCAGGCCGCCAGTACCGGGAAGCACACACGGGCATTTCTGGCTTGCTTGCTGATAACACACATTTCCGGCCTTGCTCGTGGCGTGTTTATGCGTCATCCGTTTTGAATCTGGTGAAAACTTTGGGTTTATATTCGTCATCCGGCGCGAACTGGTTAATCTAAAAGGCAAAATCAATGAGACAGAACTTGACAAAGGCTGTAATGAAGAAAAAAGGCAACAAAATTAAGCAAATGGCAGTGATTCACGGTGAACACGAGAAACACGACGCGATTGGAAAGCAGCACAAAGGCTCAAAGACGTCAAATGTAAAAAAAATTAATATGCAAAAATGTCATATCACCAGAACGGGAGGGGCTATGGAGCTGTACTATGTACCAAATGAAAGCTTATACCCTGGAGTTTTTAATCATGTACATAACTCTATTTGTAGTTTTTGCGACGTATGTCACCTTTTCCTGGAGTGGGTCACATATGTACCATACGGGGAAACCAGTTTTGGTTGGAGATACCGGTTTGTGAGACCTTTGTGGGTTAGTAAAATGAGACAGCATCAACTTTAGCCCTAGTCTATGGCCCCACACTAGAGTAGATTCTGTGCTGTAGGCTATACTGCCTTGACTGCGCAAAGTTAGAGATTATTGGGGTTTTTTTCATGGAAATCATTCGGCCTTACCATACCATCTCAATATTTTGCCAAAATTCAGATTTTTCAATGGTTCAGTCTGGTGTAATTTGTCTATAAATCTGCGACCTGAAGTTCAAATTATTTTAGCGATAAAAGCACAGAGTCTACTCTAGTGCGGGGCCATAGACTAGGGCTACAACTTACTCAATGGATTGTGACGATGTACGCTCGTTGGAGCTACACAGGGCGTTAAGGTGAAGCAAACAAAATTTAACGGAAAAGAGAACGGAAAAATCAAAAGAAAAAATAAAGCAATTCTAATTGTAAAATCTTGCAAGCGGCTTATTGAAGACCAATTTTATTTTGTGATTGTCATTTCTTTTATTATTGTGTTTTTATCACGCGGAAAAATGTAAACCTTAAAAACAGTAAAAAGTCATCATTTTTGTTGATACACACCTAGCATATTAGAGGAATGTGTGATAAAAATAATTTCAAAAAAGTTTGGTTCAAAAATGAGTGAATAGTTCATACCAAAATCTTGATTAAAATTTGGTGGAAACTTGAAATGGACTTCAAGCATGCAAACATGATAAGAGTGTAAGTTGAAATATTTTCCAGAGAAGATTTGATGAACTAATTCATGAATATATTCATCATGCATGTGTCTGGGACAATATGTACTTCATGCAAGTAATCCCAACTCTGTAGGCACTTTGCAAAACTTATTGTGAATCCTACAAAACCCACCACCTTCCCTGAATCAAAATCAGCTTCTTGATATGCTAACAGTTTCAAAGAAACCATTTGTAAATCCTCCAAAATCCTCCGGAGCTGCAGGAAACCAATGGCACATTTCTACTACGTTTGAGCGCATCAATTCCCATGTAAAGTAATAGTAGTAATTCAGGTTTTTTTGTTAACATCACTGTATTGTACAAATCATCCATGATATGACTATCACATAAGAAAACCGGTATTCAAGTGCCGACTACCAGGCAGCAGGAAGTGCACTATCATTGTCTTGGTTACGACCCAAAAGGTCAAATGTTAAGGTTCACCACAACATTTATTATGCCATTAAAGTTGGCTATTTTGTGAAATTACACATACAATTGTACATAAGTCTATTTGAAGTGGCTACAGCCATTACCATAGACTTGTGTGTAATTTTAAGCCGTGGTCAAGTAATTCGGACATGGCATAATTTACACAACAAATTGAAAATTAGAACGCTGGTTTATTTCCAAAAAATGGTCAACCAATATGCAAAACCCTTGTAATGGCTTGAACCAAGACAATGATACAATAAAATTAAAAAGTAGGAACAAAAATGAAAAAACGTGCACAAATGTTCTGAACTAAAATGTGGAAAGTCTTCAAATGATAAAATTTAATTGTGAACTGGATTGGTGCATGCTAAAATGGCTACCATAGTGTCAACAAAAATAACGGAAACTTACGATGAAACAAGCAAACTCGTGTCACGAAAAAAGAAAGAAAACGAAAACAAAAATCATGCATAAGTCATGGTGCCATAACAAAATATAAACCCAAAAAATGTGCTCAGTTTACGAAAAGTTGTGGAGAACAATGTGCAAAACTAAAACACAAACAAATTTAAACAAGTCAGAAAAAATTGGAATGTGTTCTGACGAAATTTCATTGCAAACACAAATCTCTTTAACTAATAACAGACCAGAAGCCAACTGCTAAGCACCAACATTTGCTTAATAGCACCAAAAAAAATACCTTTTCCCCCAAAGTAATTTACCTTCTAGATCGACGATCACCAGGTGGCCTTCGTTCTCTCTTCTCTTCACCCTAGAAACAAAAATAAAATTCACAACATTCAAATTTTGAAAATTGTATGAGATAAAGTAATATAATTTGAGTCAACTTGTTTCTGCTTCTATATGCCGAGAAAACCCCCCAATTGTTACACACCTGTGTTCTGAGGCTTGACGACCTGTTGAGGAAGGAGCCGCCGCGTTTGGTTGACGTAGTGTCTCCCTCAGTAACATCCTGCAACCTATCAAAGCTCTCCGAGATACCGCTGTCGGTTTGTAGCGATGAGTGAGAACCGACTAACTGGTCGTCTGTCTTGACTTCAAACTGTTTAACCAGATTGTCCACGTTAACCTCCTTTTTCAACTGGGCTGTGGGCAAGGTCACAGGTCAACAATAATAAATATTCAATAGACCAAGGAATGGGAGCCGACTAACAGATCCTCTGTCTTGACTTCAAATTTTTTGACCAGCTGGGGTGTGGGCAAGGTCAAAGGTCAACAATAATGAATATTCAATAGA
This sequence comes from Crossaster papposus, assembly GCA_037893245.1. Classification (NCBI taxonomy): domain Eukaryota; kingdom Metazoa; phylum Echinodermata; class Asteroidea; order Velatida; family Solasteridae; genus Crossaster; species Crossaster papposus. The sequence continues at coordinate 4,456,798 of JBAIAA010000195.1, read as the reverse complement.
CCAAGGAATGGGAGCCGACTAACGGATCCTCTGTCTTGACTTCAAACTTTTTGACCAGCTGGGTTGTGGGCAAGGTCAAAGGTCAACAATAATGAATATTCAATAGCATCTATTTTACGACAACCCAAAGACAACGTAACTTACGACGCGTTTCACACAGTTTCAAACTTTCAGATTATGGATATTAGCAGGAAAATACAAAACCAAGGTTTATCAAGATTGATCGATTTATTAAAATGGTGCCAAATACTTACTGATTTCTTCATCTTCCCCCAGCCCTGGTCTGACCAGCGACAACGGCAGAGGGCTGGTGACTGCGCTGGGTGACGTAGCCGTCTTATCACTCTCATCCTTCCTGTCACCTGCAAAGAATACTGGAGATAATAAATAACAAACAGGTCAGCACAACACACCATGCAGACCACGGCAATGCGGACACGCCCATGCGGACACGCCCCCATGCAGACACGCCCATGCGGACACGCCCATGCGGACACGCCCATGCAGACACGCCCATGCGGACACGCCCATGCAGACACGCCCATGCAGACACGCCCATGCCGACCTGTCATGCCGAAACGAACACGGCAATTTAGACACGACAATTCAAAGATGCCCATTTGGATACGCCCATGCACATGTAGACATGCACATGTAGACATGCCCATGTAGACATGCCCATGTAGACATCACAATAGAAACGGCCAGTGAGACACACCCACATGACAAGCCCATGTTGTTATGCCCAATTAACTGTGCTGATTTAGAAATGCTCATAGAGCAACATTCATGCTGCTAACCAATGTCGTGGTCCATGTGGTCACACCTATTACAGCCCCCAACTGACCGCACCCACCCATGATCGCACCCACCTATGACCGCAACCCGCCCATGACCCCACCCACACACATATATGACCACTGTTAACATTACAAAGCATGCCAAGCCCGTTATTTTGTCCACAATGCACCAAGATACCTGAGGGGGGGAGGTACTGACTAATTCTGTCCGATGTCCGGCGTTGACCTCCTCCAGGGATCATCCGTCGCCAGTTCTTGGATTTCTTGCCTTCTTTTCCCTGGCACATATCCTCAAGTTGGTCTAGGCACAGACCCGTCTTGTGGACATTGAACTCGCAATCTATAAATCCAAAGAAAAAAGGAACAAATGAGGAGCCGGCCAGCAGTAAATGTGATTAAAGCCGTGTCAACATTACTTGGATATGGTAGTAGCTGCAGCCACTCCTCATAGACTCGTGTGTAATATTAAGCCGCAGCCAAGTAATTCAGACACAGCCTTACCACATCTTGAGGTAGTCGGGCAGTGCTCTCATATGGAATTACCTTGTAATGGGTTAAATTCTGTTTAAAATGTACACCGATGTAAGTTTTACCATTGGAAAATGTATGCTTAAATTGCTGTTTTCAACGTATAACAAGCAGCCAAGGTACAGCGTTTGCACGATGGGCAAGCTAAGGTCGAAGTTCAACTTACTTTGACACTGGTACCCTTGAAAACCGATCCCCCACAGCAATCCATTGCAGTGATTACAGAACACCGTGGACTGGTAGTGCATCTCCACAAACTGGTGTCCCTTGATGTGTTGCTTCTTGTTCTTGCCACCCCATTTTGTCCGTTTGTCCCGGGCAGTGAAGCTGGGGCATCGTTCTAAGGGGCTGTTGCTGGTAACGCGGACCCCAACTTGCTTCATAAAGGTGGTGATGGCAAACGCCATGGCAACGTTCTTGTCCTCTCGCTCAGCTTCCAATCTAAACAAAGATATACAATGTTTAAACTTAGTAGATTTATTTCAAACATTACTTATCACCCTGATCACTGGCCATGTTCTTCAAACAAAAGCCAAGCAAAGTTAGTGCCGAGCGAGCAAATAATTATGGCTCATCAGGACGGTGTTTTTCTCCGGTTTCTTTAGCATGAAATGACTGATAATTTTTCTATTTCCCCTGGACAGGGTGCTAGTTCATCGCAAGTTTTACCACAACAAAGTGATCAGAAATCTGACTTTCAGCTTATTTGCGATAACAGGTCACGTAATGGCCAAGAAGAGACTACTTACGTGGTCAGTCTGTCAAGATGTGGCATGAGAGTCTGCTCTACAATCTTCAGTTCCTGCATCCGATCCATATCCTCGTTGTGAAGCTGCTGGTCACCAAAGATAGAGCCAAGACCCAGCGCCCTCTTGGCCCTAAAGTCAGCCAGGAGTTCTCTGATCTCGGTTGTGGCGCTCTGTCGAGCAGCTTGGAAGATACTCTTCATGGCTTCCTCATTCTGCAACTGTGTGTTCATGGTGATTTCTGTTTAAAACAAATAAATAGAACCTTTCTATTAGAACCTTTCTGTAGCTTCTTTGACCATTTTGACCAAAAAACATAATAGTTCTGCTTCCAGTTATCCGGTTACAGAAAAAAGAGAATTCAGTCAGAAAGATGTTGTTACATTTTCCATGAATGATGTCAAGTTGAACTGGGTAGGAAACCAATTTTGGGGAAATATTAAGCTAAAGGCCTTCGTCCTGCACCGTACGGAGGACAAAGTAACATTTTACACTATTAAAGAAAGAATACTATAATATTTAACACTCACCTATCGATTGAACAATTGCATCGCTCACTTGTATTCTCAGGGGCTGAAATTTGAAGTAAAAAATAATAATTCACCAAATATATTTTAATAAATGCAATTGGATCAACTTCAACTTTGGCAATTTATTTTTTAAAGATATTCATTGATAATATTCTTTGATATGTCTACAACACATGTTTTAAAAACATTGTCTTAAAATGGTGAAAAATATGCATTTTATTATGAAAAAAAAACAATTACCATTTTTTATTTTCATGAATACAACATTCAAAACTTTACGGACTTTTTCTTAGTATTTACTTTCCTGGCAAGTTGATAAATAGGCAAATATGCATTTTACCAGCTCACAATTTACAGAGGGTGCTCTTTACTCACCGCTAACGGAGCGAGGAAGGTGGAGAAGATCTCATAGATCCATTTCTTCATTTCTTTTAGACTTCCGGTTCGGTAATTGTCGGTGACCAGGTAGAAAAACTGGAGAAAATAAGACATTGAGACAAATCTCTAAGAAAAGGCATGTTATTGATGATTGTGAATCTGTATGACTTGCGATCAGCCTGCGACTTACTTGTGTTGCTTTGTAAAAAGTTTTCAATTCAGTCTTAAGTCAAGTCACAAGCTATTCAAACAAACTGTTAACAAAAGCATTCCTTTGTCATTGTTCAACCAGTTACATGTACTTGCGACTGGCTTTATGAAAGGACTTGTGACTGGACTTGTGAAAGAACTTGCAGGAACTCAAACACAACTCTATTGGCTTATGATCAACATTTGAGCAACTTACAAATTTCTTGTGACTGACTTTGTAATTGACCTGTGATCCCTTTGTGATAGACTTATGATTTGACTTATGATTACCTTATGAATATTTATGAATACTTATGAATATTAATATTTATGATTACCAGAAGTAACTCATCATTAACTTATGTTACTTTGAATAGAACTTTGTAAATAGTTTTCAATTATCCATTTATCTACTAAATATTTGAATATGTGGTCAATCAAACTGATCAAATATTAGAGTATTTGAGTATTTGGCACAGCCTCAAGACTTACCAAGCTGGATGGATCACTGTTGGAGATAAGATAATGCAGAAAGATGGACATGTGTGCTGGTTTCTTCTCAAGCTGTTCCAGTTTAATAAACGGCCCGTGATCCTCAAACTGCAGTGCAAAAACAAAGGAAACGACAAACAGTTCGAGGTAAATCAGCTGGAATCAAACCTACCAAGGTTTTGAAAGATTTGGTTTAAAATGGGCATAATTAGATGGACACTAAAGCGAACAGAACAAAAAGTAAATCAATGTAAATGATTAATATTTTAAAAATAAAAATCAGCTGTCTTTTAAATCCAGCGTATGCGGGGACCTGTCACATGCAATACACATCAAACGACATTTTGCCTGGTAACTCATATTCGCTTAGCATGTACCTTCTGTGCTCTGGGAATTTCAACTCGCTAAATAGTAAAATAAATCCTGCATTTGCAACTAAACAATGCACACACAAAATCTAAACGAACCGGAAGTCTACCCTGCCAAAAAAATAAAAAAAAAAAATAAAAAAAAAATAAAAAAAAAAAAATAAATAAACTCTTATGAGAAGTGCATATTTTCCTTTGTACATAATGAACCTTTGACTTTCAAATCAAATAGAAATGGAAGCAAATGGAAATATTTGAATCTTTGGGTTCATATCAATGAATTGAATGTTTCTGAAGAAGAGTACAACAGGAACTACAATGTGGCTGAAGTTCCTGCAGTTTTAAACCTAAAATCGCCTTAAGACGAAGACGAAGATGAGGACAAAGCCAAGGAATCAAGAAAGCCCACAGTCAGGAAGAAATTTGAAATGACAAACACAAAGTAATGAGCATGAAATTAGCCTTGCTTCGAAACTGGAGTTGCATGTTATTCCAACTGGTTCCTGCAACTGTGGTAAAGTTTGAATTCAGTGGTAAATACTGTGCTCTCGTAAAATGTAAATTTGTATAAATTTCCAACGATTGTTACCGGTAGCTGGCAATCGTCGGAAAAAGGCGACTAGTTTTAAACACTGTCCCCAATTTATTAAATTTAGTTAGTCCACATTTTATTCGCAATACGGTTGCACATTCGTACAAGCAAATGAAGTCAATCTGACACCCTTCGGGGAATAAAATACAAATCCAGCCTTGAAGCAAGACTAGGTTAGGTAGCATGAGATTAGGGCAGATAATCTAGATTAAGACTTACTGATTGGATGTTTCCATGCGGCTGTTAATAAGGGGGAGAGAAAGATGGACATTACAGATTAGATTAGCAGACGGGATTAGCATTGGAGACTAAGAGGGATTAGGAAGGAGTTAAGGGATTTAGAGACAGGAAAAGCATTAAGGATTATGAAGCAAAACAAGACGGATTCTGCATGGGTATACTGCATGGAGATGCTGATCGCAGAAAATGCTTAGCACAGAATATACCTGCTTAATAGCGAAAACAGGCTACCTGCCAATATGCCATGCCATGTACATGTATACTGCTTGTGACCGGTTTCTTTATTTAGAGAGAAAGGGGGGGGGGGGGTTGCTTAGTGGTTACACATCCCTCATAACCCTATTTTTTTTATTAATTAACAAAAGCAAAACATAAGAAAAGAAACCACATAAATGTGACTTAATGTCTCGCTGTAGGAAAAATGATAAAAATAAACCCAATACTCCCCGAAGTGCCCAGGTTTACATGGTTTCTAACTGCTGGTTCATACTTCGCTCCGAAGCGAATGCCAATTTGTGATGTCAGAGCAAGTCTTCATGCTGTAAATTCGCAAAAGTTGAACACATTTTAACTCCGGTGATTTTTGTTGGCAGCAAATGCTTCGTGACATCCAATTTGCATCGCATTCGCATGAATTACATGGAGGAACATGCTTTTTTTTATTACCCTGAATTTCCATCTATCCTGTACATTTACATGTAGCTATTGTTAGCCGTAACCCTGCCAAATGCAGCAAAGTGCAACAGGTGAAAAAATGCTGCATTTGCTGCACTTAGCTATCAACATCAGCACATGAACCGCCACTTCTGAGTCAACGAAAGCTAGTCCCCATTGAACAATGCCAGAGATGGATTCTGCTGCGTTGGGTGACCACAGACTCTGAGGCAGTTTGTCATTGAGACTGCACTGGTAGGTTTGTCATTTTGACTACTGTTGCACATTGCTGAGTTTAAATGGTAACCGGTATGCTGGTAACCGGTACCTATGCTTTTGCATGCATAATGATGAAATGTTTTTCCCAAAGGAAAAATCTATAAATATTGTGGCGCAGTTGGAATACCAGACTAGTTTTTGTTACCAGTAGAAGTGCTAACAGATAAGGCTAAAAAAGATTACAAAGTAAAAGTCACCAGAAAATTTAGAAAATTATAGGAAAACGACCTACTTTGAGGACAATTGGTTAATCCAAGCTTTAATATACAACAGAAACTGCATGATAAAAGCATATCCTATAATTCAATGCAGGGTCAAAGGTCAGGCTAAACATGACTTCGTCATACATACATGGTCAGACATGCTTTCTTGTAATGTTTCAATCTTGGGGGGAGTCACTGAACATGCAGAATCCATCTTGTTCTTTGTACAAAACAAAAGAGGGACCGTAAAATAAAATTACCAGACAAACACAACTGGAATAATAAACAATAAAACAATGACACTGTTCAGAATCTTGCAACTTATACCCGATACAATTTCTGCAACTTTCTAGAACTTGCCCAGATGTGACTTGAGATAGGCTCTAAGCCAAACGTTATTTTTGCTCACAGTTAATCTCTGCTTAGCAGCTCAACACAAATGATTTGCTAATTTCTTGCTAAAAATCAGCCAGGGTGCAGTCTTCCATAGACATGATATAGACGTGCGCTTAGCAGCATATGCAAATGACGCTAAGCAACTTACCGTTTCATTATCTGATTGGAAATCATCGTCTTCCATAGACATGATCTGTACTTGAGGTGCCTGCATGCTTTGGACCGTGGGAACATCAGAGGTAACCGCAGGAGAGAAGGGTTCAACTGTGCTAACGATCGCCATCTTGAAGGTATGGTTTGGAGACACAACGGTACCATCGCGGTGCTGTTTAGGCTATTACAAAAACCATTGTACAAAATAAATCAATTTACAAAAAAAAGACTTTTTTTCAAAACGCGATAAAGCCATTGTTACATCTTACATAACTAAAATTAAAATCGATGTGTTTTTTAAATACAATTAAAAGAAGACAATAAAGTTATGATGTTTTCTTTTTTCCAACTTTGATAAATGTACTTTGATTAACCCCTGGATTTGTCATGTGTGAAAAAGGCCTTAAATCAGTAAATTTTTCAGTTAGGCAGGTACAATAAAGACTATAGGCCAGCCATGTGGGACCCCAACAAATCTCAAGCTTGCTCGAGTAGGATTCAAACCCACAACCCTCTGTTTATCACACCAGATGTCTGGACTACCGTACTGTGATACTGACCGTTGATCCACATTCCTGATTCTCCAAACTTGAGTCAGTGTCCGTTCTTCGCTTGGTCGGTGGTGTAGAGTTGGGAGAACTGTCGGCCATGTCACTATCAGCGCCTCCTGGCTCAGCGGGTAAAGACTGACTCTGAGAAACACAAACACACGCCATCGTTGTAATGATTAATAAGCTGAACTTAGAAATTGACTGGTGCGGGATTTGAACCTGCGACCTCTGTATTGCCGTTCCGGTGCTCTACCAACTGGGCTATCCAGCCCCAAGTATGTGAATCCTCAATTCAGCAATGCCTTTGTTTAAAGGGCGCAGGTCAGAATCCATAAACCGGCATATCCCATGAAAATATTGACTGGAACGGGATTTTAACCTGCGACCTCTGGATTAACATTCCGGTGCTCTACCGACTGGGCTATCCAGCCCTCTGTAGGTAGTTTCCCATTTTGTTGATGTTGTTGTCAGAAGCATATTAGCAAAAAAAGTACTGCAAACCTGGTAACTAGCAAACAGGGATCACTATTTTCCTGTTATTAGCTAACTGGTAATCAGCGCCAACTCACCCGTCCTAAGTGTTCAATGTTATCTGAGCGTTTGCGTCTGATTTCGGTCTCTGCGGCTCCCACGCCCCGTACATGTTTCTTCCTGGCTGTCTCTTTGGACTGCGCGTCCGAGTTGTTCCTCTTCAGATTGGTACCTGGTTGGATTTCAGTCATGACACCCAGACTCTCGGGGCTCGACCTTTGTCTGGCGTGGATGATACCTTGAGGCAACTGTTTACAAAATATCAAACACGAAAAGACCGACCTTTACTTAAGATAATACACATGTAAAAAACAGGGGCATCAGAATGCAACATTCTTGTCTTGTTTTGTGTTCTTTGTATCAGTTGGTTTTGAGGGTTTGGGGCTAGATTTGGGGTTAAGAGGGTGCAGGTACAACAATTTGTTCGAGTGCATGGGATGAATTTTAAGAAAACATGGTAAATATGGTAAATCACATTTTCACTGAGAAGTCATTGGAATATTTAATCTGAGAAGCGTTACTGCAGTGACGTTTCTCAGATTGTGTATTCCAATGCAGATTATTCTTCCTGCGTGGACATAACCGCTCCAAATTTTCGGCAATATCTCAAAATCGCTACCACCTTTTGAAATGAAATTTTTACAGGTTAGTTTTATGGTATATATCTATAACTATATAGAAACAAAGAGTGGGTTCCAATTACCAAACGTATACAATCCCTTTAAGCTGTTAATTGCACAAGAATTAATGTCTTGAAAATGTGCCATTTTTATTTGGTTTTAATTAGAATATATGCTTTAGATTTATAGGGTGCATATTTGAAATAGGTTTAGCAGTAAATGTAGGTCACACTGTCATGATTTTAACGAGGATATCTAAGGATTCACAAAATCCCAGTGATTCTAGACATACTCAAAGCGGCATCTTGGTGAATCCAACTGTCGTGAGGGTGCTAAACAAATTTCAAACAGTTGGGCAGTCACAGTGCGATCGTAAATCAATCAAGCACAGCCATAGCGTTATCTTGTAGGCATTAGTGGCCTTCCAAAGCCGATCATGGTTTATTTTGTAATCATGAATCACTACGAATATCCACCACTGTTCTACGCATATGCTACGGTTTGCTTTAATCTTTAACTAGTTCGCGCCGGATGACGTATATAAACACAAAGTTTTCTCCAGATTCAAAACGGATGACGCATAAACACGCCACCAGCAAGGCCGGAAATGTCTGTCAGCAGCGAGCAAGGCCGGAAATGCGTGGGTGTGCTTCCCGGCACTATCGGCCTGAACGCGCTTCGGATCGAGTTTCGTTAAAAATAATCCCGCCCCTCGGCTCGGTGATGTTAAAATAATCCCGGCACGAACTGGTTAAACTTGTGAAATTAATTGGGTTTCAGTTCGTGAAAATTAAAATGTGTGAGACGTACACTGCAGTACCTTGGTGTCAGTTCACGACTCGGTTCTGTGAAATGTGTGCGCAAATTTGCACTTGCACGTTACAGAGTCAGTTCATGGTGTCCAAATGACCAAAACATTTCAACATTTCAAACTGTCACTGCAATTGCACACATGTTGACAAAACAACAAATATGAAGCAAAATGTTGTTGGAATTAATCAGTGCAGTTAATGGCAAGAGGATGCGATAAATTTTAATTGTGGTTAGCTATTATTTTCTTACCTTTCCAAAATACGAAGCCTAATTTTCAATATTAGTATTAACGCCCGTTTTATTTTAGTAACCACACCCATTTTTAGTGCCGTGCCCCCAAAAAAGTATCTACAACTCACCCAGGATCTATTTTCTGATGTTTTTCGCTTTTCTTTGTGATTCTGTGAAATCAAATCAAATATGGGGGCAAAGAATGGATATGAAGGATATGTGGGAGCAATTGGGGATTTGAACTTTTGTACTTTTGTTCCAAAGACTTTTCGCAAAAATGTATCGTGAAAAAAAACTTACATTTGCTCAACCAAAATAAGCCACCAGATCCCGTTTGTGTTTTGTTTCAAGACACAATTCAAATAGATAAACTCAAAAATCTACCTAAATTTTAGGATGCGTTCGTTTAGCTTCCCCAGGTCGACACGGGTTACCCCCAGGTCGTTCGTTTAGATATGACGTCATACAGTACTCAGGGATCATCCCGAGTCAGCCACCACAGATCCTCCTCGTTTTTTTCATTCAAAGCAACGGACAGCAGAACAAAATTAAGGGAACCCGAAAAACTACTTTTTTAAAAGTCTAAATAATTTTTTTTTTAGCTTATTGCGACTTTAGAAGCTATTATTCAAACTCAGTGTTTGTTACTTTTTGTGACTGACGGAAAAGCAGTCAATTTCAAAGTAAACTTCAGTCTAAAAAGATTGTTTTGTCAAAGGCTACAGCTGCGGCTACAACTGCCTTTACCCGAGTCGTTCCAAGTAAGCTAAACGAACGCAACCATACTAAACCACAAAACTAAATCACAAACATGACATGCTGCTTATTTCTAGTCAAGCGAGGGCGCTATTATGCAATCATTGTGGACTTGAGATGTGGCTGACAGACAGTCTTACGTCTTGGGATGCGTTCCTGTTTTTGTTTTCAACTTCTTGGTCTGCATCTCGACTTTCCGGAGGTGGCACCTGAATAGAACCAAAAAAACTAAGATAAGAAAAAGCTCAACTTAGAGTTTTGTTTGTTGCTGCTACAGTTTTTACCCCTTCTGTAAAACTGTTGCCACAATGTTGTGGCTTTAAATTAGGTGTGAAGAATTAACCGATCTAGAGGCCACACCCAGCATAAACATTTTATAAACAACGCCCAGCTACAGAAAAGGCAGTTGCAGTGACCGTATATTGCCTCGGACGGCAGCCAAAAATGCCATTCCCTTTAGGAAGTAATTTTTGTAAGACCTCTGCTACAGACCAAGTCTGAAAAAGCGGGCCTCGTAGTTAATAGCTTTACCATATGCAGCAACTGTGTACAGATTGAATTGGCCAGATTTTCCAAAATTACCGAGAAGTTCACGATGTCAAATTCGGTACAACAACAACAACAACAACACCACCACCAACAAGCGCTTATAGAGCCTTGTCTACTTCGTGACGCGGCTAAAAACACCAAGGAAATCACCAAGGAAAAGTGGCATGAGATCGGCGGCATCTTGGTCCGTTAGTCTTTGTATTAACTATAGAGGGGGCTGTGTTGTACACTTTAAGATTACACTCATTGGCAAGAGAGGGCGTTACACATACTAATCAGGTGCATTAAAAAATCTATTGTATTTATGCATGCACTGTAGAGGGCGCTATGTTCACCTTGGCTTGCATACTAGCAGCCCGGTTGAGCTGAGTCTCCATGACTTTGATCCTCGTTGTGATTCCTGGCAAATCTCGTAAGAGTTTCTCTGTCGGATTGACTTCATACTCCGCTTTCATTCTCTGCAACACACGGGGGAAAATGGGCTTAATTAATAATTTACAATTGCCATGTGGAATGAAACATTCCATCTGTTACCTTAACCCTTCCTCTATGAGACTTCTTTATGGCAAGTCAGTGTTACATGCCAAATCACTCTAACTGCAGTGCCTTGAACGATTCTTTGCATGTACAGTGAATTGCAATGCTGTAGATGGTGAATGAGCATGTGACTTTGCTTGTCAGTGTAATATATACACAGTAGACTCGGCATGACCCAGTTGACCTGCGATTTCCTACATTTGTATGCCTTTCCTTGGAGTGATTTGGAGTGCCATGTACAAAATAAGTCAACTGACTCAAGTCATTACAATTCTGCCATTTACATGTACCCGATAAAGTTCTCGTTCTTGTTCCAGCATTTCCTTCAGCGTCTGCATTCGTTGGTTCTTCATCTCTGCATTTTTCTCCGGCTAAAAAAACAATTCAAGACACGATTATGAAACGAACTCAGCACAAATGTAGAGCACTGTGGTTGAATGGTTACAGTGTTCAATTCATGTGCTGCGGTACGTGGATTTGAACCCAACGTAAATAAGATGCTTCTGTCCTAGGCAAGACACTTTACTACAATTGCCTCTCTTCACCCAGGAGTATAAATTGGTACCTGATGAACAGGGTATAATTGCGTAAAGTATTTTGAGCGACAATTACACAATGTATCTTCTGTTTTTGATGATGCCACATCAATCAATGCCCCAAGAAAGAACAAGGGGACTAGGGGAACCAGGATTTATGTGACATTTTGTTGGATAATGAATTTAAATTTGGATCAATTTGTTTCCGTTCACAGAATGCTTTCAAATAAAAAAACAAAAACTGTCTTCGATATGGTGTTAGATTGCGCAATTTGTTGAATAACCTTTGGGCACTCGTCCAAGAAGATTGAAATTCTACGGCTGCGTCCGTTTCTTATCAGACGTGGCAAATTCCACGTTCCTTTAGGACCAATAAATAGACCCGTGTAGGATGAAACTAAATAGTTCCTGTATTCTGATAGCCATATGCCAACCATCTGCGCTGGCATTCCGAGTCCAGGACATTCGTCCAACATTCACATCCATCAATAACTGTTTTTGCCTCAGTCTTCAAGGTTTGCAACTGGGATTTCTTTTAACTACCCTGGTTTTCAGCGGGGTCGGAGATACTGTTTATATTTTACGAGAGATCGTTGGAATGTCCAGGGATGTTTGGCTTTATGATTGATATGGTTTTGGTACAATTTTTAGAAAGAACAGGCTTTTAATTGTGTGGGTTTATAACAAAAACTATTTCGATTGGGAATTTTTTTTTTTTATTTCTTGGGACGGGCTAGGAAGCAAAAACAATCAGAAAATGTTTGCGTTTTAAGGTTTTTTTACGGGGAAACTGACATGAATATTTATAGAATTTGTTTCCTACCTTTTAAATTTACAATTTTGTAATCGTGGTCTGGAAGGTTGGGATGGATGGGATGTGTTGGGCAGTTGGGTTTGGGTTGGGTTTGGTTTGGTTGGATTGGTTGGGTGGGTGGGGTGGGTTGCGTCGAGTTGGGCTAAGCTGGGTTGCGTTGAGCTGGGTTGGGTTGGGTTGGGTTGGGTTGGGTTGGGTTGGGTTGGGTTGGGTTGGGTTAGATTGGGTTGGGTTTGGTAAGATTGGGTTGGGTTGGGTTGGGTCAAGTTGGGCTAAGCTGGGTTGGGTTGGGCTAAGCTGGGTTGGGTTGGGCTAAGCTGGGTTGGGTTGGGCTAAGCTGGGTTGGGCTAAGCTGGGTTGCGTTGAGCTGGGTTGCGTTGAGCTGGGTTGCGTTGAGCTGGGTTGCGTTGAGCTGGGTTGGGTTGGGATAGGTCGGGTCGTGTTGATTCAGGCTAAGCTGGGTCGGGCTGAGCTAGTCTCGGCATTCCGCTAGGCAGATACTGTAACTTACCGTAGCTGGTGCAGGCTGCGTGACTGAGTGTCGCTGGTTCGGTTTCGCCTGATTTGCCTGATGAGGTGATGACTGATTAGGCAGCGATAACGGTGACTGGTTCTTCATTCCTGGTGGCAGGCCAAGCAACGTTAACGCTGCATAAGATGCCGCTAAAAACACACACAAAAATAACACAATCAATACAAAACAGTCAAGCTTCACAGATAAATTACGTTAACAATCAAGCAGCTCATATTACTGACAGGGTAGAATATTTCTCATGTGATTCATTTGTCAAAAGTTAACCATTTGGGGAAAGCAGTAAGCAGCAAGATCCTTAGGGAATGTTCAGTGGAACTGTGGCTAAATAAAATCTTCGGCAGTCAAACCGCCAAATTGATCGACTTGATCAAGCGACGAGTGGCCCATTGGGAAATTCTACATTCGTAGAGATTGCAGTCAAGCAATCAACTTATGGATAGATAGATCGGAGACTTGGAGAAATGCTATGCTGTAAACTGCTGTAGCCTTAGTACTGTATACAATCTCTGCTAGCCTAAAACCATAAATTTGATGTACATGTACGTGTATATTGTCCAAAGGTAATATACAGTACAATTCGATCTTAGAATGAACAATTTGTTCACATTGTTTTCTCTGCCCAGGGAAATAATATTCATTTTACAAAGTGTGGAAAAGTATAAACAATTGTGAAAAACGTTTCTCACATTGGGAAACCATTTTTCGCAACTTTCAACAGAAGTGGGAAACCATTTTTAACATCTATTCACAGAATTCTTTTCACAAAATTTGCCATTCCTATTTGGCAGTGTCAACTTTCAATTGCAATGTACATACAAATGTGCAAACTTTAAAAAAAATAAATAAGTCCTAACTTTTTGTCTCTGTGTGTGATGAACCGTTTTGGACTGGAAGTCATAAAAACTCAAAACATGAATTGATGAATGCTGACATGTAACTCGAGACCGACAAAGGGATTGAGAGTAATGAATACTCACATCGGATGAGCTGGACAACTTCAAGGTGATTACAAGATGTGACGAGAGTACCATTCACCTGTAAAATGATGCAAAAAAAACCGGCAATAAAAAGGACTGGGACAATCAGTACGGTCGTTAATTATCTCGACACCTGACCATCTCATTTCTTGGGAATTAATACTTCTCCCTGGGCCGACCCGGGTAAGGACAGTGACGAATGAAGCGCGGCGATATGACATCAAGATGGTTGGCTTGTTTTGACAGTTATTTAGGATCTGCGTTTTCCTAGTGTGAAGTCTGTCCATCAAAACGAAGATTGGTCAAGATTGGGTTTCTTGTGAAAACACTCCCAATCTGGTGTTTCCTCACTTTGGGTACAAATGGCCTTTGACCTTTGACACGAGCATCATATAAAGGTTACAATATTTCATGCATGATCCAAGTTTGATTACAATTGCACATCAAGTTAACAAAAAAGACGCATTTAACAATTCAAGCCTATTTTAGAATTTGACCTGAAATGAACTTTGACCTCAGTACTTAACCTTTAACACAATCATTAAATGAAGGTTACGCTATTGCATCCATGATCCAATTGTGATTGGAATTGAACTTCAACTTTGCATATAAGACCAATTTGTTTGAAACTTTAGCCAAAATGACACATGGTACATACTGTACCGTACATACATGTTCTGTAACCGGTACACACGAACGGTCAGACAGAAATAGTGATCAACTACCGTAATCTTGTTCAGGTAAGAGATGGAATACTACAATTTCTCTTACCATACAAAAGTACCTATAGAGAAAGGGTTCTTTCTCTATGCCATACCCAAGGCATTTGAATTGCTCTCCCAATTTGCATTATAAGCAGCTCGCGAGCAACACAGATACCCACGCGCTGGGTGAAATCTTAGAGCAATTTTCCACGTCTAATCCCATAAGTGAATGCTAACATCTCCTGGCTGGGGGCAGTGGAGTCAAATTTGCATATCATGATCACAAGGAATTATGAATGGTACTTGCGGCACTCAGACTGGTGCTGTTGAGTCTAATCTGCTGCAAATTGCAAGGTGGAGATTGGATACTATGCCATACTTTATAGAGCACCGGTGCATAAAACTAGAAGTGATTTGCTTTTTATTAACATTCTTGGGCTGTACAATGCATTTTACAATTTTTATGTCACATAAAAAATATATATATGCAAAAATAGTCTGGCACCCTCCCAGGCAACAGTTTACATTTTTTTAAATACATTCAGAGAACACAACCAAAATGGCTTCCTCGTCAAAAAGTTTGTGCAAGAACCGTGACCCACACACTGGTACAAGTCTAAAAATGGTCTATAAACAGCACCCTCTACAGTGCACGCGCAATTCTACCGCAAAACGGCCACACGGTACATAAAAACCAATGCAAGAAGAAGATCCCTGCATAGTGCGATTAAAACCATGCGGCAATGTTCACCACAAGGTGTGACAAGGAATGCGTACCACTTAACGCACACACAGAAATCAACCACAGATGTGACTTTTTAAACTTTTAAGACGACTTTGGAAACCCAGCAGCGCCGAGCATAACTAGCATCCAAACACACCATGTGCATTCCAGTAGACTGCATTCCAGTAGGTTAGTCGCTGTGTATACAATGTTCTGTCCATCTACTGCCGTGCCGACCATGGCAGGGTTAGGAATGTCGCATTTTCAGCCTGGAATGCAAGACTAATGGTCACACTGACAAGCCCCTATAATGCTGTCATAAACAACCAAAAACCAACGCTCACCATACAGCAATAGATCAAATCATTAAATATTCAAACACATATCTCATGCTAAAGATAAACAGGATAATTGAGACAAATTCAGAAACTCAAATTTAATGAATCATTTGACGACTTCAGGCACGAAAAAGCCTCTAAACGCCAACAAAAGTATTTAATTATCGAATACTACCCGGTAGTCAGTGAGACCTTTCACTTGATATTGTTCGCTCATTTTTCATGGAAGTGGCGTTTCAGGCACTTAATAAATTTGAAATATTTCATCACCAACTTGTTTTAGTTGGGTAAAGTCTGTTGATATTTCAAAACACTCCTGAAGCCAATAATATCCATCAGATTTTAACTGCCGCCGTTTGCAACTAACAAGGAAGGCAGCCGCAGCTGGCATGTGTAAATTTTGATCGGCGAGTTTCAAATATTCCAATACTAACTTATCCAAACATGAACAGCCTTAATGCCATTGAGGGCGTACTTGTCAACGGAGCAGCTAAGCTAGACTAACACCCCCCCCCCCCCCCCCCCCCCTCAAAAAAAAAAACAAAAAACAAAAAAAAAAACAGGCATGTCAGTCACTACTAAGAACAAAAAAAGAAGTAGAAAACTAGGTCTGAATAAAAAAAGGACAAGATGATATTTCCTCCAAGGAAAATCTAAACTAAAACATAGGAAATTAGCCTAAAAGAGGAAGTTTTACATTGCAGAAAATATCAACTCAATGATGACATCCGACTGCCTACACTATTGACTTACTATTTCCAAGCTAATTACTTTCCTCACATTGTATCTCATTTCCCGTTGGCCTCTCACACCTACTTCAGTTTACCCCTCATGTGACATCCAGTGCATGCTTCAGGCATAGAGAAAGAAACAGTCCTTTCTCTATGCTTCAGGCATGCGGAGAATTGCAAATGCGTTCACCTTAAGAGCAGTCACGCACGCAACTCAACATCGCAACGACTGGTATAACATTAATTGACGGGGTGGATTTTTGTCTTCAGCTACCAGAACACTTCACATGACTTACAATGTAAGTAAATGTCGTGAGTTGTACGTTTCGGTGGAAAGATGTCCAGCAACTGATTTTGTGAGATGGGCAGAAACTGTCTAAAGGCATAAGCACTTGGAATTAACACAACAAAATTTTTGTTGTCCCATTTTGTCCATTTCCAATGCTAAATTATGAATATCACAAGTTTAAAATTCACAATACAATGTAGATTATATAGACAAGTTTGTAACTGGCCAGTACACGCTTTTTGTAAATTTCAATTTACCAAAAGTAATTGTAATTCCCCTTTAAGAAGTTGATCCTTTATAATTCATTTTAATTAATATTAACTCTTGCTCTTATCAATTTACACTCCAAGGCACTTCAATAGTTTCCCCAAAAAAATGCCTCTGTACAATCCTCCAATGCACACAGCTGAAGTTCAGTGTCGTGTACATGTACCACTGCCATGTAATAAACAACTGTCATAGAGCAAGGGTAAATATTATTTAAGCATAAGGTCACAAGTGCACATCTATGCAATAATGTAAGGTCACTAGTGCACATCTATGCAATAATGTGCAAAAGTGTGAAACATAATCAAACAAATAAATCCACACTTTCCAAACAACGACTGATTTGATTTTACTCTCTGAGAACGCATTCTGCAAATCACCACAACCCTGCAAGCGCCGTCCCAAACTGACAAACTCTGCAAGTGCTGTCCCAAACTGACAAACTCTGCAAGCGCCGTCACAAACTGACAAACTCTGCTCCCAATCTGGTCGTCTTCCTTCTGTCACATCAACTTTGGAAAGATGAACAGAAACTTGAGCCGGGATATAACGCCCGGGCCGTCACGGTATAATCTCATAAACAACAGACTGGAAACTTGAGATAAAATCAACTGTGACTTACAGTGAACGCGACAGGAAATCCATAAGTATCAATCCATGCCTTGCAAGTCAATAAAACTCCGCTCTGGATCAACACACGAGGCTCCCAACTAAAACGAGTAGTCTGTCCAAGTCCCAAAAACGTGGCCGGATCAGAAAGACTAAGGTTGAGATTTCCTTTGTAAGACCTCAGCAATCCTTCGGGTGGTTATAGACTCAGCTGAGTTTGCGATGTGTCTCTGTTGAATCGCGGTGCAAATATGAGACAGCGTTTAGCGAGCGTGTCTGTGTGTGGAGGGGGGGGGGGGGGGGGATCACCGCATTTGTCTCTCCATCTCTGAAATGGCAGCACTATGAATAGCTTCTATGGATGAGTGATGGACACGATGGAATGGTAACCACACACTGGGAGACCTCGCAAGGACGTCAAATTATAAGCTGGAGAGCATTGTCAAAATGTGGCTGGTCTTAAAGGGGGACCTCTGAGCAGCTTTAAATGTCAATTTCTTTTGAGATTCTAAACTAATCACATTTTCTAGAAAAAATGTGGCTCATAAAAAACAAGTCCTGCTGATATAATGCTGAAATGCGCCCAGTGACACCAAACATGATAGACATACTCAGTAGACCACTCAGTAGGCCATGGGATACCCACATTTATACGGTATATGTTATTGCAAAGCTAGTAGACCTACTGTATATCATACCGTACCGTACATGTATGGTTTATGCAGATTCCATACAATTTCTGTTAAGCCTGGGCGTATAACTTCTGCACTTTGGAAGGCCTCTTCCAAGTAATATCCTGGACATTTCTGAAGTACTACACATGCTGGTATATTATGTAAATAAAAAACACACAAAGAAACTACACAAACCAAGGTATTGTGCAGACTCACACCCCTCATCTGAAAATAGAATCACCCACTGCAATCACTCTTTTTGATATTATTGGAGTGAATTTGGAAATTCCATCTTTATAAAAGGGGTGTGCTGTTGGAGCCACTTCACACTTGTTTGGCACTGAATTAAGAAAGGTTTTGAATTACGTGCAGTTTCTGGTTTGTTTACTTTTCAAGCTTTTATTAGGTTTTACAATCCGGAGGGGTGTTTGCAATGGAAGAATCCTTGTATTTATTATATATTGAGGTCAAGGAAAGGTCAAGTTTTCTCCATTCTGAAGAGCAATTGACAGCAGTGGTATGATGCAATTAAAATACTGCAAACAAACACAGGACTAGACTGGCTACCTGTCCTTAGACACGTGAACTAGTCAGAGTATCAGACATTATAACTCGTATGAGATAACATCCGATTCATGTTATCGGTAATTTTATGCGAACACGTGTGCCAGCCAATTGGAGTCGACTGGCGTCATTTGGAGCAGAAATGTGGGCATAGCGGCTGATTGGTCAATTTGGTTTGCCGAGTGACATAGCAACAGATAACGAAAGATGTGATATCGCGATAAGTGCCTGCTGAATGAACAGAATCTTGAGGTCAAGATGCAGTCTTGTTTTGCATAATTAATCACCGAATCTGCTCACATATCATAGACGCTTATCCAACGAGTGGATATTCCATAGACTACAGTACATGATAACGAGGCATCCAACAAAATTCTCTTGAGACAATATAGTGTTTATAAAAAAACAGTCGGTGTAGGGCAAGACCCAATATTGAATTTACATGTAACTGTGAAAGTACATCACTCCAACCCAAAATTGCATCTTATAAAACAGACAGTGACTTTGAATATTCTTAGAAACACATTTTGGGCAACTTTCTACTCTTAAATGAATGAAACTGTTTGACAGGTCTACCGATTGTTTGACACATTAATGTGCCACGTATTATTCAGTTGATCTCTTTAAGACTAATTGGATCCCCCCCCCCCCCCCCCCTCCCCCCCTCTGCTAGTGTTGGCCACTTCACTCAACAACTCATGAAATCACATAGTGCCTACACCTTATCATGCATCATCCTGTATCTCTCATTGCATGTATATGTACATTGTACACTAGCAATCCTTCTAATGACACCAAGGCGACAGTTTCCTACTTGAAAGGAAACTCAGTTTCTTCTTGATACTGTACATGTAGATAAGGACTACTTACATGTAAGGAGCTTAGAGAGCAAAAGGGGCAGCTAGCTGGGGGGGAAAGAATAAAATGGTTGCCGCCGCAGAGTAGGACAGGGTAATATTTCAACATTTGCCCTGTTTTTTTTTGTTTTTTCTTCCAAAATTTTCATGTCCGGTTGACAATTTGTTCTTGTTCTGAAAAATTGAGACAGAACCGGGCAGACGTCGAAATGAGGGTTTGTTGTGCGTTAGGAAAGAGAGACAAAAATATTCTTACAATACTGTTCGTTGCACCTTAATCGGACATTCCATTGACGAGTTATGCCTGTTTAAAGTTTGCCTTTGGACATATCAAACCGTACAAAACCTGAGGGAAAAGGCCCCAAAGGTTAGGATTTTGTATATTTATGAAAATTAAAGATGACAAACGTTTTTCAATGGACACTTCTGAAATGTTACAATGAACGTGTGAAACTTGGAAAAATTTTCAAACATACTGGTACCTGTGTACTCTTTGAATTATGTAGGAATTTTCTCCAACTGATCAACACGGAATTTTGGGATACCTCTGAATTACCAACACCCAAAGGTCACAAAAGGTCACCTATTAGTTGCCTAGCAACAGTACTGTTAATTATGAACCCCCCAAAAAATATGAAGAGCCGAACTTAGCATGGTGCCCGCCAGGCATGTAGCTGATCAAAAATGTGATAGGGTACATGTCAAATAAATTATTTGAGTATATATCATAGAGCTTAGCTCTATGAGCATTTAGAGTTATAAGCCCTGTCACTACAGAATACAAAGTCTTGGTGCTCAATTTGAATAGAAGACGCACTCGCAAATTAATAGAAGGGAGGTTCAACTACAATTGAAAGTGTGGGTGGATTTGATCGAGTCAATAATTTATTGAATTTACCTATTATATTATTACAATGTTCCCTTAACACTTGAGGGTGTTCGTTTTGTTGGTGTTTTTTTGAAAACGTCAGTCACGTCCCACTGAAAAATCTACTTTTGATGATCCAAACCAACATCTCCCTAAAAATCTGGGCTTAATCAAGTTGTAAACACAAGCAAAATTGATTCTAAAAGTGGCCAGGAAGTGCCTCAGATTGCACCACAGAGCAAATCTAAGCAGGCCGCGGGCCACAGACCCCAGGCTAAAATGGGCTTCGCGCTACCAATGTCTGCCGCCCTGCTAACATTTACAGCGGTGGAAAACACTGATTATTCTCTTGAGCCCAGTTTATACTCGGTGCGAAAGCGATTGCAAATTTGTGAGGTCCTGGAATTTTCGTGCTGCGATTCGCAAATGTTGAACACATTTCAACTCTGGCAAATGTTCGCAGCGAATGCTTTGTGACGTCCAATTCGAATCGGTTTCACTTTCAAATGAAGTAGAAGTCTATATGTCCTATATCAAACATCTGAATTATCAAACTTTTTTGCTGATTATAAAACAGGCCCTCCCTCATGGCAAAACTCCGCCCTAGTTTCTCTATCATTATGTCCCCTGCGACACGATTTAATGGGTCTGAAAAGTACACCGCAATCCCAGCCACCAGAATCCCCGCGCGGCACTCGGAGCTACGGTATCACAGGCTGTTTGAGATTACAGCTTCTTTAGTTTATTTTTTATCCCAGGGGTTTAACACTCTGATCTTTAAGGTAGACCCTGTTTGGAGAGATTGGTTTTAAGTAGGAAGGTCGTGGGGGGAATTCTCCAAGACGTGCAAGTTGTGGATGGTCGGCCAGTGTAAGAACTTACTGGGTTTTAAGTCGATTAGTTGGAAAAAAATCCCAGGCTGAATTTTGAAGTGTGCTTTTTGCTTACAGTGGTTTATTGTTCTTATTTTTATTTTATTTTTATTTTTTTACATATCAGGACTCCAATCAATTATTTTCCAGAAAAACATACAGGTTCTTGAAATTTTTACCATTTTCTACTATCTTGAATCGACACCAAGGTTTAACCAGTTTAAAAACTCCAAATATTATTATTTTTTTTCATCCATCAAAATTCCAACTAGAGTTTAAAGAACACTCTTTTTAAATTCCACGAAAACCGTTTTAGGGCTGATTTTCTCTCTCGTTACTGTACACCAAGCCACACAGTTGTCAGCACATATTGTTCTACGGTAGTTTCTTATTGCCATCCTAAAAGTCAATCTGCTTTCATTTCTGCACCTCGGGCTCATCTTAAGTACTCCTCCCTACAGTCCAGACCAGACCATTATTGGCCGACGAAGAACAATTTGCTCAGTATCAGGCTACCGGTATTTTTAGATTTTCTTCTTTTTTCCTTTTTTTTTTGCCTATACATAAATGGGAACAAAATACTCAATGAAAAAGCCATTAAGACAGGGCTCAATTTCCAAGTTCGGACAAAAATAAACAAGGAAATGCACAATGCCACTGCCTGAAATGTTTAACTTCATTTGCTCAATATAGCGGATTGACTTGGTTTTTTTATTTGAGGCTAAAACCAATGTCATGTTTACAAATCCAAATAAGGAAAGCCGATTTTATGGGAATTCTTTTTAGCGCAGAAGTCTGTGTACACGCATTACCCTTAACTTTTCTCAATACTCCAAAATCCTCCTTGCACTTGCAGTTTTGTGATTTGGGAGGATAAAATAAAAATAAATAAAACGAGGGGACAATTGTCATGATACATGTAGGTTAACCCTGTGCGAAGTTACAGATTTTGGTTGATTTAAATATTTGGTCATTTGGAGGACAGTTTTAAAAGACCCGCGATCTACATTGTACATGTAATGACATACAATGTACATTGTAATGGCTTTGTCTTTGTATGCTCTTTCCTATGGGATTGAAGTCAGGACGCCAGATGAAGTACGGGCGTACTATCACATAGGAAAGTGCAACAAAGTGTGACGTCAATAGGTCTATTAAAAAGTTCTGATTAAATTTGCCTGTTACACTGTGTGTAGCCTGTAATAGTCACAGCACTGATATGACAGAAAAAAAGTACATGTATGTGCGCCACCCATCGCTGCCTGCGTGAAACGTCCTATGTACCGGTACATGCATACACGTGTATGGTCTAGAACATTGCCCCAAATTTCCCCGGAGAGCTGGTTCATTGGTTTGGGAGTTTCCCTGTGTTTTCAGGTGTAACTATTCTCTAATCAGGTATGGGAGTTGTGGTTATGTATAAAATGTACACGTACATGCACACCGTACCGATAGGATATACGGTAAAAGGAACGATGACCATTTGTTCGGTTCAGTGAAAATATGGAAATATCCTGGCTACTTGGAAACGTACAAATGTGCTGGTACAATACAGAAGGGTCTCCATATCTCATTTACTTGATCAGGCACAGAATTACATGCATGATTGAGTAAACATTAGCGAAGTGGCAAAGAATTTCATACACAGACAGTTCAGCATTACTAGGACAGTTTTTGCTGTTCCCCATCTTCCCGTTACCCGTTCACTCAACAAATCTCTCACATCCTGACCAGGCAACTTCTAACACCTCGACTCTGTCAGTGTGTCTTAAGCTTCGTCTTATCTTAGTGGTAATCTAAAGCTGCATTACAGTTCTATGGTGTTACAAAAGCAACTGTTTCGCTATGGATGCATACAGGTATCATTTAGTGACTATATGAATTGTATCGGTTAAACAAATTTGTTTAGCAAATAAGGTATGTTTAATCACAAATGTTGAACTTTTTATCAGAGTAGGCTGTTATTTATTTGTAATTAACTTTTGGTCATTGCTTTCATTTCTATGGATCCGTAAGTTCAAAATATTAAGATTTTACTTCACTTTCAATTCAATTTGTCCGACTCGTGAATAAAGCCCATCCACTAAGAGAGGATAGACTGGTTCCTGCCTCTCTAACATAATCACTATTTTACATGTAGGGAGTGGGTACCATGTTTTTGTTTGTGTGTTTCTGTGCCATTGTTAGATTCTGTTCAGATAAAATAAAATCACTTCAGCAAAAATTAATATCCATCTTGAACACTAGCAGTCCAAGCTCAAGTTGTCTAGCCCCCTCTATTGGCAACTTCAGACTAGGGCCTGCCTAACACAACCACCACAAGCCACTCGCATCGTTTACATGTATGATACTAGACTGGTTACTAGTCTTTAGCAGTTCGTAAGACACAATTGCTGAATGTGGTTGATTACAATGAGATGTTATCCCTTTTTATTGTGAGCCTGTTGACATCCGTCGATCGTCGTACAAGCGCAAATTCTTAAACTATGAATATATAGTGCAGTGCCCATTCATCATGTGCCAGATTACAGCGACCAAAACTTTAACACCACGCAGGAAATTAATCGCCCCTAAAATCTGGCCAAAATGTTGCGGTCGGGAACGGGCGGATTACAGTAATCAAAGGACATGTGCAAGTTGAATACCATGCGTTGTTTTGATCATTTTGTCTGCACTAAGAACATCTTCAATTTCCAAACCCCGCTTTCGCCAACGGGAATCAAACATCTTCAAATTGTCTGATCCTGTTAGTGTTAAGTCCATCACCCATACAGTGCAAATTCAGCAAATCTGCCGCAAGTAAAACTCCGCTATAGGATAACCTAGCTGTACGGTAATTCCATTAAATGCTCGACTGCTTCATCCAACACTCATCTTTTAGCATGTTTAGTAGTGCAAGTGTCTACGTGTTTTACACTGCAGTTTTAAAGGTACATAAGATCTTGCTTTGTGCAGATTTTGTTTGAAAGTGATTCAAACTTTATTTGCATTCTGTCCAGAAATTCCCGAAAAAATTATTGTTTTATATTGTTTACGCCACTTATTCTATTTCAAAGGTCTGGTTGACCTAACGTCCGACTGTTATCAAGAAACATTGAGTGTTGAATTCATCAGTTTTATGTATGGAATTCCAACTTTTAAGTAGTCACAGACCGCACACTTATAATGCTGATTCAACACTTTAGTTTTAAGCATGTAGTCACAAACACTTCCTTTTTTGAGTCACAATTTTAAACTCCGAAAATTTGTTTTCACATGGTATCACCGGGATGAACATTTTTAAAGGGTGGTTTTGTGGACATTAAACGCACTTTCCAGTTGTGATTTGTTTAAAACTCATTTTGCAGCCCAATAGATGGAGTGTTTCTTTAAGTAGGGTGTATAAAAACTCTTAAACCTGTTGAAAATTAAGCAAAGTGAAATTTAGAGAAACGGAACAGGTACAACATCTTCTGGTCTGCTTACAAGATTTCGTTGTAAAAGAATAAATGAGCATTTTGCACCTCAAGTGATGAAGTAGACAAATTTGTTTTTTAATAACTGAATTCTACAGATTGTGATATGAAGTTAATGAGCCAAAAAATGTCCTCCTACCTTGATTATCCGATCCCCTTTCTGGACCCCCGCCTTGAATGCGGCGCCATCTAGAGGCCAAAAAGAGAGAGGCATTTTAGCAGATAATTCACCAACAACCCATTAATGGATGTAAATATCACTTTTACATGGTTTGATGGTAGATACTGGTTAATTATTAAATGGCTAATGCTTACCACCTTTGACACTCTGAATGAAAACAGGATTGTCTCCACTCACGGTCAGTCCGTAACAAGCCGTGATTTCATAAATGGCTAATGCTTACCATCTTTGACACTCTGAATGAAGACAGGATTATCTCCACTAACGGTCAGTGCGTAACAAGCCGTGATTTCATAAATGGTTATTGCTTACCATCTTTGACACTCTGAATGAAGACAGGATAGTCTCCACTCACAGTCAATGCGTAACAAGCCGTGATTTCATAAATGGCTAATGCTTACCATCTTTGACACTCTGAATGAAGACAGGATTGTCTCCACTCACGGTCATTCCGTAACAAGCCGTGATTTCATAAATGGCTAATGCTTACCATCTTTGACACTCTGAATGAAGACAGGATTATCTCCACTCACGGTCAGTGCGTAACAAGCCGTGATTTCATAAATGGCTAATGCTTACCATCTTTGACACTCTGAATGAAGACAGGATTGTCTCCACTCACGGTCAGTGCGTAACAAGCCGTGATTTCATAAATGGCTAATGCTTACCATCTTTGACACTCTGAATGAAGACAGGATTATCTCCACTCACGGTCAGCCCGTAACAAGCCGTGATTTCATAAATGGCTAATGCTTACCATCTTTGACACTCTGAATGAAGACAGGATTATCTCCACTCACGGTCAGCCCGTAACAAGCCGTGATTTCATAAATGGCTAATGCTTACCATCTTTGACACTCTGAATGAAGACTGGATTGTCTCCACTCACGGTCAGCCCGTAACAAGCCGTGATTTCATAAATGGCTAATGCTTACCATCTTTGACACTCTGAATGAAGACTGGATTGTCTCCACTCACGGTCAGCCCGTAACAAGCTGTGATTTCATAAATGGCTAATGCTTACCATCTTTGACACTCTGAATGAAGACTGGATTGTCTCCACTCACAGTCAGTGCGTAACAAGCCGTGATTTCATAAATGGCTAATGCTTACCATCTTTGACACTCTGAATGAAGACAGGATAGTCTCCACTCACAGTCAATGCGTAACAAGCCGTGATTTCATAAATGCCTAATGCTTACCATCTTTGACACTCTGAATGAAAACAGGATTGTCTCCACTTAAGGTCAGTCCGTAACAAGCCGTGATTTCATAAATGGCTAATGCTTACCATCTTTGACACTCAATGAAGCCGTGATTTCATAAATGGCTAATGCTTACCATCTTTGACACTCTGAATGAAGACTGGATTGTCTCCACTCACGGTCAGCCCGTAACCCTTCTGATCCTTCTGGACAATCACACATCGCTGTATCAGTTGGGGACCTGTTCATGAAATACAGCCAACAAAAATTAGTGGACGGGAGAAAGATTCACAAATAAAACAATCTTGTCCTAATTGTTTTTCAAACCAAATGAAAAATGTTGGTTTTAAATCCCACCACTTAAGGATTGTTTATAAAGAAAGAATTTGTTGGGGTAGGTGGAGGGGGTTACAGAAGAGGTGGGGAAGGGGGGGGGGGGGGTACCAGGAACATTTCACAATATTTCTAATACGAGTTTTGCTCCCACTCGACCACAACTAATAGCATGCATTTAACAACACATTAACTTTACAGAAGTTGGGAATAAATATACACTGTATTACATTGTAATACATTATAGATTATACACTGTATTACATTGTAGATTATACACTACTACATTGTGATATATTGTACATTATACATTATACACAATACATTGTATATTATTTCCTTTTAATAATACATGTAAATACACTCCACTGTGATACCATCTGCTTTGTCAGTAGTGACTATCAATATCCCATTTCCTGGAAGTAGCCATATATAGCTAAATATGACAGTCATTAATTATCAATGCCAAACTCATCAGGAAAAAGAAGGGTTTTTGGTTGAGCTATATTTTTTATTTAGGGTTGTGCAGTTGTGATTGGGAAAAGGGTGAGCTATGTGTACTGATACGGTAGAAATGGGGATGGTGTTGGCATGGGTGTAGAGTGGGTTGGAATGGGGTGGGAGAGGGGGGTAGGAGAGGGGGGTAGGAGAGGGGGGTAGGAGAGGGGGGTAGGAGAGGGGGGTAGGAGAGGGGGGTAGGAGAGGGGGGTAGGAGAGGGGGGTAGGAGAGGGGGGTAGGAGAGGGGGGTAGGAGAGGGGGGTAGGAGAGGGGGGTAGGAGAGGGGGGTAGGAGAGGGGGTAGGAGAGGGGATAGGAGAGGGGGTAGGAGAGGGGGTAGGAGAGGGGATAGGAGAGGGGCAGTGGTAGGGGACAGGGAGAGGGGGGGCAGCGACTCACCTAACGGATCTTGGAGTGGTTCCATGGATCTGTAGATTGGTCCCCTAACCCTGGGGGAAACACGAGCAGACAACCTGCAAAGACGAAACAAAATCATATTTTTGTTGTTAGACAACACAAAACTCAACTTACAGACTGGTTTTCATTGAGCAGATTTGAAACCAACTTGTCTGGTTTCCTAGCCTGACATCTATAAATTGCTGTGTCATCGGAAGGAAGAAAAATAACCAGACTAAAAAACGGTAATTTGTTTTTCTTGGATTTTCCAGAATCTACTGGTACCCTGGAATAAAAACAAACACTGTACAGGTTACCATCACAATAACAATAATAAATCCCCTAACCCATGGATCCATTTTTAACAATTACATTAAAAGCAAATACTACCCGTACGTATAGCTTTAAGCTTTGTTGGCCGACAAATGTACATTACAATGTACTTCTAGCACATCAATAATTCCCTATCGTCACATCCATGTTGTAAAGTCATTTAATCATCTTTCTCGCTAAAGACAAGACCATTTTTCTTCATCGTGCCGACAGGATACCTGTACATTAAAATCTCCAAGCCATGCGTGAACAGCCTGTTTTAATAATCACCGCCATTGTACATGTACAAACGATGCGTCCGGCTCAGCCGGTCTGCATTACAAGCGGGCACCTAAAGTTCACGATCACAAACCGTATCCGAGATGGGCGGCTGTCATAATGTGGTTGTCACACGTATCAAGGGTGTACTTGAGTTATATCTACCGTTAGTAAGTTTAACAGTGGAACAATGTTAAACTTGACTTGATATACCGGTGAAATATACATTTCCTTATTTGATATACATGCGTGCGTATACGTGTAATTAAAATCTAAATTAAAAATATATTGATTCTCAGATAGTCTTTTCCCTAAGTTGTTTCCTGTATGTTTTGTGTTCTCATGAAAGTTAAACGATGACGGACCTCAAATGATCCTAAGATGTTACGCCCATTTTAGTTTAGCACAGTCAGGCCCTCGTGGCAACCTGATCTGAACTTGATCTGTGATTTGACTTTAGTCAACAGTGTAAACACTCAGCTGTGCTTCACTAAAAATGGGCACATCTCTTGAATGGGTGGTTAGATTAGGATGAAACTCAGACTATTCTTCTAGCCGAAAAATGTTCCGTCATTATATATAAAAAAAAATGTAGTATGAAAAACACCCTCATGTACCGGTACACTGTAGTGTCATGTAAATGGACACCTACAATGTACCAGTACATGTACCGTAATTTCCTGCGGTAAAGACGCGGCTTATCTGACTTTCTAGACCACAAAAACATCGCCGCGCCTTATCTTTCGGTGCGCCGTATATGATGTCGCTTGAGTTCAAAGTGATGGTCTTTGTGTGAAGAATTCTTTGAACGCCGCAATCTTACTCAATAATGCGGTCAACCAATTAGCTCAACTCTCCGGACATTGTGACCGTGTTTCCATTAACAATGCCGCGATGTGTTGATCCCCCTACGGCCGTACATTGATGTGCATGTACACACATACCGTACATGTGATTTAGCACTCGGCAGCGTGCGTAGTCTTGTTTGCAAGACGATCTTTGCGATGCGGGGCGCCCTCTAACGTACGCCATAGACCACGCGCGAATTACCGCATCGGCGGCCTACGCGCACTGCATGCATATACCGCGATTAAGATCTGTATCTGTATCTGTATCATATAGTCGGCAAAGCATCCATAGGAAACATCACACCAACTTGTAAATATAAGACTACAGCGTGCGCTGCATGCATGACGCATACAACAGCGATAAAAAGCTGGCCTGTACTATGTGGCCTTTTTCTAAACGTTTTTTCGTCTACGTTCCGGCTTCATGCAATTCACCATCCGAACTACACAGCGCGGAGCATTCACAACGACTGGAAAAAAGACTAGGGGGTGTCGCAATTAGGGATACCACGCACGCGATCGCTGCATGTGATGTACATGTGCATGTGCATGCAGTTTATACTGCAGTGATACATGATATGTATCGGCAAAGCAGTAAACCTCGTGCGATATTGTGACTACTGGTTTGAAGTTTTCATACATTGTTTGCGTGCCAGATAAACTCAAGTACTCAGCAAATTCTTGCTTGGAATAGTGGGATCGTTCTAAGGCAACAAAATGACCCCTTTGTGGCGATGTACCTACACCGGGTGGTGCCTGGTGTTCTTCTGGGTGCGTTCAAGCATGCGCCTTTTTCGGCGGTGCGCTTTATCTGTTGACGTTTGAATTTTTTGGGGGTGATTTTAGGGACCTGCGCCTTAACCGCCGTGCGGCTTTACCGCAGGAAATTACGGTAGATGTAGATGTAGATGTACATACATGTACTGCAATGTGGGGTCCCCACTTGTGCCATTTTCCCTGGCTAACAGCTAACACAATTTAATAGCCTAATAGGCCATCTAGTACTCCCTAATTGAGTTACACTGTGTAACTGTAGTCATTAATAGATTTGACCTTTGTGCATGCATACATCATACTAGAGAGCAAGGAACACACTGGGAGAGACATTATACAGTGACCTAGTTATCCAATTCTCATTCTGTGAAAAAAACACTATAGTATCACGCAATTGCCCTCAAAATATTCAACCCTAACAATCCCCATCCAGTCAAACTCCAACACCAGGTTTTGTTGGGATCTGTTAGAATGGGAACTGGACAAAACTGACAGTCTTTTACACTGGGTCAGAAAAAGGGCATACCGCCAGAATTAGAGTCCAACTGTTTGTGTGTATAGTTTGCCATGTTGAGATTACCAAGATGGGTAGTAAATTACACTAGGGAGTTAGAGTTAAGGCAATTATACAGCACACATATCCACCAGACAGAGGCTCAAGGCACTACTGTATGTACATCGTACACCATTATTAACCTGCTCATTGGGCCATTGAAACATTCCATATCTCAGCTCCCTGGGGAATATACAGCTCAATGCTGCTGTTTCTGCGCAAGGCAGCTAAATCAACCACAATAACCATCTCTGTCCTCACAGGTACCCATTTACTCCTGGGTGGAGAGAAGCAATGAGTGACCCTTGCTTAAGGGCACACGCAACCTAACCTGAGGCTGGACTCGAACCCACAACCTGCAAAATTACCTGGTACCTGCAGAATTACACGGTCCCTGCAGAATTACACGGTCCCTGCAGAATAACCCGCAGCCTACAAATTCAATGCTCCGGACAACGAGGCCACTGCATTCAGTTGTCCATGTAGACTATTTTATAAAGCATGGTTAAGGGTAATTCACCATGAAAAATTATAAACGCACAGCTAGGTATATATATCTCGGTTGCGACACCGTGCTTAAATGCGTGTGCAGGTTTCTGTGCCGATTAACACGGTTAAATGAAAGTGTACTGACCTACTTCAACTGCTGTGTAAACAAAGCCTAGATGAGCCAGTAACTTAATAAATACCGGAATTGACAAAGTAAAATATTAACTTAAATTAGCCAACCCATCTTCTACGGTCACTGTGAATTTGAAGTAGAAAATAAAAGTACAGTGAACTGTATTAATGTACTGTGTGTATGTGAAATGCATAGGAAACCAGCGGCCATGGAATTCAAGCATTCTTCAAATTGGCACTTTGTAATTTGTCGTTTTTCGCTGTTGAGAGGGGGTTTTATGCACAAATTATTTATCTGATGTACCATATGTTGCACCTGTACATTTGTAATTGTTGGGCAGGTGTATGGCCATGGTACCATTAAAGCCATGTTCGCACTGGACTTAAAATGATAAAACGTACCTAGACGATGGGTCCTTCTCCCATTTTAAGTCCAGTGCGGACAGCCTAGGACGTTTTCCTCTCAGGTACTTCTCCCGAGTCCAGTGGGTACTTCTACCGGCCAACTGCTGCCCGGGAAAACGTCCCTGGTCGCTTTTCCCTAGACGATAAGTCCAGTGCGAACAGCGCGACTCGGTAACTTCGTCCCAGGAAAACGTCCACAGGCCCTCCAATGCAAGGTCACGCTATACAAGGCACTGCGCATGCGCTCTTTGCATTGTTTACGTACGTGCGGGCGCCGCACGCTGATGCATGCAAATCGCATCGTTATCACATTCGGGGTCAATGCAGAAAGGTCACGCAAAGCGCCCTCATGAGTCATTATAATGACAGCTCGGCTACTTCTCCCACGGTCTCGGTAAAATGTTCCCGTGTCGAAAGTCCAAGTGCGAACAGTGGTTACATTTGACCATTTTTTATTTTACCATCGTCTCAGTAAAACCTTCCCCAAAATAAGTCCAATGCGAACACGGCTTAAGTCTGCTAATGCACCAGTACATACCGGTATTAATAAATGTATACTGTATGTGATAATACAAGAAAGGACCAAAGTCCAAAGAATAAGGCTGTAATTAAATGTACATGAATGCCAATTACTACATGTACTATTTGTCATGTCATGTACATGTCTACACATGTTGTGCATCACAATTTAAGGCACAGATGTTTGCTGTCAGGCAGTATAGTCAGCACTAAATAAACATGATTTGTAAACACTCATCAGTATGCCATTGGCTAGCTAATTACACTGTACACTCCAAGCTACCCAGTACATGTACTAGTACTGTACGTATACTACATGTACATTACATGTATACAATGTACAGTCCACCTGTCATACAGTTTAATATCAAATTTTCATCTAAATCTTTTTAAAATTGGGCCAAAGGTACATTTTTTATGAGGAATACTCCACACATGTCACTCTAATTCTGGAGGTACTTTCTCTTTGGACTAACCCCAGTGTTAACAAATCGATTTAGGGGTCTAGTGTCATCCTAACAGATCCCAACAAAACATGGTGTTGGAGTTAGACTGGATGGGGATTGTAAGGTTAAATTACCTAAATTACTTTGAAAAAAAAATGTAACCTTATTGGAATATCTCACAAACACAAAGTACATTTACACAATAATAGTGTTTTCAAATTTCACATTTAACCCTTCCTCTTGTTTATCCTCCAACTCACTTCAACAATGCACCCCCAACAAAACCTGTGTACATAATCCTTCAGTACACACAGCTGGAGTGCGGAATTGCTATGTACCACTGCCATGCAGTGATCCGCCCTTATAGAGGGAGGGTTAAAGAACAGAAGTCCACACTGTTTTTCTAAATAAACAATGCAAGATTGGCAATATTGTAAATTTAACTCTCGTCCCATTAAAATTAAATCCATTTACCTTGGCAGGTTTGACATGTTGACCATAATGTGCTGTACCCCAAAACACTGTCACTAGATCTTGAACCACACAACACTGAAACGATGCAGCATAAAAACTCGCCGGCCCTCGGTCAAAAATGTCCATCAAGCGCTGATTAAAAATCCACTCATCAAATTCACCCCGCGAAGTGGGTGTAAGATCCAACGCGATCCGCGACTACCAATGTAATATCAAGAATCCAGCACGTTTCTGGACATCTGTTTGCAGATACGCTGATCGCTCTATGCCCAAAGTTCACCGTTCCATGTCCAAGGGGTGTCTTAAGAAGCAATAATGCAGTCGGGCTTCTGCCCAGAGGTGCACGTATCCGTTCTTTGAAAATCGGAATTCAATAAATAAATGGGGACGCATTAAGGAAGACCCGTTCACTTAATTAAATGCAGAGTTCATTTTGTTTTTCTCATTGCAGCCGTGTGTCAGTTGTGGTTGTACTTGGCTCAAAATCAATTTAAACCGTGGACTTTTTTTATATTAATTTCCTTGAACGGGCGTAGGGGATAAATGGAAAGAAAATTGAAACGATCAGTTTTAAAGGAGAATAGGGTGGAAAAACTTGGCCTCAAAATTTTTTCAGTTAATAGAATTTGACACTGTTGATACAATTAAGGAGACGAAAGATCAAGACTAAATTGAAATTAACGGCACGCTCTCATAAATCTCATTAACCAATACATGTATTACAATCTTGGATGCGAGGCATTCTGGAAAATTGAGACAGAACTGGGCACAGGGCATAGTAGAGAAAACTGAAAACTAAATGGGTGTGATTTCTTTTCTGAATTTCAGATTTACATACCAGTACTGTACATCACCTGACATACACATACGGTACCACATATGTCAGGTTTAACAAGGACACTGTTATTAAAGGTAGTATACACCATTGGTCATTGCTTGAATTATCATGAGTAAGTAGATTTGGGGGGGTTGTATTTTATAGTAAATATCGTTTAACTGAGCTGTCCGAAGTTTTACAATCATGGATGCCGAGAAAAGCACGAAAAACAGCGGATTTTTTCAACCGGCGTTGAGCAGTTATTCTTATAGTTATTCGGACGGCGATCGCAAATTTTTCATTATCAAATTATATTTTTCGAAATAATTACAGGATATCTAGCGCAATCATTTAGCTAGATGTCTAGAATCAACATTTAATTTCAAATGAGTAAGATATTTCTTAATAATTCGGTAGTAAATGTTTGATATCTGCAAATGGTGTATCCTACCTTTAATGTCCTACTTTTGGACACCTTATATTTGTGGACTTACTCAGGCATGAACACTGCATACTGTACATGTACGGTACATATGACAATCAAAAGACGACTTTTAAACAAACTAGCCTTTCACCATAACCATAACATAACTTTCACCATAACATTTTTCACACACCCAAGGGAGTTATCGGTAGGACAATACAATACATTCGGATACATTAAAACCCTAACAATCCCTATCCAGTCAAACTCCAACACCAGGTTTTATTGGAATCTGTTAGGATGGGTACTGGACCCCTAAACTGACTTACAGGGTGAGGCATACATGTACCTCTAGAAGTCCAACAGTTTGTGCGTAATAATAATAATAATAATTCATTTTTAATTTTCGTTTTACATTAAAACATCTCAAAACGCTTTACAAAGTGTCACTTACAATTAAAAATATACTACCACACACTAACAAACATAATACCTTTTAAAACAGTTTGCCATAATCTTGCCATTTGCAAGGATATGTTGGTTCCTAGTAAATTACACTAGTGAGTTAGTGTTAATCCTTTAAAAGGTTTCTGCGCTTTTGTCACAGGTTATTTAAATGACCCCAATTAAACAAATTAAAGAATTCACAATTGATGCATTCTGGTCTGGTGTCTGCCTACACAAACTCAGCCCAAGGTGTCAAAAGCTCAACCACATACATGTACATTGCAATCCAAAGTGTGATTTCCCCAGGGGCCAAGACCAGACTACAAAGTGACAGAGCAAAAGCAAAACAGGCAGGACTTAACTGCCGTTTCGTGAACTGCCTTTGCGCCAAAAAGGATTAACCAAATTTTCGCTGGGATTGTGCAGATGATGCGCCTGAAAGGTTTGTCATTGTGCGTGTTCACACTGCAAACGTTTGTTGAGTTTCCTGGAGGGTGCGATAATAGGGGGCTCTAAAAGCTGGGCAACAAGATTAAGAGTGACCCTGTGACTATTTCATGAACGGTTTGGAATGAAAGTCCAGTAATGAAATATAATACAAAAGTACAGTACCTGCCAGTTTAAATTCAATAACTCCCACGTTTATTTTCGTCAGAGAAAGATTTCCCATGATTTTACCAAACCAATTTGATTAAATTTTAACATTTGGCCACCGTTTTTAATCACCAGTGTTTTGGGTTTGTTGATTCCCATACTGTTTATCAGTTCAGGAATGAGTGCGTGTGCTTTATCAATTCCTTGAATCACACTTCATTGAGTCGTAAATGATCCATAACATGTATTCCAGTGTGCTTGGGTTATCCACAGAGAAAGGAACAGATCTCTATGAGTTATCAGTCATTCTGCAGTATAGCCTGAATTGTTATTTATTAAGGCTGTATCTAATGCTTACAAATTACATGGAAAAAGCAGTTGAAGGATTTTGCAGGATTGAGAGTGCAATCCTGGCAAAAATGCCTCGGGAGTTCTAAGAGTTACATGTACCGGGGAAAATGGGTTTTCTTTTATGCACTTTTCAATAAAGTCAACCAAAGAGATAATAAAAATACTGAGAGAAAGTTGAACAAAATGGGTTTTTATGAAATAATTCACATTATAGACCTTTTAACCCTAACCCTCCTCAATCCTCCAAAATCCTAATTTTTTTAACAAATTTGAGGATTGAGGATGAATGGCATGGGTAAGGTACGATCAAGAAGGCCTATTGTCAGTATCAGCAATACAACGAAGGAGTCTAATCTATCTTCTTTTCTTTAGCGCTAGCCACTAGACCAGGGAGATCAATTGATGAGACAGAGCGCCACACCTGTCTTCAACTCCCAATTCACTTACCGCACCAAAGTGCTGGGTAAGTGGAGGCCGACTTGAACCGTGGACCTTGCGATTCTGAGTCCGATGCTCTACCGACTGAACTAAACTGGCCACGATGAATGGCAAAAATTGCCAGTTGATTTTAAAGGATGAAATATTTCAAAGTCTGTCTGTCTGTCTTTTTTTGTGAACGCAGTTTGTACACTGAAGCTGGGTGGCGGAAGAATTGTGTTCTTCATAGAAACACATGCAAAAGGCTAGAAACACATGCAAAAGGCTTGACTCAGGACATTTGTGCATATTTGTGCTGTAAAACTATTGTGGGGTTTATGGTAATTTTTCCAATGTTTAATTTTCATAAATATTTCAAGGTTTAATCCATTAGACCAAGCACCACCTGAAATGTTGGACAGATTCTTCAATAAGGAAGTATAGATGCTCAGACAGGTTACAGGAAATATCCTCCAATACATGTACATAGCAGTATGTAAATGCAGATGGGAGTGTTTTCCAAGTACAAACCAAGTACCCGAGCTGGTTGGGGGGAAACCAAACAACTAGATGGGCTGGTAAGCTAGATCAACATACCCCATTGACAATGCACAGTGAACTGAGAGATGGCTGAGAATACTGTACAGTAAAGGATAGGATCACATAATCAATACACATGACCTACAGTACATCTAGGCTGTATTGCGTTAGTGCCTAGGCAAGCTGTTTACAAGTGCAGGCAGGTACTGTACATGTACATACATGTACATTGTACTAGTACATAATGTACCCAGTGGAGACATGATGAACACATAGGGACAATAGGACTGAATATGTCTCCACAGGATAATTTCTATCTAGGTGAATACATGTCTCCACAAGGATATCACATTACCCAAAAACTAGGGTTATTGTCTAGCGGTTAGGGTTATTGTTTGGGTTGGGTTATTGTTTGGGTTATTGTTTGGGTTATTGTTTGGGTTAGGGTCAGGGTATAGGGTATTATGGTCCAAATTTCAACCCAGGGAAGTAATTGCGATTCAAGCAGGAGCATTTTGAACAAAGTTTTTGACAGTCTACAAATTGAGCACACAATAACAATGCCATGTCTCTCCATAGTGATACAAATTTATGTTTATGTGTACATGTATTATTTATATCCAGCCTAAACATGTACACATTATGTTAATTGTTACATCAGGTACATTATGATACTGTACAGTATGGTAGTTGGTACAAACCTTTCTCTATGGTACCGGTATGTACAAGTACTGTAAAGGTACAGTTAACGTAAGCTATTGTATCGTACACATACATGTAGTGTAGACAACACGTTGTCTATTGTGTTTTTATTGTTTGAACCAGCACAAATATAACGAATAGTGCTTGACGAATAATCTGATGAAGCATTAACTCTGTGAATACTGTACATGTACATATTTCAAGAAAACAATATTCTAAGACTTGAATTGCAGCCACAAACAGCATTCAGGCATTCAAGACCACAGACTGAAAGACAAATTTTGTTTTATTTGCGTATAATAAATAATAAAATGTTAATTATTATTATTATTGAAATTGTTGGCTGCTCACAAAGTGTACTTTTTTATACCACTCCAAATAAATATTTTTCCATAAACTGCCCATTTTTTATTTACCACATGAAATTAATCTAATGTTCCTTATTTAGAAACTTACTGCTCACCCGGATAGCTTATCAATTCGTGGGTTATAAATACAAAAAGTGAGTAGGGGGGCTGGGGACTGACGTCTGCACTGGATTTATTTTGGGTAAATGTCAAAGGTAAGACAGTGCGGGTTGTGTATGAATTAAAGAGTAATGAACAGAAGATAAAATTGTAACTGGACGCACAACATGCAGGGTGGGAACAGGCACGTAGGAAGATTCCTTCAACAACGATAATTAAGGCTGAAGGTTTGTTGCTGCAGTAATATACTTATAAGCGCAAAGCCAGCATGCCATGCTAGCTAGCGTGCCTCTTTCCTTGTAGTTGCCATATGGATACTTGACCATGACCGGCCGCAATAAAAACGCACGCCTGGCTTTCCCTGCCCAGATTGCAACGATAGGGCACCCTCTATTGATCATCCTCAATCTGTCAAAAATCCTCCAAAACCATCTTGAAGGATTGAGAAGGGTTTATAGTCTTAAAGGTGAAATTTACTTTTTTGCAACTATCAAAAAAGTAACCAACCAAAATACTGTTGAGAAGCTTACTTGTAAAGATATTAATGATTCTAAACTCCCTGTGAAATTATTCCATCTGGAACGCTAACATTTTTAAGGGAAAAAAAGAAAATAATGTAATTTCCTAATTTGCATCTCAGAGACGCACATAATTTCAACATTTCCACAAATAGTGTGCGCAAGTATTCCAACATCGCGCAACGCACACATTGGCACTACTATTGGTCAGTTCACACAAACATTTTCCCACATTCAAAACGGATGACGCATAAACACGTCACGAGCAAGGCCGGAAATGTCCGTCAGCAGCGAGCAAGGCCAGAAAGGCGTGGGTGTGTTTTCCGGTACCATCGGCCTAAACCCGCCTTGGATGGGGTTTTGTTTAAAATAATCCCGCGCCTCGGCTCGGTGATGTTAAAATAATCTCGGCACAAACGGGTTAAAGAACGCAAGAAACATTGAAAACAAAAACATCAAACACTCGTTGGAAACAAAAACACCAAGTACATGATATAAATCAATTATTATATCGAATCAGAATACAGGCAAAAAGTTTCCTATGGGGGCTTTAATGGAAACTACATATGAACAGTATGTAGGTTAATAAATAAAGTAACCCCTGAGGTTATATATATACTCAGACTTGAACAGTTGGTTGATGCTGTAACTACTGTACTTGTACAGGTAGTAAAAGGCAAGTTGATTGTTTTGTTGCTCAATACAGTTACGTATACACAATAGATTTGGTTGATGCTTGTTGACATTAAGTTGACTAATTAGTACATCCCATTGTAAGACTCGATATCGGTACATGTACGGTAAGTCAATGGACAAAATTGCATTCCACGTGCCTTGACTGCGTCACAAGAGGGCCTCCTTCAAATTGATGTTAATATTACAAAATTGACATTTTTGCAAAAGTAAGAGTTTTCTTTTTAATGAAATCTTACAAATGTACATTTAAACTCTACATTTTCTTTCTGATTCGTGGCTTTGGAGGACTTTTGAAGTTAAGTCCTAAATTACATTAGGCCAGGATCTGATGCACCGTCTCCTACATAAATGCAAAACCACAATTACAAGTTCATGGGAAAAAGTCCCACGGCAGAAGTGCCTAATATTTAATAATGATAACAAAACAAAACTCCAAAATAGTCTAAGAAAATGCTGTCATGCAGCACAATGTTTCCCGGTAATATGCACCATCTTGATTTCCCATGGAAATCAGTGGTTTTTGAGTGTTTTTATTATTTTTTTAACCAGTTCGCATCTGGATTATTTTAACATCACCGAGCCGAGGCACGAGATTATTTTTAACAAAACTCGATCCGAGGCGGGTTCAGGCCGATGGTACCAGGAAGCACACCCACGCATCTCCGGCCTTGGCGCTTGTGAGGTGTTTATGCGTAATCCATTTTGAATTTTGAAAAAACTTTGCGTGTATATCGTCAGACCCTCTCTAGATCCACGCGGTCCTATTTCTACGCATTTACATTTAATTTACGTTTGCAACACGCGCGCGTGCATGAGCGTTAGGTGCGCATATTACGGAGGGTCAAGGCTATATGTCCTCAGGCACAAACTGGTCAAGAGAAAAAAGTCTGAGAAAATTGTTGAGTGACACATTGACACAGTCACAGTGACAGTCATGACAGTCTATTCTCAACACTCCCCAACAGCAAAAGATTGTTAGGTTAAATACTAACACGTCAGGGAACCAGATATGCCTTGTTCGGTAAAGATAGCCACTTGAAGTCGCGTTACGCCGCTGCCGTAACGATAGCCACGGCGTTTTGTTTTGTTTTAGTTTTTTCACCATTTTCACAAGGGCTGGCTACCGCATCGGATCGCACTGACAAATGAATGGCGTTTTACTTACCGTGCGCAATAACAATCAAAAATTTATAAATTTGGTGGTGGCAATAGTTTCAGCGACACTGACGACTTTCAACGATATCCCGCATCAGCACCTACGAGCAAAACTGTCATTCTCATCGAGGTTTTCAGTCAAAAAATCGGCAAATTCCATCAAAATATATCAAAGTTTTTGCCACAGTCCCATCGTAGACTTCTGGCATTGAACCGTGTTACTCAATGATGATTTTCAACTACGCAGACAAACGAAGTAGTGCTAAACATCTAAATTCAATTTCATACATAAGAAAACGCTCATGTTTTAGCTAAAACCCAACAAAAAATTTATTTTTAGACATTCAAGTTGCAGTTAACATTAAAGCAACTTTTTAATTGGTAATAGTTTGCTAGCGCGTATGAATATAATAGAGTTATTCGTACTTTTCCAACATGGCTGAA
Organism: Crossaster papposus; assembly: GCA_037893245.1. Lineage (NCBI taxonomy): Eukaryota > Metazoa > Echinodermata > Asteroidea > Velatida > Solasteridae > Crossaster > Crossaster papposus. The sequence continues at coordinate 4,416,432 of JBAIAA010000195.1, read as the reverse complement.
TTTCAATGGTCCCAAAGACGTGTCCCGTACATTTACGCATTTGACAGAAGTCAAGATACCAGCTACACTTTCAAGGTCAAAGGTTAGGCACTCTCTGGTGACCTTAAAAACAAAACAAAGCTGATTCATCGGGATATTTTTGGCTCACAACCTATTTTGGTGGAATGTTTGTGGGAGTATTTTGTACAGGTTCTTTTAATCAATATACTGCGTTAATTTTGTATTCGGAAATAATCATCATACTGTCGGACGCGGTATATCACATTATGGCCAAAGCCAGCTCGTGGAGGAGGAGAGCGTAACATATTTCTCTAATATTTAAAACATGGTAAATTCTGACTGTTGCATTCCAAATTTTTACTACATGTAATCATACCAATTAAGTTTAATTTGTCCAATACAAAAATTATAATACACTTTATCTAATAAACCATTTGCGCTGTCGCGTGAGGGCGCTGTAACGACGCAATTTTGTGGGATATTATGTCTGTGATTATAACCAACTAGCACGATAATACGTAGCTAAGTATAGGCACTGTACTTTAACTACTTATCGAAAAACCAAAAAAATGTAACTTTTTGACGTAAATTATCTTCGAATTTGCTATTGATTAGACCAACAAAAGTCGTAAAAACAGCGCGTTCGATAAAACGGTCTATTTCTCAGCTGTTTTAAAGCTTACAGTGATTTTCCGGAATCATGTGAATTTAAAAGATTTGTTTTCATATTCCGGCCTATAGCTTCAGAAAATATTGTTTAACCATACGGTTGGGATACAATAAACAAATTCAGAGTCAGATTTGTCGTCATTTTTAGTTTACAAAAAAAGTGTTTCCGTCAGGATACGGAAGGCACTTGTTTAAGAACAACCAAAACGACATCGTTGCAAGGCTTTCGGTTAGGGTTAGGGTAGCCTACCGTACAGGTTGGTCCCCAAAAAAACACCGGACAAGCATTATACCAACGGGCAATATACCAGTAAATGGCGGAATCTTTCTAGAAGAAAAACGATACCAATTGACATTTGGGCTAGTAATAGTAACAATTGGGCCTATAGCGCCACCAAGAGGCTAAATTTAACAATTACCTCCATTGTCACACTTGCACTTGGCACCCAAAATAATAATAATAATAATAATAAAGTAATATATGGGCAATATATATAATGCGCCATTATCCACCTTAACGAGATGCTCAAGGCGCATCGTGTATGATCAAACAACAAAATAACGCCCAGTAATTGTTAAATTCTCAACAACAAAAATTGTGAATTCTTTGAAAGTTTCTAAACCAACCAAACCAACTGGGACAGAAAGAACTACACACAATCGTGCAATATTCCAATACCCCAAACGATTAACCAGTTGTTAGTTTATGAACGCACCCGTCTTTTAGAACTAAACGCGCAACGCGAACGCATGCGCGTAGTTCACTTCGGTTAGTGGACTCTATGACGTCACATATATAAACAGGTTAACGTCACAATTAAATGAAATCGTCGAAAACCATGGTTTTAACAACACTGACATTGAAACCAACACGTGTGGTGACAATGCCGCCCTGCAGGTTTACATTATTTAATCTTACATACGGAACAGTAAAGAGAAAACTAATTCTGAGGAAAAGTCGCTCATACAATGTCCGCAGTGATTGCCACAGCGCACGACATTGCAGTCAACATTGCAGTCAATACGCGGCGAAGGTAATTGTTTCAATTTTCATTCCTGATTTTTTTAATTAGATTTGTCTGAGGCTATGTACGTATTAGGGCTTAGTACCACATTCCTTATGGACTAGTATCTTCATGTCGACAGCAAATTATCACTGCCGGTTAATTATCACCGTGCATTAATTGTATTACCAATCGACACCGCATTAATGTTTTTTTTATCTGACAGGGTTTTGGGAGACGTCAACCCTGACTGGCGTCACGATGTCAGTAACTACGCGACAGACTTCACCCATAAACCCTTAGCCACCCAAGCGGGTCGGGTCAGCCTACTCGTACCAGACAATCGCAAGAATAACCCCCACCCGGCTCACCTGGCGCACTTAAGGAGACTCTCCAACGAGGTATACTGGACAAAATCCTCTAACTAGTGGAGTGCCGTGGCCTAGTTGTCTGTAGCGTTGAATTATCGGTCTGTGGGTAAAGCTGCAGGTTGTGGTTCAAGTCCGGCCTGAGACTTGTCTTTTATTGCTTTTCCCCACCCAGGAGTAAAATAGTTACCCGCGAGGGCAGAGATGGTTGTTGTAGCTGCTTTGCGCCGAAACGACAGATTTGAGCTGTATACTTCCCAGGGAGCTGAGATGGTATTTGAAATGTTTCGTGGGCCCAATGAACAGGAATAATTATAACACAGCGCCTTGAGTACCATTACTGGTAGATACGTGGGCTATAAACAAATGTGTTGTTGTTCTGTTGTTAGAAATCATTAAATCAAAAGTTACAGCGAGAGAAAGTCTTTAGGAAGAGTAACTCGTCCCAATTCGCGACTCGCGACTCGTCCTAGGATCGATTTCACCAAAGTAATTCTCTTTAGTGAGATAGTTTTCTCTGCTCGTCGTCAGGAGACAGAGATTCCAACAGTGAAGCGGGGTTAGTTACATGTATATCGGAGCCTGGAAGCGATAAAGCATACGAAGGCTGCAACTCTTCATGTGGGGCGTGGAGGATGCTGTATGATCACTGAGGCGATAAAGCGTGCAAAAGATGCGACTCCCCGGGAGTACGCGTGGAGGATACTGGATGATCACTGAAGCGTGTCAGTGTGAAGTAAGGGGTCAGAGGATAAGGTTGCCAAGGGTATAAGCGGACTATGGTATAGGAGATCCATCGGACTGGGAGATGACGATAGGGCGCCAGATGTCGCTGATGTAGAAACCAATGTCTTAGGGAACTTGTGTTGTGCTTAATGATTTATAATGATTTATTTTTCTGCGAAAGCCCGTATGCACAGTCAAAACAGTCATCTCACAGTCTGACGATGAGGGCGCTGCACACAGCATGATCTCTTCCATGAGGACGCACTATCCAATCAGGAAGGGTCCATCGCGCATGGTCAGATCGACACGCTTCGGCTGTAATCCTTCAAAGAAGGTTGCTGCGTGTGGGATTGGTGAGTGCACGTTGGATACAAAAATAATAGACGATTTCCAAATTGACAATTTGTAAAGTCCTCATTTAATTTAACCCCGGGTGACGCCGGGGAACGGCTATGGCCGCGGCCCGCTAATCTGTACGGAATGCTATGCGACGCCGTTAAACACACGAAATGTTTCACAGCTGCACAATCTGCCCATTGTGCAATGCAGCTGCTGGACAGAGACGGCTGCTGTGTAGTCATAATCCGGTGCAGTGAGGAAACAATACCTTTAGCATGTCGGCGTGTATACTAATGATTATAATAATCATGTAGATCGTAAGCTAAGGTAGGCCTCAGTCCCGATAGTTCACTGGATTAAACGTAAGCATCGCTGACCTCATGAACACTCGCACGTACTGATTGGCTAGGCTTGCGTACCGTAATTGACGGTATACGGTCGATCTAAAACGAACGAACTCTACTAAAACGATAAGTTTACCGTACTGGGGTGCGTTCCACTCAAGCGAACGTTGCCAACGTTGGCCAACGTTAGCGTTGTTCGCGTGAGTGGAACGCAATGTGCGCCAATTATGTTGGCGAACGTTAGCGAAAACGGCGAACGACTTTTCGAGCTGTTCGCTGTTGGCCAGTGACGTATTTTAAAGATGGCGGAGAAGTTAGCAGCCGACGGTTTTCTTTTCACGGTTTTGATTTACGTTTCATACTTTTCGTTATAAACGGTGGGTTGTTTTGAGCAGTCACAGGGATCTTTTTAAGCAAAATAATGAGTTGGACAAAAAGCAGCCAACCAAACGACGGCACTGTCACTGAGCGCCGCCATTTTGAAAACGTAGTTTTTAAAATATCGTTCCACTTCAACTAACGCCAACTCAAAACGTAGGCGAACGTTCGCCCAAACAGTTCGCGTAAGTGGAACGCACCCCTGTACTACGCGATCAAAATGACGCACCGCGATGTCGTTTTGGCTGTTCTCGAACAGTACCTTCCGTTCGACAAAAAGATATTACAACAATGGCATTCTTTATACTCCTTTTTCTAAAGTACCGACTACCCCGGAGCCAGAGTTGGAACCTGAACGACTTTTACCGGCGTGTCACAAGGTAACTGGCCTACAAAAATAATATTGCATGAATGCAAGAAAGGGGTATATTAATTTTATCGGACCGCGATACAATTTTTTTTTAAAGTGACATTATTTACCGTGTTCCTAGGACCTTTTGAGTTATAGGGCACTATGTCGTGGAAAATGCTACAAAACGCGTTTTGAACGAAATGATACTAATCGGTCCTCGTTATCAATAAGTCCCCCATTGTCCGAAGTCCTCGATTTGAATGATAACTAATATAAATCATACATTGGTCAACAGCATACCACGATGATGACAACATCAAGTCCGTTTTCGTATGTGCCGCGTCGAAGAAAAATCGTTCCTACAACACAAGGTACGTCTACAATATGAGATAACATATCAATGAGAACATAAGATTCATAATACGTGTGGGAGAACATTGGAGCCTTTCAATGCAACTTCATTTTCACGAAAGGGATTTTCGCGTGAGAAAGCTCACGTGCCCTTCTGACGGGCAGCTATTGGTTGAATATGTGAGGGCAGTTTTGGTAAAGTTTAAACAACATTTGAAATGTTTACATTGGGATTTAAAAGATTTATTTAGGCGCGCGCCAATAGTTCGAGAACACTCTTTTGTGCAAAAGTGCTCAAAATATAAAGAAAACAAAATACCAGACCGAATCGGCTGATGGTATAATTTATCATCTAGAAAGATTTCTCCGTCCGTCCAAACTGGGTTTTTTGGTGGTCAAAGAGTACTGAAAATAAGCCCTTCCGGTTTGTTTTACCACCCTGTATTGCTATTTTTCTGTTACCTTTTAGACGAAGGTTTCACGCTCTGCGACCCCCAACCGGGCGATTCCATTCAGGTTGGCAAAAGTTCCCTCCAACGTCGAGCGAGAAGACGTCATGTGGAAAGTGCACCACAAACAACGCTACAGGTAACGCTATGCTCAATTCCTTGTGTAAATTCCCCTCGTTTGTTGGTGAAACTAGAGAGATTTAGAGTTCATTTTTGGCGGGAATGTGGTAATGTAGTAACGCAACACTTTCAATTTAAACCCAGCTGGTTCCCGTTTGATACGAAGTAAGAACGACATTAGCAGGACGGGTACCAATCGCCTTCGTGGTACTTTGTTTTTAGGCTTACGTGTATCGATAATGAAAATCAAAGTGGGATCGGAACCAGTGAAGTGTACGGGCCCGCGATCGCGAACGGTATCTTTGGTTTGCCGATTACGAATTGGCAGGCGATTTATAGGGTAGTCGTCCTGTTGGTTCTCCTCATTCTGAATCATGTTCGCGTGTTCATTCAACACGAAGATAGGGTTCCAAATACGCCCGTAAATCATATAAAGCGTTAAATTTGAGTTCCAAACATAATGTTTCCTGTAATTAAACTTTTAAAGGAATTATAGAAAGAAAGAAAGACAACTATAATTTACATGTATGCAAATAGACAAAACTGCAATAAAATAGTTTCGAGGGATTTTCACGTAATTTGTCGGCCATGAAAGACATTCCCGCAATTTAAAAAAACAATTCTTTGCTTACCGCATGCACCAGTAAACATCAAACGAAAGGGGGCGCTTTTGTACTAATTCGAGGACGGGGCCTATGGGGTCGATAGGGGTAAAGAGTATATGTTGTTATAAATGTAAACATAAAATGAACTTTAATTAAAGTTTTGAACATGTTATATCTGTCTAGGTGGATCATTTTGATGGGGGTGCTCCGCCAGATAACACGCGTACTATCACTGGACGCAAGAAGCGATATATTCCCAACATTAAACTCCTTGGAAAGGCTACACTACCCACTTGGATGGCAGCTTCTTTCTAGAAGCTTTTGCAAATAAATATCCAACCACAAACACTTTTCTCTGTTTCCATTTGTTTTGTGTTCTTTTTTATCCTTTTGTTTTGCTATTTATTCAACTTAATTGAACAGAAGGGGCCATATTTATAAAACCTTTAGCTAACTAGGTCTTAGTACTAGGATACCAAAATGCCTGCTTAGCAGTTTACTATATGATTGACAACTAAATTGTAATTTATAAAACCTTACTAACTAGCTAATACATACTAGGATAATTTAGTTGCATCTATGAGTAACTAGAATTTGGGTGCTTTGGGGTAAAGTGGGTATGTAAGGAATGTGATGGCAACAGAGACAATAGTGCGACAGGTGTAAACACCTTATTTACATGTCGGCCATCTTAAAGTGAAAACGAAGTAAAATCAAATTCAACTTGCAAATAATACTACTTACTAACGAGGCTTAGTAAGCAACTACATGCCTTTTTAGTAACCAACTAGGCTTAGTAAGGTTTCATGAATATGGCCCCAGGCCTCTCATTTGTCTTCAAATCCCATATGAAATGGTAGAATTTAATCCTGTTCTTTAAAAAGCACTAGCCATTGATATCAAATAAAATAAATCATACAAAAATGTTGAAATTATTACATAACTTTGAATAATTATGCTGATGTTGAGGCACATGATAAACTGTTTTAGTTTTATATCACTATACTTGGGTCTTAATTTTTTTTGGCCAAGACAACAAAGTTACAGCAACTGTCTTATAAACCATTTTAAAAACAAATTTACTGAAAACTCTACTAAAAGTGTTTCAGTAAAATAATCCATTTTAATACACAGACAGATTTCAAACAAAGACAAAGTAAATAAATTTATATATTCAGAGACGACATTGTATACTGCCATTATTTTTTCCTTTTGTAAAACAAAATAATGACTTTCTTATTTATGAACTGAGCTAATTCAGACAACGCGAGTGTATGATGCAATATTTGTTGATGGTTGTTTTTTTGCCATATGCATTGTACACATACATCCACTAAACAACTCAGTTCAAACTGCTATGATCTCAAAGTCTAGTGAATAAATGAGTGCCGTGGCCTCGTAGTTTGGAACATTGAATTTGTGGTCTGCAGGTAATTCTGCAGGTTGTGGGTTCGAATCCAGCCAGGGGTTGTGGTCCGTGTGCCCTTAGGCAAGGTACTTTGTCACTCATTGTTTCTCCCCACCAAAGAGTAAAGGAGATTATGTAAACACAGACAATTATCGACTAGGGACAATTGGGTTAGGGCATAAACAAAGGGTCCAGGATTGACCGACCGTCCATGATTGAAAATTCAAATAAAAGAGAGACAATAGGGGGTTCACGATTGCTGGTGTTCACATATGTGGGTACCGTACCTGTAAGGGCAGAGACGGTTATTGTGGCTGATTTAGCTGCCTTGCGCCACAAGGGACAGTAAGTATGGATACGTGCACTTATACACATTATTATTTTGTGTATCCCTCAAAATAGATCTCTCAAAGTGGTCGTAAGGTGCCGTGGCCCGCTACTGTTCGTCAATGTAGTCCACATTGAAGTTTTCCTTTAAACCTTTGCTTCACGTAGTTTGAAACTCACCGATGCATAAGCTGGCATTGGTTCCGCCGAAACCAAACGAGTTGGTCAGAGCTATTCTCCTCGTCTTGTTTGTCAAATCCCAGTACTGAGCTTGATGGGGTACATAATTCAAATCATACTCCTCGGCTGTTGCATGCAAGTTTAGCGTCGGAGGTAGGGTTTTCTAATGACACAAAATAATAGAGTGAGTGAGTTTTGGGTTTAACGCCGTGCCGGCATCAGTGGCCATATTTAGGGCGGGAATGTGTACAAATATAAGACAATAGGTAAAAAACAGTTTAGTGAACTGTGGAGAATATATCAAAAAAAATATTGTTGTGAGAAGAAACAATTATCGCACAGGAAAGGAATGAGAACGTTTCAAAAGAATTGAAAAACAATTGTATAGAAGTATAACGATAGACTGATTCTGGGCAGTTTTCCCAGGAGAATCTCATGGAAGGCGGGCCATGGAGGATCCCCCAGACGCCAAAATAAGAGAGAAACTATTGGTAGTATTTGTGTAGTATTGGGTTACGTTAGGGTTAACACAAATACCAAAAAAATACTTTGACACAAATTTATTAAACAACAAAGACGATATAAAAGTCAAGACTAATTCTGGTTAATTACTGACCGTTTTGCAAGCCATGACCGTGAAGACTGCTTCCAATGACCCGGCCCCGCCCAGGAGATGACCAGTAGCGCCCTTAGTGGACGACACCGCCAGACCGTTAGTCTGGTTCCGGAACAGTCTCCTAATTGCTTGGTTTTCAGCTGCATCACCTGAGAGCAAAAAAGACGTTAACCAAAATGGGACTCGAACCCGCGACCTCTAGATTTCTGAACCTACATGTAGTAAGTTTTCCTTGTGGGTCATTTGAAAACTTGTATTTGAAAAAAACAAAACATCCTCTTTGAGTAATCCCTATTTGCTATTTCTCAAGTCTTTGGGCGTGATTCCTGGCCACATGGCAATTACGGGTTCGTGGCTTCTGACTAGCGTCCCCTGAACAAGGATAATGACTAATTGGGGGAACTGTCAACATAGAGCTGAATAGCTCAGTTGATAGAGCACCGGAACGGCGATCCAGAGGTTGTAGGTTCAAAGCCCGTTGGGTTCTGGATTTCTTGGTATCATTTTTCTTCTGGAAAGATTCTCCATCCATTAAAGGTACTTTTTGTCCACTTTTTGTTGGCCACCTTGTACATAATTTTACTCACCAAGAGGTGTTGAGGTTGCATGTGCATTGATGTACGTAATGTCACCCGCAGCTATCCCAGAATCCCTCAGGGCAGCTCTCATACACAGCTCTGCCCCTTCGCCGTCGGCACATGGTGTAGTCATGTGATTGGCATCACCTATCAAAATAAGATATTTATACTCATGCATATTAATGAGCAAATGCGCCTCTTTGATTGGTCAATGAACTCCGTGTACAAATACACTCAATTCTGAGGCCCGAAGACATGAAACCTTTTGTTGGGGGAGGGGAAGGAACGACGACGACTATCCCATGAATTGCCTGCCAATTGTCAAACATTTAGGTTAATTTGTGTCACTGTTTGCAGTTATGATATAATCAACGTTTTGATCTAACAAATACTTACCTGATAGACCATAGCCCAGGATTTCAGCCAGAATTGTGGCCCCTCGATTACAAGCATGCTGGTACTCCTTGGGAAGAGAAACACAGACAAAGAGATTGAAGATAAGACATAAAATATTACACAAAACTCAAATAAATAATTTCTAGTTGAATACAATTATTGCAGAGTTGTATTCGAGTTCCTGCAAGTCCATCACAAGTCCTTCAGTCTCAAGTCATGCCACTAGCTATTCAAATGAACTTCTGACATAATAAAACCATCCCTGTCCTTATCAAATGAAATTAACTTAACAGTACCTACCTCCAATACTACGATGGCAGCGCCTTCCGACATAACAAAACCATCTCTGTCCTTATCAAATGGCCTAGAAGCAGACCAAGGCGTTGCATTGAAATGAGTACTCAGAGCTCTAGCCCTGCAGAGAAAATAAATCAAACCAAAGCCATTACCAAATTGGGTATTTGCAACTCTGGCCTTTCACATAATACAACAAGATATGGTGTGATGTGTGCTGCAGAGTGATTTAGGACTATTAACCCTAACTCCCCAGGGTGTGTGCACAAATTCACTTACCTTGCAAACCCGGCAACAGAGATGGGACTGATACAAGCTTCCGTGCCACCGGCGACCATTACGTTAGCGTCTCCGTTCCTGATGAACCTGAATGCGTCACCGATTGCATGGGCACCGGTCGTACATGCAGTGGAAACCGCGTGATTGGGACCCTAGAATAACGAAGGAAACAATCTCAGAAACTGTTAGCAGGAAAATATTGCTTAGTGGTAGTTGAGCTATGCGCTAAGCGTTATTTAGCAGTGGACCAGTCGCAAATAATAACAATGCAATCTACCTGCAGCTGATACAAAAATTATAATAATGTGCAGCTTACGCCATGCGTAGGACAGCGTATGACAGGAACATAGTGCATGTGTTCTTGGGCAAGACATTTTACGACAATTGACTCTCTCCACCCAGGAGTATAAATGGGTACCTGTGAAGGTAGAGACCGCATGCAGTAATCTTGAGCTGTTGCAGAAATGATTTCGTTCCTGGTGAACAGGGATAATACTTGTAAGCAAAATTTATTCGATCTCTGGCTGTGCTCCGTGGTAAGAAATATAGTTATATGGTGGCTGTCTACATGCTATCGACTCGACCACGTTGTAGCCGCATCCTTGGCAATTCAGTTTCTCTGCTGCAAGTAAAGATATTTAGCCTCCCAGTATTATTAATTTCAACTCTTGCCAGATAAGAATGGCGGAGCTGTAAGATGGACAGTCACCTTTAAGTTGTACCTGATGCTGATGTGTCCAGCGGCCATGTTGGTTAGAATACGAGGAACAAAGTAGGGGCTGACTTTACGGTAACCCTGCCAACAAAAAGGGAAAAAAATTGAATGATTCTCACCATTTTACAACTTGACCTCAAATGACCTTTAATATCACCATTTCATGCAAGTTTCCATTTTGCGTCTATGATCCAAGTTCAATTGCAATTGTACTTCATGTGTAATTATATTTGACTAATTTGACAATTCCAGCGTCTTTTATAACTTGACCTCAAATGACCTTTGACGGACATTCAGTCAGTCAGTCCGTCAGTCAGTCATGTACAAGGCCAACTATAAGATACACCCTCTTAGACTGAGAAACATTAGGTAGTTGTTTTTCTTACCTTGTTTTGGAGAGTTAGTCCAGTATTTACGATATCTTGCAGACCTACCATTCCCATACCAACAGCTACGCCCTGCATAATAGAAAAACCTTTCTGGGTTAAATGCAAACCACTTTCTATCAGATCTGCTCGTGTACAGTAGAGGGTTCTGTTTTGCAAACTTGGCATTTTTGAAACCTTGGATTGTCTCGAGCTCCTGCCTTAATTTTAATACTTAACATTAATATCCAAATTGAAGAAAGCTACTTTTGACTAATACTGTAGGACTGAATGTGTCCGGAAACAGAACATGAACCCATGTTTAATGACCCAAGGCAGGGGCCAAAATCTCATGAAACCGCCTTGGTTCGAGTTTGGTTAAAAATAACACCGCCCCTCGGCTCGGTGATGTTAAAATAATCCTGGCGAGAACTGGTCAACGGATATCCTGATACTCAGGTGTTCTGTGATCGGGTACCTGGTTTCCAAACTACCCGTAAATGCACGCACCTACAGGGGATAAGATGCACATTAATATGTGCTCACTCACTGTTTCTATTTTGTCGTCTTTGTTTGTTGGTGTCCATCTTGCTTGTGTCAAGGCTTCTTCGGCTGCTGCTAAGGCGAAAACAGAAGCCTCACTCATCGTCCTCTGCTCCTGAGAAACCAAAAATATATATATTTTTTGTATTAACCCCTGCTCTTGTTTACACTGCAATGCATTATATTTTGTGCAAACCATGATGCATGCACATACTGCCAGCTAATGTTAGTATCCATTTCTACTCCTGGGTGGAGAGAGGCACGTGGGGGTAAAATGGCTTGCCCAAGGACACAATGTATGGCCAGCAGCTGGATTCAAACCCCTGACCCTCTGATCACGAGTCACGAACCCAAACCCCCAGGCCACACTCCCCCCGTCAAAAAATCCAGCACACACACCCATTTTGTTTATAACTCACAGAGGAAGATACAATCTTTGATGCTTGGAATTCTCCGACTTCATCGCCTTTAGGGACATACCCAACTGTAAAAAGAAACAAATAAAAGTGAACAAATAAAACTGGCATGAGTGGGATATAAACCTGCGACCTCCGGAATACCCCACCAGTGCTTTACCAACTGAGTTATCTTGCAATAAACAACTCTCGTAGTCATACAGCAAAAGTACAGCAAAGGTTAAGCAAAGCAACACTTACCAACTTGACACGGAATCTCCTCATAACCAGGACCCACGACGTTAGATATTCCACAGTTTCCATCAATAAGTTTTGGCCAAACGTGCTGAATGCCGACACCCAAAGGACATACAACACCTGAATAGAAAAGACGGATCCAGATTCAGTGTACCCGTAATACACGTCGGCAGGTCAGGGAACCAGACCCAGACAGGGTCTTGGAGTGCTGAAAATCATGAGAAAAACAGTTCAGGCAAACTTTACTCACTTTTTAGCTGATACAATTCTTCAAACATTTCAGTCGCACCACGGACAAAGTGTTTTTTTAGTGTAACTTAAGCATACTCAAGCTAAACAAAACCCTAGATTCTTACCAACTCCAGTGATAACGACTTGCCTATACAGCGTAGAGCAGCATCTTCTTCTGGGGCTTTTCACAAACCAAACTGTCAAAAACCCCGTCCCTTTCTGTTGAACTTTGAGTAGGTTTGTCACGAGCACTTTCATAATTAATTGTTTACATTTTTCTTTCAGGTTGAAGGGAGCCCTCAATAGTTAGAAGCGCGATCGAGCAATGACAGAGGGCGCCCTATAAAATAAATTGTGTAAAGTTGAGGGCGCCCTATAAAATAAAATTGTAAAGTTGACTGAATAGAGGGCGCCCTATAATTATTTTTTTAAAGTTGACTTAATGGAGGGCGCCCTATAACGTAAAATTGTAAAAGTTGATTGAATAGAGGGCGCCCTTATAAGATAACCTTGTAAAGTTGATTTAATAGAGGGCGCCCTATAATTGTTAATTGTTAAATGAAGTAGGGGACGTCAGGGAGGCTCTTTTTCATGTAAATTAGCTCGTGGAGTTGCCTCCCCCCAATAAGGAGGAAGGTTTTCTCAGTTTTAAGTTTCATTGCCGAATTTGGAATCCATCCATACTTCGAATTCTCTAGAGGCAATAAAGTCGGTATCTTACCATTATCGTTCGTAACATTCGCCGGGTCTTTTTGTCGCTGTTTCAGGCCATTCTTTGCCATCTTTCCAATCTAGACGGTCGTTATAAGAGCCTTTATACTCCATTCTCGGCAGATCAAATTGATCCAACAAATTTCGACAAAGTTTTCAGGTGAACCCAATTCGATGCTCCGACAAATGCACTCTGACCACACATTTCGGGCAACAAGTCAACAACGCATACAATTTCGGCTCACTGTGCATTATGTAATAATACAGGTTTCAATAAATCATCAACGAGTAGGGCACTTCACGTAGATTATTTTTAACATACTTTTAAAACGTTTTAGTGTCGTTTTCTTAATGGCGGAGGTCATACTGTTATTTTGTTAACAACGTCAGGTAAAGGCCAGGGGTGCGTTCCACTTACGCGAACTGTTTGCGCGAACGTTCGCCAACATTTTGAGTTGGCGTTAGTTGAAGTGGAACGATATTTTAAAAACTACGTTTTCAAAATGGCGGCGCCCAGTGAAAGTGACATCGTTTGGTTCGCTGCTTTTTGTCCAACTCATTATTTTTCTTTAAAAGATCCCTGTGAATGCTCAAAACAATCCACCGTTTATAACGAAAAGTATAAAACGTAAATAAAAACCGTGAACAGAACCCTGCCGTCTGCTAACCGCTTCGCCATCATTAAAATACGTCACTGGCCAACAGCGAACAGCTCGGAATGTCGTTCGCCGTTTTCGCTAACGTCGATCGCCAACATAATTGGCGCACATTGCGTTCCACTTACGCGAACAACGCTAACGTTGGCCAACGTTGGCAACGTTCGCTGGAGTGGAACGCACCCCTGTCGTCTGCTCACAAACTACTGGCGTCTTCGATGGTACGTAGACGGAAAAAGAGGACACGTAGAACGACGTACATGTACGTCACACGCAAACATACATTATTCATACACAGTCTAGTTCTTATGGCATAAATTAGCTTCCGGGCGCTGTGTCAAGGGTTACTTCTTTGGCCGGTCGTACGTGCGCGCGCTGGCGCCTACAGCGAACAGTAGAGGGCGCCGTTTGTTCCGACCGGCTCAACCTCGTTACTAGTGCTACGATCTTGTTGCGCCATGTTGTCCCATCATGCCTTGCGCGATCTTTGTGAAGAAACCTTACTCCGCTGGTGTTTTTCAAACTTTAATCATCGGGTTTGGCTCCAGGCGCTTTTAAGCTTTTATTTTCTTTAGAATTTTCATTTTAAAACAGATTATAGTCAGTGTAATGCAACGAGGCTAAAATCGAAGCTATTAATATTTGGACTTTTATTTCAATTCCATTCAAATGTTTCTCGAGCAGAAATAAACAGAACAGTTCCAAAAATAATGCGGGTGGAATCTGTCTCTTTTCTTGGGAGACGTAATCTCGCCTCGTATAACCATGGTATAACTATACCTTCAACTTCCAGAGAATATCATAAGGCCGTTTTTCAAACCCAAGCTTATAAGGCTTTATCTCCGGCTTCATCCCATGGCCAAAATAAACGAACGAAGCCAAAATTGGAGACGAAGCTGGGGTTTGGAAAATGGCCCTAGTTCTTTCTGAAGGGTAAACCCCATCTACGCACGTGTAGTAAAAAAAACATACACCATCTGCACGTAGAAATTCGTCTTCATTCCTGTGCACATAAACTGTACACTTTTTTTTTATATCAATACAAAATATTACATAGCCTGGACGTCCAGAGGGCTTCTGTACAAAATATACAGTTTAGAATAGCAATTGGGTATTAAAATACAGTAACAGGCTATCGAACAGTTAAAAACAGGCATCATTCTAACTCTAAATACAGACTTGTACTATCCATAATAATGCACATAAAGTAATTACAAGATTTGTTATACACAATATGCATAATTCATGATAACTTTGAATATGTAATTTATTTTGATTGTTCAATCATGCATAATGCATGACACACACAAATGAATACGGGTTTTGTCGGACAATACACAGAACTCTTTTGGTAGCAAAATAAGATCGGAAACGAAAAGTTAGATAAGTGAATTTTTTTTTCAAGAATAGGCTATTTTGAATTCTTCTTGAAACAGTCTAAAAACCATCAAAGTTTCACTTGAAATACTGCCCTTTCTCAATGGTTAACACAAATACTAACTAGGTTCACATTTTTGTTGGTTGTATATCTTGCTATACACTTGCTAGTACATGTATCAGGAAAAAACATTACTTTATTATTTCCTGTCATGATTCACTTGCCGAGTGACATCAACAGAGGATGCAATTGATGATCATACTCATTACTCATAAACAAACGAGGGCGATATGAAAACATGAAAAGAAAAGGCAGACGTCAGTGAAAACTTTCAGCAACAAAATTTAACTTTTGCGATCTTTAATTCAAAGATTGCAACAAATTGCAAAACTGTTTAATCAAATGATAAAAGCATGGAATTTGGCACATATTCATAATATGTCATGAGAAAGATACTTAGTTGTAGGGCCATTGCAGAATTGTCCTTTGAAAAAAAATAGCAGAATATCAAGCAATTGTCAACACTTTCAAAATGGCTGCCATTGCATGTTGTTTTAGAGCCAAATATCTTGTTTATGACCTACCCTGACCCAAGCTCCAACTACAAATGTATATGCCAAATGTTATGCTTGTATCACTAAGTGAACAGTTCTATCATAATGTGCACCAGTCTGACCAACTTAAGTCATCACCTGTTAAAACAAACTCAGTCAGACCTAGCCAAACAGTATGTTCCAAAACAAATTTGTATTAAGAGTTACATCAGTCCTACATGTGCACATAGTTGCCCAGTAGGAACCAAGGACTTATATATTCAATTGAATTCCAGAACTTGTTTTCAGAATTTGTGTTGACGCGAGTTTACTGCTTGTGCAATAGCAAGGATATTTTTCTACAGTGTTGGTACCCAGATATACGAGTCCCTACTAATCTGGTCTATTTGATTTACTATATTGTAGATTATCACCATGTCATGTGACAAATAAAATGTCACCGTCACCACAAACTGACACTGATTTTACCGAACCGATTAGTTTTCTTTTTCCAAACTTTTCAGATGGGTTAGTCAATAAATAAGGGGTCCAAAAGTGGGAGATAGTTTTTGTGTCCCGGTTACATTTAACCAGTTCGCGCCGGATGACGTATATAAACGCAAAATGTTCTCCAAATTCAAAACGGATGACGCATAAACACGCCAAGTTCAAGTTCGAGAAACTCTGTCAGCAGCGAGCAAGGCCGGAAATGCGTGGGTGTGCTTCCCGGCACTATCGTCCTGAACACGCTTCGGATCGAGTTTCGTTAAAAATAATCCAGCCCCTCGGCTCGGTGATGTTAAAATAATCCCGGCGCGAACTGGTTAAACTATGTAATTGCCCAAGCAAGTGAACACTAAAATTGATTGGATTTTTGTTTTGTTTTGCAGCTCCTTTTTTTGTAATCACTCTTGGAGATACATTTGTAAAATGCATCAAAGAACGTGTCTTGAATTTACTAGAATCACGTCAGATGTAAACAGGAACACGAACAATTTGACACTTACTGTAATGTGCAAAAATGTTTTGGCAACAATAAACCATGCTTTTTATAAAAAAAATGCAAAATCTTTAATTAAAAAAAATAAGAAATCTAATTCTGATAAATGTTTTGGCTCAAACGAAATTATGGACAAAATCTGAACTACATGTACACAGCCTAATTCATTATTCGTTTGTTCGTTCATTCATTCATTCATTCAATTCAATTCTTACACGTATAAATTATGTCCCAATATTTACAACTTCCTCGAAGAAAATTTAAGACAGTTTCTCTGCCACACATTCAATATTTAACAATACTGCTCTATAAAAAAGAAGAATAAAAGTGGAACGAAAATATTAGGGACACATGATTGTCTTAGAATATGGAAACTCGCTGTACACTTGAAATACGACAATACTGAGGAAGAGATTTTACCTCAATGTTTTGTTAGACAGCTACTAACAAAACAGTTTTAAAATAATTTAAAAACGGCAGTTTTTGGTGACAAAGTATACTGATAATTAACATTAAAAAAAACATCTTAATGAAGACATTCAAAATTCACTGATATGGGATTACAGAAAAGCACAAGTTTAAAAAATAAAATTCACATTAATTCTCATTAATTCTGCAATTGTCATTAATTACATGATTCACATGATAAGATTTACCAACAAAATTGTTTTAAATCATCCGATAAAAAAAATTATGGCTCTGATATTTTTAATTGATCAGATTTCATTAAATTTTTGGACTTATTATTTCTAAAATTATATTTTGGCTAATTCACAATTCGAGTGGTACAAATTTGGGCTGTGTTAAGCAAGACTGAGATTTGCAGAAAAAATAGATGTTGTGCTGACTTTAAAATATAATAAATTTGAAGCAGAGTTGTAATTGAGTTAGTCACAAGTCACCACAAGTCAGTCACAAGACAATCACAAGTCATCCAGTCCCTAGTCAACTCACAAGCTATTGGAATGAATTGTAGCACAAGCATTCCTTTGTCATTGTTCATCTTGATACTTCTGACTGGACTTGTGTATTTACTTGTGATTGACTCAATTACAACTCTTACTTGAATTGAATGTCAAAAGAAGCAAAACACATCAGTCAGGATTGTATTCGAGTCCCTGCAAGTCCCTGCAAGTCCCTGCAAGTCCATCACAAGTCCTTCAGCCAAGTCACTAGCTATGTAAATTAACTGTTAACTTGAGCATTCCTTTGTCATCGTTCCACCAGTTACTTGTGACTGGCTTTATGAAAGGATTTGTGACTGGACTTGTGAAGAGACTTGCAGGGACTCGAATGCAACTCTGCCATCAGTTGGAAACACAGTGGGATGTCGATGAGGAGGTAAACATCTCTAACTGTTGGCTCCATATAGGGCCTGTTTGTTTCACACCGATCTAGATCGCAATCAGTGATCTGTCCGCTGGTTCGCTCCATCAATTAGGCGAGATTTGATTGTGCACCAACGGCCGGATCACTGATCGAGATCCGGATCCTGCGTGAAACAAACAGGCCCAAAGATTGTTGGAGGAGCAAGATGGGATTGTGGATTTTCTTTTGACATTTAAGGGCGTTTACTAAAAGGGGCCAAATGTTGAGTGGAAGTGAGGACCCATGGGCATACCAACCTTAAATGGCCTACCGTCTGGTGTTGCACCCTGTGATAACAGACTCATGTTGTTGCCAAATGATTGCGGATGCCTGGATCCCACGTTACCTCGTAACGACGCCATCCCATCATCCATCGGGAGGGCCGGGTTGCTGTGCAGATGCATTGTAGGAAGACCAAGGGGTGGCTCGTTGACGTGGCTCGGCTGCGAGTGCTGGTCGTTAAAGAGGTTGAAGTTGAAGGGCGGAGGGGGGACGTTAACTCCACCGCTAATTTGCGCAGTCTTGCCGACATTGAAGCTATGTGGAGCCTGGTGCTCCGTGAATACTGGAAAGTTGGGTCCAACGTTCATCGGAATGCTGCCCGGCCTACCGGGCCCAAACATGGCATTAAATGGAGCAGTGATATCGGACTCATTGCGATTTTGATGCGGTTTGTTGGACTGGGACGGGCTGGGTAGGATTGGTCCTGGTAAGTGGGGTAGGTAGGTTGGTAGCTCGTTCCCGCGTAACCGACGTGATGTCGAGGGTGACAAACTGGACACGATGGAGCTGGTGGTGGTCGATGCAGGTGTGTTCTGGCTCTGCGTCATGCTGCTTGAAGAAAACAACGGCAGGAATGGTTCGGAGGAATCAGTGGAGCGTTGCGTGGAGAACCCGGGCCAGTTCTGATCCTGACTGCCGCTGTCTCGGTGTCTTAAGGAATTGTCTATAACCTGCCCCTGGCCCAGCCCGTGGAAGAACTGTTCTGAGTTTTGAGCACGTTTTCTACCCTTGGACCCTTCAGGGAACCGAGAGGTGTTTTGTGAGGTCTCATACGATTGGCGCTGTGACTGGACAGCACTTGTTAACGTTCTTTCACTCTGAGCGGTTCTACGCATGGCGTTTGTATGCGAGGATCCCATTGACTGATGCATCTGATGGGCAGAGGTTCGGGAGTCTGTGGCACTGACCACATGATGTGGATCCAACGACACGTTGGGCTGGCGTTGTTCTTGGATTTGCATGTGCGACAGTCCGTGGTGATTATGATGAATGTTGGCACGCTTGGCTGGATTGCTCTGGGTTGGTGTGTTGGCCATTCTCTTCATCGCCTGTCCGTGCTGTTGGGCGTGCATGGTCTGAGATTGAGATGCAGCAAATCGTGCGGAATGATCCATATTGGATTGTGTGTAGACTGCACTTTTGTTGTGTACATCATGGGACGGATCCGACACTTGAGCCATTTCACTTTGAGTTATATAGGCAGGTTGTGAATGCACCTGTCTACTGGGTAAAGTTCTGCTGTCCGGCCGGGACTCACTAGAGGTGTTGATCACAGTGGCATCGGACGGCCCCGACTTTTGATTGTCAAACATGTTCAAGTTGAAGTCCATGGGGTCGTTGGAATCCGTGGACTGACCCAGGAAGTCGGACCCCCGGGCAGGCTGCAAGAAATTTTGGAAAGAGTTTGATGGCTGGCTGGATGCCGAACGGGGCTCCTCATGATGAAGGAACATCTGGCTTTGGTTCTGCTGAAAGGCGTAGCGCTTGGGATCGTGCATGTTGCTGCCCTGCTGCTGTTGTTGCTGCTGTTGTTGTTGTTGCTGCTGTTGCTGCGGATGGGAAAGGTTCATGACAGGTGACTGTGTAGGATTCCTCAGGTTGCTTGGGTGTGATGTCTGAGCCTGTTGCTGATCAGATTGCATACTGTGACCTTGTAGGTCATGGAATCCAGAGGGCGATGAGTGTTCACTGATACAAGGTTGCATTGGGGAGCAATCAGGCTCTGAGCTACTGCGTATTGAGTGGCTAGAGCTGTTGGACCCCCTACGACTTGGCTTCTTAGTCTTTGATTTTTCAACACTGACTGGGTCTCTGATGACGGGTACCGAGAAGGGTAACAAGTCCACTGAATGACTGTCCACCTGGGGGCTGTGCTGAACCGGGAGCGAAGAACTTACGTTAGCTGATGACCGGTTTGCAGCTGGGATGTCATTCTGGCGCAAGGAATATACAGAAGGCATGTTGGAGCTATCCGGCTTGGAGATACTTGGGCGACTGTAGCCATCGTTGTTCGAAGGGTTCCACAAAGAGTGTACTTGTGCAATAGATGGTGTAGATGTGGTAGTGGTAGAAGGTGCACTCTCAACATTCGTACGTGGTTTTTCTTTTGCACTTTGCTTGATATCTTTTCGTTGGAATGTCATCACAAGACCAGAGTCCTTACGACCACTGCGCTGGGAGCTCTGAGAAATGTTCTGTACGCTAAAGGAGTGCTTCTCCCTCGACTGATTGGAGTCACCTGCTGAGGCTTGGTTGCCATCAGCATCTTCTTCCCCCTCTGCTAACCAGGGATACTTATCAATCAAGTTGGGGTTTAGTTCCCGTTTACCGATTTGATCCATGTCTGAGGCGTTTGCTACTTTGGCCCCTTTGCCTGGTTCACTTTTGTCTGGCTGTTGTTCAGATTGTTCTTTCTGGCAACTGGACCGCCGCTTGCTTTTTGGAATCTTGATCTTCAGTGGTGGGATTGTCTTCTCTGCTGTCTTTACTTTTGATGGCGGCTCAACAACAGGAGTGGGGCTTATAGGTCTCTTAGGCGACTCTGTGATCTCAGAGGTAAGTGTGCGATGCAAGTTCTTAATGGAGAAGGTCTTTCCAGTTTGGTTCTTCTTCCCAGCTGAGTTATCGAGGGATTTTCCAGCAGAAGAGGTTACTGGCGTTGACATCAGATCTGAGGTCTCAACAGAGGTTCTAGCTGTGCTCTCCGCCAGTGACATGAGATTTTGAAGTCCAATGTTCTCTACAGGGCCTTCTCTGCTTTGACTGATGCTCATTTCAGATCTCATGTTAGGCCCATGCCTGATATTTCCATGGTCTAGAGTGTCTTGAAAAAGATTCTGCTCTGGTGTCATTGGACTCTCAGTCTGCAAAGGGTTTTGGAACTCGGGAGTCCTGGTACTGATTCCTCCCAGACTATCTACCCTGTGTCTCCTGTCAATGCTGGTAGGATGCCAGGGCATAGCTCCAGAAGATTGTGGCGACTCCAAATTACCTACTCCACTTGTTGCAGGTGCTACATCCAGGATGGATGGACGCTGAGGATTTTGGCTCTCACTGGTGGATGGAACTTGTAAGCCACGCAGACCCTCATGTCTTGGCAAAATGGTTTTGCTCAAATCCATTAGCTGGGGCTGATCATGTGGCAAGCTGGAGGTGGCTTCTGTAATATTCTGCATTGCTTCACTGGCTGGAAACGAAGCAACGTCTGACAGATCTCGACTGAAGTTCAGAGGTGGAGATTCCTGGCTTGGTGTTTGAGGAGTGGATGTAGATTTGCTACCCATATTGGATGAGGGGCTCAGCCACAAGGGAGAAAACAACCCCGAACTTACCGGTTGGTTAATTGAGGTATCTGAAGTCTGGGATGTGATGGGCAGTTGAATTGCACCTGAGCCAGAGATGGAGGGAGGTTGACTCTGAGACCTGGCTGGCTGCAAACCCCGGGCAAGCTCTGAGGCCTTTGAATGATGGGATATCCAACCTGATTGGTGTGCTACCTGAGTTATGATAGGATCCTGTTCATTCTCGGTAATGACAGGAGTAGTGGTGCCCGAGTCTCGCTTCTGAATGGTGCTTTCTGGGATGGACGAGTTAATGGAAAATATACTCGGGATAGGAGATATGAAACCCGGACCACTGCCGTCCGAGTTTGTAACAGATACCTGGCTGACTGTTGGTGAATCTAGCATGAAACCTGATGCTGATGATACGACAGGGACATCACTGCCTATACCTGGCTGGTCGCTGGTAGAGGGTGCCGATGTATGCTCAGGAGCTAGACTTGACACAGATTCCATCCCTTCCTGGGAACTCACCACTGGTTGCCCTGTGCTGAGTGAGGATATCGAATCCCGAAGAGTACTCAGAGCCTTCAGGGAGTTCACCTCGCTGTCAGTCTTTGAGTAGTCTGCTTCCTCCTCCTCAATATAAGTTGGGAGCCCACTCACACTCATTGAGCTGCTCAATATGTCACTGCCAAAACTGAAGGAGGGAAAGGATGTGAAAGCATTGTTTGAATTTGTTGGGGTGGATTCTGAGGAGCCGCAGACAGCAACACTGTTGGCATTAGACACCGTTGGGAGGTCACTGGTGCTACCAGCAATGAGAGCCTCTGTTGAGAAGTTGGAGGAGAGAGCTGCTGAGGCTTGGGCTTCAGTTTCCTTTTCATCAGTACCATCTGATTTCTCCATCCAGCTCTGCAGCAAGGACTCTGCAATCATATTAGCTCTCTCGATTGGTGAACCTTCTATTGAGACATCAGATTTAGCTGTTGTAGTATCATCTGTAGAGGTGGTAGTTTTAGAGTGGCTGTGATGATGATGATGGTGGTGGTGGTGTTTCTTCTTCTCTTTGTCCTTGTCTTTGTCTTTCTCTTTGTTTTTCTTTTTCTTTTTCTTCTTGGATTTGTGTTTTTCGTGTCGATGGGATGTCGTCTGCATAGGTTCTCCAGTTGGAGGTGCTCCCCCTTGAAGCGGTGTAGCAAAGGTGTTAGGTAAATCTCGACCCAGCTGAATGCCAGACTGCAGGGTAACAATGTCCCCAATGCCATGCTGGGAACCAATGTTGGGTTTTATGTCAGGCCCTGATCCGGACATGTCGCCAAAATTCATCATAGGTGAGTTCTCGCTCATAGAATTGGGAGAGAAGATGGACTCGGCAGCTTTGGCCAGGATGTCATTATCTCGGTCATTGCCGTAGTCTCCCATTTCTTCTTGGCTGCGGTCCGAGGAGTCCTGGCCAGAGGTGAGGACATTGAGGGGGGCGAGCATGCTGGAATCGCCACCTAATCCCTTCACTTCTTGGATAGACTGGGGTTCTTGTTTTGGAACCAGAAGACCCCGACTTGCAAGAACAGCACGCTGTTGAGATGCGTCTTCTCCTTGACCAGCTTGGAAGTTGCTTGGGGTTGCCTGATGCTGGGTTAAACCGACTCCAGACTGATTGCTGGCTGCTCCTGATTGTGTGTTGACTGGCAGAGTGCTCTGGAAGCCGTGACCAGACATGATTATCTGTCCTCCTGCGTTGGTCTGCAATACCCTGTTGCCTTGACTCAGAGGCATGGTCACAAAATTCTGATTGACTCCTTGAGACTGCTGTTGTGGCTGCATTATGGTCTGAGCTCCAGAAGGTACTGCTGCCGGATTGCTCTGCTGCTGGAGTATGACTGGAATCAGTTGACCGTTCTGTTGGATGTAGACCAAGTTCTGCGTCATCACTGGTCTGCTGATCTGCATGGGCATGATGACATTCTGATTAGACCCTTGACCGGGCTTCTGTACCATAATCTGCTGGCCCTGTTGGTTGACGATAACATTCCCTTGGTCACCTCCTCCAGCCATCGGCAGGCGAACAGTAACCCCACCTGGAGGTGGAGTAGCTATGTTCATCTGCTGGCCACCTGTTTGGCTAACAGATGGAGAGCCGGTCCTGGATGATTCAGTTTCTGTCTCAGAAATATTTTTCACCTTTGACGAGGATTTCTTCTTAGATTTTGGGGTGGTATCAGCTCCCTGCATGATCTGGGCATTGACGCTGCTGCCACCGGAGGCCGGCTGTGGCAAGATCATTGGTTGGGAGGAGCGAGTGGCAGGTGCAGCTGAAGATGGGGCTATGCGGACAGGTAGATTCGTGCCTTGTCGTACAGGAAGGGTCAGCATGATTGCCTGATTGGCTGTTTGGGAGGTACTGGACTGACCAGCACCCGGGACAAGAGGTACAATGTACCTGAGAGTCTGAACTTGACCTGGAGCTTGAATGTTACCTCCCTGTAGCACGACTGTGCTCTGGTTCCCCGGCGTGGTAATGGGTGTATTGACTGCTTGAGTGACCACTGTGGTCTGAGCTGTGGGGGTATCTGAGATGCTTGTGCCGAGTTGGGTGCTGGATATGTTTGCTGTTTGCTGCTGTGCCTGCAATGTTGCGGCACTTGTATCGACAGCAGCTTGACTGCCTGTAACTGACTGCAGTGGTTGGTTTGCGAGCACCATCCCGGAAGTGGTTGGCTGGTTCCCGGACATGGTCACCACAACTGACGTCTGATTGGTGACTGTGTTGCTTTGATATTTGCTGACAGCAGGAACCAGGATGTAACCGGCACCGTTGGGGTTAGGTTGAAGGATAGCCATGCCTCCTTGCGTTCCTTGAACGTTACCGACTAGCGTCGTGGGTCCACCTCCGACCACGTGACTTTGTATCTGGTTGCCTCCCTGAACTGCTACCGTAACCTGGTTAGGACCTCCGGGTATGTATGTGAGGTGAGGCTTGTTCTGCACGGAAGCCATCTTGCTGCTGGACGAACTGCGGTCTGATCTGCGGGATCGGGAGCTCGACTTGGGCTGGTCTACTGTCCCATTAGGATGAGCTTCCATGTCTTGAATGATCTCTTGGTAGCGTTTGTTCTCTAAGCGCAGTTTCTCATTCTCCTTTCGAAGTTTTTTAATTTCCTCAGCAGCTGCAATAAACCAACAACAAAAATTCAAAATGTTACTCATTGTCATCACCACTGTACATTTCAAAATCAGTCTTTGTTTAAATTTCATCATTCGCAATATCATCACCAGTTGAACCTTTAAAACAAAAATATATAAAACAAAGTTTTCAAATTTTTAATGCATGTTTTATCTTTCAACTTTTGTTT
Organism: Crossaster papposus; assembly: GCA_037893245.1. Lineage (NCBI taxonomy): Eukaryota > Metazoa > Echinodermata > Asteroidea > Velatida > Solasteridae > Crossaster > Crossaster papposus. The sequence continues at coordinate 4,391,577 of JBAIAA010000195.1, read as the reverse complement.
TAAATAGCATTAAACTAATTTGTGGCGGGATTATTTTAACAATAACTGGGCCCAGGATGCGAGACTGTTTTTACGAATCTCAATCCAAGACGGGTTTTGGCCAGAATCTGTGGGTACCCAATAATGTGCAGTTTAGAGGGTTAAATTGTTGGGGTCAGAGGTTAACAAAAACAGGAATACCGGAGGGTAGACCGCCACGCAGTGCTGCATATTTTGAACGGGCACTGTACTCTACACCGCTTTGTTTGAGAGTCTACTGGAGGCCAAGTAATTTGCCCGTTCCAAACAGGCACATTTTGAATGGGCACTGCACTAGTGTAACAAATATATATCCAAACATGAAATAGATCATTGAGCTTACCTTCAGGGTCGGAAGTGTTCGCCAACAGAAGCGTCTCACTCTTCTCCCGGAGCTCGTCGATGTACAGGCACGCCTGCTCCAGGATTTGATTCTTGCTCTGAGAGGAGAGATAAGTATTATACTGTAATGTATAAGCCGATACGCCCAAAATTAAAACGCACTTTAAGCAAATGAGCATTTCATTTTTTTCTCTGCTTAAACTGCACAAACAGAGCAAACACGGTCACGTATCCGCTTCAGAATTTTGCCGTGACTTTTAACCGTCATGGCACAATTATGTTGTTTGCGCGTTGCGTTTAAGGTACACTTTTAAAGTTCAATTCATCTAAATTTATTGCATGTATTTTCTACAAACACGCACATGAATTAAACATTTCTGTGCGTAGGACGGCTTCAAAGTATCTCTGTGCGTAAGAATGAGTAGTTAGTGCTCTAATAATGTAATATCTAGTATAACCCTTCTAATGTTATAACTAACACAACCTATCATAAAACCGACCCCCTTTCTAATTCTCTCTCAAAATACAACATACATGTACATCTGCCCACATGATGTACACATGTTCATGATCATGTACAATGTTAATGTGGTTCCTCACATGCAGTTTGGTCTACTACTACTTTGTACTCATTAGACGTCACATGTATTTCATAGTGATGTATCGCGTTCACATTTTCAACAGCAGCTTATTAACTAGTTCGTGCCGGAGGACGTATATATACGCAAAGTTTTCCCCAGATTCAAAACGGATGATGCATAAACACGTCACGAGCAAGGCCAGAAATGTCTGTCAGCAGCGAGCAAGGCGGGTTCAAAATAATCCTGCGCCTTGGCTCGGTGATGTGAAAATAATCCCGACGCGAAATTGGTTAAAATGTCTGACATGTACAGGTACATGTATAAATATCCAAATTTACACAGTTACCCTACTGAAGTTGTTATGGCTATTTTCCTGATATTTCTTTGTAAATTTGAAAATCTGTGTTCGGGCATGCAACAAAAACATGAACAAAAAATGGAAAAAAAAAACCACAAAACCAAGATAATTATAATCTTTACAAGACTCTGTACAGTGTTGGTCAATTATTAATGACATTAGTGTTAAATGAAAAAATGAGGAAATTGGCTGATTCAAGGAAAAGTGTGCGTTGAATTTCGCAAAACGCCACAATTCTTCTGAATATACATAAATCATAATGGGATATCATGCTACATGTACTAACCATTTTGGTTGTTTGGCATATTGGGATGATGTCCCCCAGTTTGATGATACCGATGTTTATTTTACACTTCCGTCTGCGTTCAATCTCGTTGTGAGAATCTCGCTTCTTTCTTTCTTGCCTGTCAACACACAAACCAATGGCAAATTATGTTTGTGCTAAGCAGGAATCCGCAGGGTAGCAGTCAGAAGCAATAGGCACTACAGGTGTGTTTGGCTGGTAACAAGATTTTGCTGCTAAGTAAATAAATTCTGTGCTTAGCCCATCTCTGTGTACTTACACGACGTTGGTGTTATTAATGTTGTGCATCTGTAGACCCATCTCAAGCGGAGTTGTGGTTAGCAGTTGCTGCGTCATAACTGCGCAAAAACAAACACAAGAAAGAGAACATGCAGCTGTCATTAGCAATCTTCAATTACCTTCCTCAAAAGTCATTGTACGTACATGTACTGAATACAGATGGCACCACTGTCCCCGAGTTGTAATGACTCGAGTCAATAACTCGACTCTAAACCGAGCCACCAATTTTTGGGACTCAACTCAACTCAACTCGACTCCTTTATCAGAATGACTCGAGCGAAGGCTAATAATAATATGACTTAAGTCTTAAAAATAAAGAACAATTTTGAAAAAAATGGCTTACGCGGGTGCCATTTTATGTTAATGTCATGTTTATGTTCGCGAATACGGTATTAACATGATGTACGTACATACATGGTACGTGTATAGCGTTCTGCTTTCCTTACTCCGATCCATGATACAACAAACATGTATCCGTGTCACACTACTCCACAACCTTGTGGTTCTGTAGTGTAGCATGTACAGCCAGAACAGACCTAAAACGCCTTCTCAATTAATGACAAGTTGTTCCGAGAATTGGTTTTCGATCTTTTGGCTTTTTTCATAATTAATATCAATCAATTTCTCAGGTTCAAAATAACAAAAGCGCGTAGCGGTGTATAACGCCGCCATGTTCACACTGTCACAAATCTACTCATCAGGTACATGTATTTGGGGAAAAAACATAAAAAGTCACGTACTCCCGTGCTGGGCCATAGACTTATCGTAAATTTACAGGAAATGTTTGTCATCCAATCCCTCGGCACGATGCATTTGTAATAATAATTAATGCCGATATTAGGTTTTATTGAAATCAAAGTAACACATCACAATTGAATAATCCAGCATTTAATGTTAAACTTGTTAGGCCTAAACTAGTATTATCAATTTCAGGGATCATACTACTCATAGTAGGCCTAAGTCAAGTGTTTGTAACCTAGTCACTAAAATAAAAAGCTTAAGTTCAACCATGGTTCAACTGACTACGTTAATCCCAATTTGCGCATTCAAATTTCAATTGTACACAAAAACATACCCGTGTCTGCTGATGCAGCGTTGTCCGATTCAGTAACTTCGCCATTCAAATACTTTTCAGCCGCGTTCGTTATCAATTCCGTTCGCCGATTGACTTCATTTTCGTCGATTTCATGACCTTGAATATCTTCTGCATCCATGTTGGTAATTTTCGGTTACATCTAAGAATCCATAAGTGATAATTAGGGCAATTGTTTTAATTGTTTATGTCAAAGAAAATATTTCGCGACAGACTTGTCGCCATTTTGACTGACCCGTGTCTGTAACCCGCCTCGTCACGATCTTAAGGTTACGCATAAAATTCTATCGCGGAACCAGTCTTTAATTGAGCACCCTCGCTTCCAAAAATTACCAGACGCATTTTTGACCAAGAGGGGGCGCTGTTATGACTTAATTGCTTACCATTTTCTGGTCATTGTTCGATCGTACACAAGTCTGAAACGGCCTGGACATCATCCAGCAATCTTTTGAATTGATTTTATACCCTTTTGTAGTCAGTTTGCTTGCCGGCACAGAGAACTTACCTGACCAGCGCGCAGGAATCGGGGTTACCCAAAACGCCATGAGCTGTGAATTCCGGATACAAAAATACACGGCAATAATCTAGTACGACGAGGTGAAAACAAAACACCCAATAACTTCAAACCTTACTTAGGGCATAACGGGGTGAGGACCCGGTCATTACTGCGTGATAATTGACCGAGTTGGGCGATGACCAATGGTAATAAACCGAGCCGAAGGCGAGGTCTTTTACCATGCAGCGGTCATCTCACAACCCGGGCAGTAAATATACCTTTTTATTTAGGAAATAAACAGTACATTTTCTTCAATTTTTGAAAGCCCGGTCAATTACTGCGTGATAATGCCCTCCACGTGATCGAGTCTCGACCAATCAGAAGCTATGAACTCTTTTAGGTATTTATTAATAACCTAGCTATAGCAGCCAATAATGGGCCTACGGACATCTCAATTAACCTGCAACCTGCCAATCATCTCTTGGGTAGTTTTAGAAGTCTCTACCAGAAACTTAAAAGGGATATCCGCCGTCTTAACGTTCGCGTTGATCTCTAATATTGGCATCTTGCCAAATTCTCTTAACATTTGAAGACCCAAAAGCTTTAGAGTTGTTCAAATCAATAAAGTCTAGCTGCAAATGATCCAACTGCATTTTTCGCAATGTTAAGCCTTATAATCATTAGGCTCCTATGGTTTGACAGCACACATTATATGCAAAAACATTATTGTCCCGAGTCCAGCCTTTGCATGTGTTTCTATGGAGAACACAATTGTGCACACAGCTGCAATGTACGAATTCTTTTAATAAAAAGACACAGTATCGTGTATTATAGTGACTTCCGCATAGGAGGGACAATGCATGGTAACTGAAGACAACCCCCCCCCCCCCCCCCCCCCCCCCCCACCACCTCTCCCCGCCCCCACCACCACCCCCCTCCCCGCTTAAAAAGGTTGCTTTTGAACATGTATACCCAGACAATTAATAAACACATTGCAGTAAAAACAATCCAATGTGTGTGTTCTCTTTCCGTTTTTATTAAACACCTAACAAAATGACACATATTGAGTAATGTAGGCCTAGCCTACAAAACAGATTTCCCTTTTGTCTACGTTTTTTATTCAGCAAGTATTGTCAAACTTTATTTCCACAAATAGTTACAAAAAGGTAGCAACGAAAGTTCACTTTTTAATAAATTTGAATTATTAGCCTACACATTTCCAAACGACACACTTATCAAATAACATCTCCTAATTAGGTTCAATTCATCTTAGAAATTCGTTTCCAACCACGATAGATCACGTGGTGTGGATCTATTCCTGCGATCCAATCGCATTCATTCTTCTTCGTCACGTGACTGTCCGCTTTCCCTGGTACCCAGCCTCAATACCCTCCCCAGTCTGTTCCTCGGCCGGTTTCCGTTCTGCAATCGGCGCCTCGGTTTAGTTCGGTTGCCATTGCTTCCCCTCGCTGATTCCCCGGGGCTAGTCTCCGTAGCTCCGTTCCCCCGACGAACGTTTAAGAACGCCTGTACGTCCGCTTCACTGGTATCGCTGCGGCGGAACCCGAACGCCGATTTCTTGGTCGGGGCATAAGCCGACGGCGAGTCGCCCCTCCGTAATCCTTCATGTACTTCACGGATCACCCTCAAATAATGCTCCTCGGATCTCCCCTTTTGAATCACGGCCAAGATGTTACCATGGAGATCGCGCCATTCCCCACTCTTCTTGTCGTATGAGCCGTTGAGGGAGTGCTCCACTATGTCGGCGCCTAATAACTCTTCTTGCAGTGGTACGCGCAAGCCCATAGTGAGGTCCAATAGGATGAGGCAGATGTATGACGTCACGACAGTCCATGCTATTATGGAGACGCAGGCCAGAGCCTGGATGCCCAACAACTCCCAACCACCGCCCGCTACTAAACCTGAAAAATCAATACCAAAATTAATGTTTGTTCTTACGCGTGGCCTTGATTCTCACCATAATTCTCACCAAAAGTGTGGAAACACCTAGCCCTTCAACCGTGGACGCTCAATCTCCCTGTTTTGTTTATACTTCCCCTTTTTTTCGGAAGGCCTCCCATATGTTAATCGTTTTGTACACAAATGTCAATCGTGGACGTTTTTCAATCGAGGACCTTATTGTCCTTCCTGTTCAACCTCCACTATTTGAATTCGTATCACACAAAATATTCCTTTTATTAAAACGAGTATCCGTATATACCATTACCTTTCTTGGTACTGAGCGGCTCATGGGTCTCCCCTAGATTGTCCTCATCGCCGAATATCCCCACGGCCAGAAGACCCCAGATACCGGCCAGAGCGTGAACTGGCACGACGCCAACGGGGTCATCAATGCCAAGTTTCTCGGTAACTTGGCAGCCGAGACACGCTATGATCGCGCCTACGATACCGATGACTAGGCCTTGCCATGGCTGCGCTAGAGCGCAAAGGGCTGTCAAAAACACAAGCAATAAGCATTATACTAAAGTTGTGCAAAACCGACTCGAAACCAAAACGACCGGAAACCGACTTCGAGTCGGTTTCGGTTTTGCGTTTGTGATTTTAGGGTCGGATCGGTTAAGCTATGTTCTGATAAACCAAAATAAACTGAAACTAAACCAAAAAAACTTTTAAAAACCCGGGAAATTCACGTGGTGTATTTATTTGTTTTTAAAGTGTCAGATTACAGAGAGATTTGTGTGTTGAAAGGGCAAAAAAAATTGGAACGTTGCAATTGCAATCCCAATCGCAAGTCAAGTTGCAAGCACAATCACAAGCTTAAAAGAAGCCAGTCGCAAGTACAACTGGTTAAATAATGGCGTAAAAGAAATGCTTTTAACAGTTTTGCGCACGTCTAATAATTATGGCAATCACCTGCTATGGACACCAGCGCCCCCATGATGCCATTGATGACGTAAGACACTTCGAACTTCTTCCTTCTTGTGACGTAACTAATGAGAAACATAGCATAAAATACACTATTAAAAGTCCATACATTGTATATTTTTGGCGCGTGACGTGAACAAAATATATTGATCAATAGAGGGCGCACATAACAGCACAGTTAGCAAAGCCAACCGCTGGGAGATTACCAGCTTGTATGATAAACTGCCACATTTTACTTTGTATGTTTTGAATGCCTTTGCGTTCCGTACAGTAATGTAATGTACAGTAGTTTCCGAATCAGGCAGACCTGTTTTGGGCTGATATTGTTAAAGGCTAAATACCCAATTACGAACAAATGTAATTTACCTCGGTCCCAATGGTACACACAAACTCGCAAGAAACAACTATGGCGTCAGTTAATGTGCTTATGGCGGCAAGTATGGGACAGTGACATCGATCGCCCGTTATACCATGGGTTTTTAATACATAAGTGCCAGCAATCTGGGTTCTGATAACGGAGGCCATGCCATAGTATTATTACCACTGCCTGCTGCCTCATGGGATCTTATATACTAACCTTAGAAAGATCGCAGCCATCCCGCCTCCAATAGAAGCCGTGATCGTTGCGACAGCCGATCTGTGCAAAATGACGGAAAATGAATTACTCGAGGTGTCTACAACTCGAGTACAACAACTAACCCTGCACCACGGTCAAGATTATACCTACCGTGTAGCTAGTATCCACTTCTTGTCGCTAATACCGTACGTGCTGCCGCAGTTGAATCCAAGCCAACCCCACCTAACATGTATCAAACAAAAAATATATATCTGGTGAAGAAATCACATCAAAATTATAGGCATCACTCTGTGAAAGTCTAGAGTAAAAAGCTTACTCTAAAAAAAAGAAGTATAAAACCACTCTAAAAAGAGTAAAAACCACTAATAAAGAGTAAATTTTTACTCTTCCAAAGAGCATTATGAAAGGACAGCTCTTATTTACGGCTTCTCAAAAGTGTGAAAATTAACCTTGTTCGAGTGGTTTTCCGCTATTTCAGTCTTCCACATTTAAATAGCACAAACAGAGTGAGTCGAAAAGAAATTCTCTTCAGAAAATAGTTTTTAATTATTATTTTAGGCAATAAACACAGTCATAGGTAAAGAAACAAACTTCTTTTTCGTTATTGGAATAAGTTCATGTCTACGTTCTTCATAAGGTATATGAGAAATATTTGGTTGAAGTTGCCTTCGATGATGCAAGCATGAAATTTGGCAAATACTCAGAGTATGTCATAAGAAAGCTATTTGGCTATGTCCGTCACAGATTTGTCTTGTAAAGAAATATAGGTAGATTAACAAGCAATTTTTAAAATAATTATGGCTGTCATTGCTTGTTATTCTTCCTATATTTCTTCAAAGGACAAATCCGCGACGGCCCTATAGCCACATATTATTCTCATGGCATACTCTGTGTGCCAAATTCTAGGTTTGTATCTTCCTTGCTCTCTGCTCTTATTCCTCCATGATCTATGGTATCATCAAAGGTACAGTCACATCACCTGTTTGCCACACTATCATACAATACAGCTTAACCCTACAACAACATGTCGTTCTGACATTTTCTTTACCGAGGCAATTATAACGAAGTGACAATTTGACGCGCTGCCAGCTAACGACAGCAGTTTCAATAAACGGCCAGCGTTTCACCCTTAGTATAATTCATTTCTCCACAAAGCGGCAATACATCCCTCGCACACGGTACGGTAGGCCCGTCTCCCAGTGATGCGTTGTCATGACAACACAACAGAAAGCAATAAATGAGCTTGGTTAATACATTGTAAATGGTTTGCGGAGAAACTACAAAATAATTCATTCGCTCTGTGCACGCTTCGCATCGTACGTCGGCGCGCACACGACCAATAAACACGTTGATTATTCTACGTTGAAATAAAGACGACATGAAAAACCCAACGAGCAGCATTGCGCAAATAAATTGCGAGTTCTGTCCAATTAACACTACAATTATACGTCGTGTGCCAAGGAAAAGGACGTTACAGCCCAGGCACGCAACAAATCACTTTTTGAGATAATCGAGTTTAAAGGTTTTGTGCTGCCATTTCTAAATTAAACCCTACATCAGGCTGAAATTTCGACTTGTAAATCTTGTGAATAGTTCGAATAGAACCGTGTATTTTTTATATAAAACTGGTACTTAATTTTATTTCAAAATATCACTTAATTATGAGGTTATTTACATATTTATGCTAACGACCTTATACCGGGAACTATTATCGCTACAAGTGTGTTACTTCAAGTGTAGCAAGTTTTGTTCCATTGGTATTACACGCCAACGTCCTTATGCCGGGTAACAATCCTTACGACCTTTTACCGGGAACAAACCTTGCTGCAAGCGTGTTAACGTCCACTGATATGTGGATAGGTGAACGCACTTGTAGCAAGTTTTGTTTCATTGATATTATACCCTAACGTCCTAGGCCTTATGCCGGGTAGACACAATTGCAAAACGCCTTCCGTCCTTTTTATTTAATTAATTACGTCACAATGACGTAATCCCTGGAGACGAAATGTATTCCAAATGAAAGATGTTTTGATTCTCTATCGGTTACCCGAAAAATACGAATTTGACCTTTTGACCCATTTTTAGCCCTAAAGACCTTTTTCCGGGCACACGTCTGTCTGAATACAAGTAAACATTTAGCAATTACGATTAAAAACAAAACTATAGCAAATGTGCAATAGTCCTCCATCAACGAATGTTATAAAAAAAAGATAATAACCTGAATAATAACATGGTCCAAAGTTTATAACTTGATATTAAAGGTAGTACATGTGTATTATACCATTAGTATACACCGTCTCGAAGACGCATTTTTGAACATTTTCATTCGTAATTGGTTTAAAATCCACATTTTAAAATTGTATTTTTTGGACTAGGCCTCACTATTGCGTTCGCAGAGCTAAAACATGGTCAGGTTATAGTGGTCAAGCACCATTCTTTAGAGTTTGATAACGTTTGCTGCTTCTAATGATAAAAATGCAGAGCTGACAAAATGGTATACCATAACCTTGCAACTATTCATGGGTAATCATCATTTTGTTTATCGACCGTAAATAAATACATGGCCGCCGTATAACGGCTATTTATGGCACAGGTACGGTAAAATACCCGGACAGTTCGGTTGAAAGAATTTGATAGCGTACTGCGTAGTATAGAAGCACCTGCCGGTATAGATATTAATAGGCTATCAAGTGTTTTAAATATCTTCCTTTCTAGCTTTCCAAAGCCAGGGGAATTGTTCGCTTTGAAACAGGTGAAGATTAGATTTCGAGAAATTACGGCAGGTGTGGCGTTTGAATCACGACAAAAGGCTCAATATATTATGAAACGGTTTATCATGCATTAAACCACGGAGCTATCAAACAATGTTTGATATCTCTATGCGTAAAACCATGGAGCAATAAACTAGTTTATTGCTCCACGGTTAAACAGATAACGTGTCTCCGAGTCGAAATCATTAATCTTTATATTAGATATTTGACTTTCTTAATTTGACAAGCCATTGGTGCGTTTTGCCTCTTGGCCTTTTGGAACAAACCTAATTCTCCAAATATGATGGAATATTTGGTCGGGAAAGCTGCATACAAACATAATGCTTGTTTGCCAGCATAACTCCGACTATGCATAAACTGGAGATTATCGGGTGTGCATAAATAAGGCTGTTTCACAAGCACCATCGCGTTAAAGGTTGTTTTAAATTATTTAATTCTGGTAACTTAAAGTGACAACCCCGCATGTATCAGTGAGAACTGTTTAATCATTGAAGCGCAAGGCACTACTTTGTCCTATTCAAGGTACAAACATGTTACCAGGGTAACGCCAGGGCGACGATTTCAGAGCTGCCGTGAAAAGCACAATAATATTAACGTTAAAAGGTGGACAGTTTTATTGTCGCGTCCCTTTGCGAGATTAATTATTCCTAAAACATGAACAACACGCTTATAAAAGGACACAATTTATAACCGTCGAGTGCCAGGCAGAACGGCATAATAAGCGTTCCGACGCACAACAACCCCACTGAAACAAAACTTGCATTATTAAACGGCCCAAAAATGTGTTGTTTTTTGTGCCAAGCAAATCCCAGCTGAATATCAGTCATCACAAACAATATACATCACCTAAAAATTTGATTTGTTACACTGTTTTTTCCAAGAAGAAATGTTCATGTTAAGCACATTCTTGTGCTTAGCAGCTTCATGAAATTGGCCTCTGCAAGTTGCGACTGAAAACACTGAGGGTAAATTTCCACGGTTACTTAATCGGAAATCTAAGGTGGGCAGAAATGTATATACACGTACCTAAAAGCTATGCAATTAATAGTGTGTATTTTCTGTAAGAACAAATCGCGGTCGACTCTCGAGAACTAGAAAAACAGTCAGTATTTTGACAGTAAAGAGTATTGTATTTGTATAAGAGCGTACTTCAGGAGCAGCCATGTTTACCCAGCAGAGTCCGCGCATGCGCACAGGGCAGCTATTGGTCGCTGTCTGTGCAATTACCGGTTGCCAAGGTCTTACCAATAAGCCGCCATGATGATTTTTAGAGAAGCCATTAGAGTGTAATTTCCTTGTACGTTCGAGGCTCGAGGGAGTAATTAGTACCAATGCACAATAAACTGGAAGGCTGAATGACAGTCGGTTTTTTGTAGTCGTTTAAATTTGGTATAGAGGATTGTTTATTGTTGCTCATGGTTACACCATGTTCCTTTCTCTATGGTTACACCATGGAGAAATAAGAAGGTGGTTACACCATAGAAAAAGGAACACCAACTATTACCAAAGTGAAAAAAAATGTTTTTGTGCCACTCGAATGCTGCAATAAAGCTATTGACTGGACTGCCCGCCCAGGGGCCAATTAAAACAAATGTGCTGGTATGAAAATAATTTCTTGGCAAAAAAAAGGTTTACGTACTAAATTTCCAGGTTTTGTAAAATTTGTTTGTGACTGGTATTCAGCTGGTTTTGGGTTTGCATGAAAAGCACATGGAGTTTTGGCTGAATTTACATAATTATCTACTCGCCGTTGGCCAATTTTTTCGTGAAAAGTCTCATTCGAAACTCATAACAAATACAATGCTAGAAAGTTATTTATTCAATTTGAAATCTATTTTTTTTTAGGGTGCAACCCCCTTAAAGCACAAACACCAACTGTATTTAATTAACATAGTCTCCTACATTAAATTGCCCCGGCGGCATCTGAGGCGTCATAAAGACAACAAGAGATCATGGTGATTTTAAGACGGTTTCGAGGTTGTTTACCTTCCTGGCCCAAAAGCATACCCTACTGATAAAAGAGCAATATCATGATTCCCGACAATATATGCCATCAGCCTCGGTCAACAATTAGGCCAATGGAATCAAAATAATCGAGAGGAGTAATGCTAATTAAAGACCATTAAAGACCGACCCCATACGCTGCACGCTTAAAACTAAAGTGTTGAATCAACATTATAAGTGTGCGGTCACTCGATGACTACTCTTTAAAAGTTGGAATTCCATACAAAACTGACGAATTCAACATTCAATGTTGACTCAACACTTTAGTTTTAAGCGTGTGGTGGCCTAATGAATAATTATGTGAAAGTTATTCACAGATAACACAGTCTTTGAACCGTTTTACATTTTTTGCACCCGATTCTAAACTGGCCACCGGCTAAATAAAAGAACATATAAAAATGCACACGTGACTACATTGGCCTAGTTCCATTTGCGCTAGACAGGTCCTTGGGGCGGGAATAGTACTGGCGGGAAATGTTCCCGTTGCCAATAGCAACAGCCGTCGCGTCTATAGATTCAATGGCCGGTTGTCAATGTCATAGATGCGAGAGTTGGGATAATATTCTACTAATTTAATGTCATCTTGAACTGACGTTCTAGATTGATTTTCAATTGAATTATGTTTATACAATCCACAAGCCTAGAGGGAGTTAGGGTTAATCTGATACTCTCTAAAATAGAGATAAGGGTTCTAAGCCAAACTATTTAAAACATATAAGTAAATTGAGACTACACTTTATAGTTGGTCGCTGAAGACGAGTTTGAATGTTACAACCCCCCCCCCCCCCCCCCCCATGACGAGCTAGATACGCCCCTGTAGCCTATTCCTGCTACAAGACAAAGCTAGCTTAATACCCTTCTGGTCTATGTTTTATGATCATGCCTCATTATCATGTGATACCCATTTAATAACAAATTACAATATTTCGTGCTGATATAGGGCTTTACATAATGTGTCGAACGCTTTACAATTATTATTATCTCTGTTCATCAGGAACGAGACCAGGGGCCAATTTCATAGAGCTGCTAAGCACAAAAATTTGCTTAGCATGAAAATTCGTCTTTGGCAAAAACAAGGTTACAGACCAATTTTTCACGTGATCTTTATTGTTTTCGATTGATAATCAGCTGGTTTTGGGCTTAGCATGAAAAACCCGTAGAGTTTTGGCTGGTAACCTGTTTTTAATGAGCAAGACCTTTTTTGTGCTAAGCAAATGTTTGTGCTTAGCAGCTCTGTGAAATTGGCCCCAGGTAGTAAATGATTGTGCTTATCAGCTTTGTGAAATTGGCTGCTGGTCTGACGTCATCAATGATCAAACAATATCGACTTACCATAACATGAACAGTCCGAATATGGCGTTGGTGGCTGATCCCATCTGTGGGGCCTCTCTTCCCTCTACGAACCTCCCCGTGCGAGGCTTGAGAATAAGAGTCGCCACCAGCCCCGTGATCCCGCCCACCATATGCACCGCCCCAGATCCGGCGATATCTACCGCACCCATAGTCTTCAGCCAGCCGTTATCACCCCACATCCAATGGGACGGTATGCAGTACACCACGGTGTTCAGGAAAGAGAAGACTATATACGTATCGAGTTTGGTTCTTTCGGCCATTGCGCCGCTGACTATAGTTGTCGCCGTGGTAGCGAATGATGCGTGGAAGAAGAAATGCGCGAATTTGTTTCCGAAGTCGGCATCTGAGCTGTCATGATCCATGAAGAAATCTCCAACGCCCACGAAGGGGTTGGACGCCTCGTCGTTACCAAAGCTGAGACCATAACCAAACATCCAGTATGATATCCCGCCAAATAACACATCCACTGCGTTCTTCACCATGATGTTTACCTGTGGAAATATGGCGAACAAAAGTGTACAGTTTAGCGTATTGGCTTTTGCACGGTTGAGTTAAGAAGCACACTAGTACAATAATTATACAATGTACATTATGAATCAAGATAAAGGGCAGAGGGCCCTCTTTTGCCTTGGTAATTGTGTTCCCAGAATCTTAGGAATTTAACTTTAACAAAAGTGGAAATTTTTCTCAGTCCCAACTTAAGTCTGTTAACGTTTTTGCACTGATTGACCTTTTGTGGTCGATGTTATATGAATAAAGGAAAAAATTAACGGCTTCAAGTTGCAACCTTTATTTTTTGAGAAGAGTTTCATTTTGACAGCGGAAGTGTAATTAAGACCCAGAATAGGGCCGGTTTGACGAGGAAAAGTGTCATGTTAGCCGAGACCCTGAAAAGGACAGAGCAATTTTTGATTTAGCTTTTTGCGTCAATCCGACCGCACAGTGTTTGGAATGTAAAATACTTTTCTGTTTATCAGAACAATGATTTTAACATGAACCAATTTTCGATATCCCATTGTGTTGAATTTGACAAATTAAGGCTGACATTTCAAAGCAGACAACATACCTCGTTCTTCTGCGACGCGCTGCCCGACTCCAAGAGGCCGAAACCAGACTGCATAGTAAAGATGATGAATGTGCTGGTTAGGATCCATGTAGCGTCGTCCCATGGCGTAGCCGGTTTGTCTTGATGCACTACTGTGTAATTGGACGCGTTCAGGTAATCCGGTAAAGGTTGTAAGTTTGTAAACGCCATTATGTCGAGAAAAATCCAGAGCAGACGTTCAACAATGGTGAAATATTAACAGTTGCTGGATAATTCAGATTATTAAGATGATAATCAAGTTACCACGATTCGATATCCAATCATAAACTGAGGCGCTTTGGTATCTGGTAGCTTATTCAACGGTCGCCACGTATCTATTTAGCCGCCATTCTAAATTTAAATTTCACTCGCTACATCTCGCCTTGTTGACCTGACTGGCAATTCGTTAACCAGAGCTTTCATGCTAAAGAAACATATTTGAGGCAATTGACACTAGTAACACAGTTTTATCAAAATCTACAATCACTGGCCAAGATATCAATTGGCAACCACGGCATCAATGGTAAGTTAGTAAGAAAGTAAGTTAGTAAAAACTCGGCGGCCACACGACATTCAGTCACCACATAATATGTTGCAACACTCCTGTATTTAATCGCCAAATGAAGGGCGGCCAAACGGCATTCAGTCACCACATATGTTGCAACACTGCTGGATTTAATCGCCAAATGAAGGGCGGCCAAACGGCATTCAGTCACCACATATGTTGCAACACTGCTGGATTTAATCGCCAAATGAAGGACAAATGGTAGTTTTGTTAACTCGGCGACCAAATCTCCATTCAGTTACCACATCTTGATCGTCATATACTATACGCCATGCAGCGTCAAACTCTACGTGTTAATGAGCCGCAATTCCGTGGTGGGTGGAGTAGAGTGTCAGTCAACGTGAAGCGTGTCCTCGTAAAACCTTCAATTAATGCGAAATATATGCAGTGAGTAAGAGGCCATAGATGAATACAGATTACCACTAAACTGGGTGCCTCAGTGAATGAAAACCAATTAGGTTATCAGAGTTTAGCAGTTGTAGGAATTAAGAACTCAGTTTTGTGTGTAATACTCTCAACAGAATTCACTGAATAACCGATCTCGTTCTCCAGTGTCATTGTGATTTCCTCTACAAACCAATCCGGCGCTGATTTTATAGAGCTGCTAAGCACAACTGCTAAGCATAAAGATTCGTCCCTGGCGGAAACAGGGTTACTAACTAAATTATCAGTTGATGTAAATTGTTAAATTGTGACTGGTATTCGGCTTGTTTTTACTGAGCAATACATGTTTGTGCTAAGCACATTTTTGTGCTTAGCAGCTCCATAAAATTTGTCCCAAGGCACGCTCTATCACACTGACTGAGATGTCTTCAATGGTGAAATCATTATGTATAGCTATTGTTCATAATCTGCCCTTTTGCGATAGCTTTGTACAAAAGGTCATGGTTTACACAATACACTCGCTGCACAAACAAACAGTGGAACATCACCAAATCTCGAAATATTTGCTACAGAAATACTCCATCTGATCTGCCTCTCTTTAAATTCCAAAATAGATCATCAGCGTCACAAAATGCGCATAAGTACGCCTTTGATATTAACATTTATTAGCCATTACACGCCCAAAAAGAACATGCATATTAAACAGCAATTATGTACAGTGTTACTGGTACATGCCAATAAATTATTAAGGAAAGCACAGGATTAGCATATGCGTGTACAGAAGTGAGAGTATTGCACAGAATATGTTCGCTTTTGTATATAGTTATGAGCCTTCGGTTGCTTTTAATAATCGTTTTAAGAATATTCGTCATTATACAGATAAAATTTGTCTAAGCAGTTGCCGAAAGGCAGCATTCAGAGATCGAATTCGTCTTATATTAATCAAACAATTTCAATATATAGTAAATTAGTCTGATGAGTTTTTTTAATCAAGCACACATCTGACTATTTTGTTTAGTTTAAAATGGACGAATGCTGCCTTTTGGCAACAGCTTAGACGAATTTGTTATGTAATGACGAATATTCTTACGCCAATGTTTAAAAGTAGGATCATTGGTAATTGCTTGAATTATCATGCCGTGAATGGGTTAATTTTTGGGGTTGTATTTTATAGTAAATATTGTTTAACTGACCAGTCCAAAGTTGTACAATCATGGATGCTGAGAAATACAAGAAAACGGCGTTTGTTTTCAACCGGGCCGTTGTTCTTATTGCCGTCTGGCGATCATGATTTTTGTATACAGTTACATTTTTCAGAACAATTACAGGATATCTAGCGCAATCTTTTTGCTGGATGCCTACAGTCAATATTTACTTTCAAATGAATAAGATATTTCTTAATAATTCGGTATAATTGTTTTCCGATGTCTGCAAATGGTGTATACTACCTTTAAATACAGTGACGTAACCTTTAATTGAATGGTAAAATGACTAAATAAAACTGGTTTGGTAAAAGCGTAAAGGTAAGAAATGGTGAATTTCAATAAAGAATGTTTTAAAATAGACGGGGAAACATATATTTACCCATAAATTAGTCTGGAGAACCAATATTAGTTTTTGCAACTAATATTTGTTCATAATCAACATGTGAATGTTGAAGACGGACGTAGCTGCAATAGTATACCAGAGATAATTTCATTACGTTTATAGCTTACCCGAACTGTTTTATTTCTACTCGAACGAGTATCGTAGATAATGCACTCCATAAATGGAAAAGAAAACAGTAACAGACACATCTTTGATATGCGAGGCCAATGTGGCTATAGGGTTTTCGTTAATGAACGTCGTGAGTTTGAGTATTGAATGGTTCTTAATGGGTCTGGGGTAAAAGGTGTTTAATTAACAACGGCGTGACTTGCATATACCACCGGCGAGTGGCGATGTTTTTTTCCCAAACGACATCTGAATGAGATATGTACGCTAAGAAATTTCAGACTTTACTCCATTTAAACAAAATCGTCTAGAACCACAAACCTTCTAAATAATAAGAATTCACTTGTGATCTGCGCATGATGGGCCAGCATGCCACCTACACGGACACCCATGTGTGCATACACGTGTATGCGATATGCACGTCTGGTGCCGCATGCTTCAACGTAATTCTTGCAGTGATTGACATTCACATCGAGATGTTTAAATAAAGACAAAAGCAGCGACAGGTTGCAACATTCTTTCCACATCGTGTATATAGGACAAACACATTTCAAAACGAATACTTACATTTCTGTGGTTCATCCTCCCCCAACACTGATCACATGAACACAATTGCTTCCTTAAGCTCATTTTGCCAAAAGAAAATTGCTCATGATCCCCGGACGCGCCGCCCTATACTGTACTCCTCGCGACAGTATGAACGAATAGGCACATAACCGTCGCTTCACAACCACGCGCATTCACACAACAATGATACGCTGAAAACAGCAGGTAATTATTATAACTGGCAGTGCGGAACAAATGCACGCCGTGTCGTATGAAATTTTAACTCCCGCCAAATTTTCTGGGCGTGTAACCTTTTCATAATGACGTGCCATTGCAACTGCATGTACAGTTTGTATAAGTAAGACATGCGCAATGTAGTCACGAGTCATAATTTCATTAAGTCGCAACTGCAGAGCACACCGGCACTTTTTAAACAGAATACAGAGATGTGCTTTCAAAATTTAAACCGTATCAAACCTTAGTTTCCGTGGTCCAGTTTTACACCAGGGCTAGCCGCTATAGCTCACCGGGA
Organism: Crossaster papposus; assembly: GCA_037893245.1. Classification (NCBI taxonomy): domain Eukaryota; kingdom Metazoa; phylum Echinodermata; class Asteroidea; order Velatida; family Solasteridae; genus Crossaster; species Crossaster papposus. Next base: position 4,373,691 of record JBAIAA010000195.1, on the reverse strand, counting down.
CAAAAGCTCATATTTTGCGGTCTACTTAATCCCAGGAGGTCCGCTAAGATGGCATGATGAGATGGACTGAGTCAATTTATAGGCGAGGTGTTACCGTACCCTAAAGCGTGAAATACGTACAACACAAGCGAGCGCCTCTAAACAAATTGAACCGAAGTCCATCCCATTATAAGTCGGAAACAGGTCTGCGCTGCCGGCCTCGCGTTGTAGTAATTGGATTTCGCGAACAGAGACTGAACGATAGTAAAGAAGACAAATAAAGTAACACAAAAAACAAAAAACCTATTTTATTTTATCCCATGGTAATTTAATTTAATTTATACACACGAAGTCTTGGGAATATCCTGTACAAGAAATATTATATAGTGACTTATTTGTAGGGCAAATGCAGTTTCTAGGACACTGGCTATCCGTTATGCATCTTTTTATGAAGGGAAAATAATTATATTTTCAAGTGACCCGATTTTCAGAAGCTTTTGCCAAAACCGTTCAAAACAATCGGGACAATAATTCTGAAGCAGGTTGTCTCCATTTCGGAAATGTATTGTTTGAGTCCATTACAAATTACTCAACGAACGCAGGACAAATGCAACTCAACAAACACAGCGGACCTGAACGTTTCGGTTTTTACGCAAGATGTTTAACATTTAACATTTTGAAGGAAAAATTCAAGGCTAACCCCTTACAAATAATTCTATTTTGAAAAATCGAATATTACCCACATTTATTTAAAACTCGTAAATTGTTTTTTTTTTTTAAATCTCAACACATATTTTTGATGACGCAATTTATACTTTATTTGCCAGAACAGTTACGATTATTACACATAATTTGAAGATTACACATTGACAATACTGCAAGGAACATACATGCATCTTTCATGTATTTTGGATTACAAAAAATGCTATAATCTACATCTACTACTAATAAGAATAATCGTGTTTATATATCGCTTTCCATCATATTAACGATCTCAAAGCGCTTTACAATTATTACCCCGTTCATCAGGCCCTGGACCACACAGCAGCCGTTTATAGGCGCTCAATCGGCCTCGACCTTCACATACCCATTTATACTCCCGAGTGGATAGAGGCAATTGTATTCAAGTGTTTTGCCCAAGGGCACAAATGCCAATGCCAACCATTGTACACGAGTCAAACGCTAATCACTGGGCAACGGCATTCTACCCTAGTCCTTAGAGTGATTTAATAGAGACCTTTCCAATCCTTGAAAATTCCAACACAATCATGGTGAATTTACAATTCAGTCACAATTGTTGACGACTTGACTCGACTCCCTCATCAGAATGGCTCGATAAGAGCAAAACTGCAAGGCTAACCTTGTCAGAAAAATCTAATTTTTGACTGGACTCGACTTGAGTCACAGAAATCAGTGACTCGTTAGAACTCGGTTCTACACCCAAAATGTTTGACTCTCATTCTGGATGTACGAGTTGAGTATATTTAAACCCAAATGTAATATACAATCAGTTTAAGGGTGTAGTACCCATCCTAACAGATTCCAACAAAGCATGCAGAAGGATTTCCATGTGTCGAGTTTGGATAATAATGAACCATTATGAACAAATAAAAGTCTGACAAAGAAAGATGTGTCCGATAAAATGGCTGTGACGTCTAAATGGTGACCTTCAAAACTGAATTGTTTGTCCTTGTCGGAATTCGGAAATAGACGAAGACGGATTTATATTAATGATTACGACTGACACAATGTATCCTTTGTAACATATACATGAAGCCTTTTAGAATCCCTAGCTTCGTTTTCGTCTTTAGCTGAAGGTATTTTTAGGTTCCAATTGCGAGAACTCCATCCAGCCACCCTCTGGTGCCTGTTGTGCTTCAGAAACATTCAGTCCGTTGATATGAACCCAAAAATTCCAATATTTTCTTCATGTACTTTTTAAAGATTGGGAAGTCCGAGGCAAAGTCTAAGCCAAAGTTTTGAAAACCGCTATAGTCCTTACATTACATTATTGCATATATTACTTATAACTTTCGATAAAACTTAACATTTTGTGGGCACCACGAGTGAACAAATAAATATTTCAACAAAAAACAAGAACCAAAACGAGAAAAGAATTGAAAACAAAGATGTTTCTTCAAAAATACTAAAAGAAAAACGAAAAAGAATCACTGAAGCAGATATGCAGAAATGGATTTTAAGAAATTGTTAAAATGAATCTTTTAGTAAGTTTCCAAATGCTTTCTAAAACACAATAAGCAAGGACAAATCCATTATTAACAATGGGTGGGATCACTGAAGTGAACAATTGTGATGGCGATCTGCACGCACCCTCCTACGCAGGCACCTTTCCCCTCATGGGAACCCCCCACCCTCACAAAAAATATGTTAGTAGTATCGTGATCCGTGCAAGACACTGCCATTTTATCATGAGCCTTTTCAATCTTCAGAGGGCGCTGTAACCAGTCAATAATTTTAAGTATAGTGCCCGGTCGGGCATTATACACATATTCCATGTACATGTACTAGCTCATATTAGTGAACCCTACATGACCGTGTTTCAGCCAATCAGGATAAAGAACTAGTCAACAATTTTGAGTATAGTGCCCGGTCGGGCATTATACACATATTCCATGTACTAGCCTATTAGTGAACCCCACATGACCGTGTTTCAGCCAATCAGGATGAAGAACTAGCAAGGGTTTTGTTATAATACGTTTTAGTATTCAACTACAACACTGTTTTACACTCGCTATTCTTCTACAGTTTAACAGGATTCAATATAGTTTTTCTGCAGGAAAAAATATACACCAATGGTCAGATACTCGAGTACTGTTGATATTGATATGTTATAGTTCTTGAAAGTATCTCTTGGTTCTTCTGCTATCCAAAGACTGTTATATTTCTTGGTGTTTTGGTTTCTGCTTAATATAACACACAAGTCTTTGAGATATATACCATGTATTACAAGTACCATAACATAACAATATCATATCATAAAAGTACTATAATATTAACATCTCTCTTTAGGATATATTTATAGATATCTGTGTCTTGAAGAGAATGGAATGTAGTTAGTCTTCTAGGTTTCGGAATTGCGTTTGCATATTTTCGGCGAGTTCGTTCAAGTCCGCTTTGATCTTGGCTTCACCGTCTTTGACTGGGTCCTGCAATTATTTGAGAAACAATTGAAAAAGAAATGTAGTTTTGGAGAAATAAATAAATTAATTAATACACATAGTACAGAAAAAAATTAAGTGCAGATTTTTTGGCTAGAATCTTTCATCCTGACGGCACTTCTTTTTCCATCATCTCAATGTAACGAGTTAACCTCAAATCGCAAGTGTCGCCTTTTCCTGTGATCAATCCCTTTTCCTTTTGACTGGTCTCACCTTAAACTTCATGCTGCTGAGTTGGTACATGATGTCACCCATGTTCTCGCGAATGATATTCCAGGTGATTTTGTTCTCAGACTGGGCAGTCGTCTCTACCGCGTGCCTTGAAAGATCGTAGAAAAGGATGATGTTCTGTAGCATACCCACCGTCTTGTAGAACGGACAGTACCTGCAAGATCAGAAAGGCAGAACAGTTAGAGCTGTAAGTAGACTTCAAGAATTTACAAGACTTTACGAGAAACCTAACTTCCGGTAACCTCAACTATTTTATTGACCTGTCGTAAGGTGTGTAGCCGTTCTGTTGCAGACAGTCATCCTTCAAAAGCTTGGCGACCTCCAGCATAATATTATCTAATGAATATTCATAACCAGCTCTTTTACTGACCTGTCGTAAGGTGTGTAGCCGTTCTGTTGCAGGTAGTCATCCTTTAGAAGCTTGGCTACCTCCAACGTAATCTTATCAGACTCGGCGAGAGATGCTTTTCCCACAAGCTGCACGATCTCAGACAAGTCTTCCTCCTCCTGGAGAATCTCCTTGACCTGTTAATGCATATTCATAAGGTTGAAAGGTCAAAGGTTATAAAACAAGAGTGTTTATATGGTTAAAGGTAATGCCATTGTATCACCGTGGGATAACCAACTAACTTTTACAAAGATCTTTTACAGGAAAAGGGCCTAAAAAGTTGAGTTTTGCACAAGTGATAAGGCCAATTGTCATTCCTTAAAAACACTTATTATTCCACTACTTTCTTACTATTTCTTTTAAATATCTTCAGTAGACATAACAAAGATTACAAATATCAATAAATTTGCAAATTGAAGGAAACAAAAATGACATCTTTCAATATTTTGCATTTTTCTCCACAGTGGCCTTTGCCCAGTTTCGTCTTATTTAGCAAAAAAGTCTTACGTTAGGCATAAAAAAAAAAAATGTTATGTTGGCGTAACGGGCCAAAAAAAATAGGGTAGGTAGGTCGGGATTCTTTTATTTATTTATTTATTTATTTTTTCCTCCCAGCAATGAAAATGATATGTTTTCTAATTGTTTCAGCCGGTAGTGATACACGATAGCGTGTCCAGGTTCAATATATACACAATCCACACACACAACAATGAGAAACGGTCAGAAATGGTTTCAAACGTATTTATAACTAGATTTATATAGATTTTAATCATTAAATTTCGTCCCTTTAAAAAAAAATATATACAGGGTCGGCCGTATTTTTAGGGTCGGTCGGGTTACGCCAACATAACATTTTTGTTTGTTATGCCTTACTGCCTCAGCAAGGCTACTAGTGTGCTGTTTTATGAATGAGGAGCATTTATAGTTAAGCGACACCAACCTTAGTTCTAAGTGGCACAAACTCTGTGTAGTTTTTATCATAGAAGTCATCCAGGACCCTCATATACTTGGAGTAACTGATGAGCCAGTTGATGGAAGGGAAGTGTTTCCGCTGGGCTAGCTTTTTGTCCAGACCCCAAAACACCTGGACGATGCCTAGAGTTGCCGTGGTTACGGGGTCAGAGAAGTCACCACCCGGGGGAGACACACTGCACATTGACACGGAATTGTGGTGAACAATTAATGTTATTTTGGAAATGTTATGCAAGACCCAGGGGCTAGGACCTAGCGTCCAGGACCTAGCATCCAGGACCCAGCATCCAGGATTCCAGCATCCAGGATCCCAGCATCCAGGACCTAGCATCGATGACCTAGCATATAGGACCCGGCATCTAAGACCCAGCATCCAGGATCCGTTCTCAAAATGTTGACAGTTACTTACGCTCCTACAATGCTGACGCTGCCCTCTCTGCTTGGGTTGCCAAGACATTTGACCCGGCCAGCTCTCTCGTAGAAAGAAGCCAGACGTGCACCCAGATAGGCTGGATAACCGCTATCTATAAGGAGAGATTAAAGTGTCAAGTGTTAACACTAACTTTGATCTTTAATACACAAGATGAGGGCTACAACCAAGTGAGGCTGTATGGGCTCCGAGCGAGGTTGTGCGAGGTTGTTTGAGGGCACTTTTCACCTAGCAAACGTACTTCCTGTGGCTGGTACGAATACAACTTTGCTGTTAGTATTAACAGTGACAGCTGGAGGATTGTGAGGAAGCCCCGTTCGGTATGAAAAAGGGATTGTGATTCTGATCTGAACCGATTGGGCCTGATTATAGAGACTTGGTATGTGGGGCCTCCTGGACTTGACAAAAGAAGCAATATGTAAGGGGATAATGTTCCGGGACACAGAGAATATCTCTGGCAATAATCCTAGTACAACCACCACTAATGTAGTAATGCTAAAGCCCCGAGCTCCAGGCTTCTAGCCGGCCTGGTGCCACACTTGAGTAAACAGAGAGGCTATAGTGTTTCTAACAATCTGATGCCTAATACCAGTTGGTCCTGGAATGGTCCGTTATGGGATCTGATGTCTTACCAGCAGGCATTTCAGCCAATCGGCCCGAGATCTCTCTGAGGGCTTCAGCCCATCGGGAGGTGGAGTCTGCCATCATGGAGACATTGTAGCCCATGTCACGGAAATACTCGGCCAACGTGATGCCTGATGTCAGAAGAGGGAAAGACAGAAAAACTAATTAATGATATAATACCTCTTAATTGGGAAATGGCCTTGATGTATGATTAGACTTCTGTGGCAGTGGCTGGCAAACTGGCCATCAGACATCAGGCCTTCTGGCTCAAATCCTTGTCATCAAACCAGCCATTAAACTGGCTCAAAATTGGCCTACACACCTGTGTAAATGGAGGCCTCTCTGGCAGCCACTGGCATATTGGAAGTGTTGGCTACTAGAGTTGTTCGCTTCATGATGGACTCCGTCTTCCCCCCGATCTCCACTGTCAACTGTCAAGAGATACCGTACATGGAAGTTAGGATTTGTATTAGAAGAAATTACATTAACCAGGAAAGTTCATGCATGTGTGTGGGTTGTTCTATGTCAATTCAACATGATTTTGGACCTGAGTCTCGCAGATAAAAATGATATTTGGTGTTTAATATGACTTGCCGATATGAGAAACCCTCAAAACTATGTATTTTATTTTTATTTGGCTTGTTAGTTTTAGTGCAGATGTCCCAGCACTCGACCTTCGAGCTAGCCGGGGTCGGCTGGCTGGCTGGCTGGCTGGCTGGCTAGCTAGCTTGCTCCAATCTGATTAGCAGGGAGTACCACTTTGCCCGACTTTAAATTGATTTGAGTTTCATCAATGACATGGCATTTAGAACAACCTCAGGCCTCCTAACCACTGGAAAGTCTCGGAGTACTTCAGACCTCTCGTTACCACGCTCCCCGCATCCTACGTAGATGATGACGTCGCTGTTGTAGTATTTAGACAGAGAAGGAATTGGTATTTGATTGCCTGCCTTACCTCTGGAAAGTCTCGGAGTACTTCAGACATCTCGTTACCACGCTCCCCGCATCCTACGTAGACGATGACGTCGCTGTTGGAGTATTTGGACAAGGATTGGGAGATGACGGTCTTGCCACAACCAAAAGCACCGGGGATGGCAGTGGTACCTCCTTGCACACATCTACACAAACACAACAATTAGAACAATTAGAACAGTTACCCTACTTTTCAACTTAACCTCAAATGACTGTTCAACTCAGTATGTGACCTTTTAACCCTAACCTCTCTAAATCTATAAAATACTATACCCCTGTTTTGGAGAATCTCGATGGATTCAGGATACCTACAAATTGAAAACTGGCCTTCTCTGTTCCATTCTGTTCGGCTCCTGATAGTCAAACGGGAACACAACAGAATCTTATCGCCAGGTACGACAGGTTCGGAAGTAGGGATTGCGCTAACATCCCGTTCCAAATTTTGAAATGGTGCCTTATCTTATTGTCTTTTCAACATGCAAGCCTTCAAATCTTAACTTACGGGAAGAGGGCATCTAGGACCCGCTGGCCGGTCAGCAGGGGGTAGTTGGCTGGGAGTTTCTCAGAGCTGGGGCGCATCTGTCTAACGGGCCAGACTTGTAACATGCAGTGCTTAGTGACCTCTCCATCAAATTCTGTCTCTAAGATCACATCCTGAGCAAAGGGGTGAACAGGATACACAGGTAAAATGGGGACATTTGGCGTTTTAAGACATGTTTCAAGACATAAGTGGTTACAGGTAGTATACACAATTTGCTTTTGCTGTAATTTTCAAAATTCATAGTAAATAATGTGACGCTGACCTGTTTGAAGTTTTGTGTTCATAGAAGCTGGAAAAAACTAAGTAAAAAGTGCTGTTCTTGAAGTCTAGTTCCTTCAAACGATTTCAATCAATTGGGGGTAGTGTTTAAAAATAGGTTTATACAACGATTGCCAGTCGACAATCGTTTTACAATTGATACAAAATTTCACTTTTCTTAAAAACCACATCACATTAGGTGCTGTGATTTCACAGGATGCTTGAGACTGTTATTTTGGACGTCATTTTGCAGTAAAACTCCGGCAAGGCTGGTAATTTTTATTTGTTTTTCTCAACAACAAAAAAGGCTAGGTACCGGTAGTCTTAAGCAATTTTTTCACTTGTCATTTGAAATACTTTCATTAGGATATTTTTTAATGAAGCTGTTATTCCTCAATAAGTGATAATTTTACAAGAATTCTAAAAACTTGCAACATGTTAATCCAACGACAGGTGGATACTTACAGTGATAGTGTAGTCACCAGGGGAAGCTATCCACTTGACTGTTCCACGACACTTAGGGGGCAGCATCAGGCGGTGTTCTATGAGGGAGTTCTCAGGGACAATTCCGTAAAAATCCCCTCCTGTTATGTGACTACCTACCTGTAATGAAAATGGTACAATCCTAAAATCAGAAAGGGCTGCAATTTCTAAAAGGGATCCTCTCAAAGAAAAACTATGAATGTTGAACTTTGGCAAAGAATTTGTTATTAGTCAAATTAACCCTTTTTTGTTCTAATGAAGTATTTTTTTATTACAACAATGGAAGTATCAACTAATCCAAGTTAATTCCAACCTAAAAGTATAAAATGTCAACTACTCTAAGTTAATCTAAAACTTAAGTTTGTCAAACTTAATCCATGTTAATTCTGCCCTACCCTAATCCCTTGATAGGGCGAGAAATTCCACTTCAGGGAGCGGTTCAGTGATGCTATGTTAATCCCTCGAGGAATGTAGATACTCTGAGTCAGTTCGTTGATATCCTGAAAAAATAAAATGACCAAAAACACAAACATTTTGACATTATTTCATAATCTTGGGAGTCAGGTTGGCTAGTGGTTCTTTCCTCACCTTCCACCGCTGTGACCCGGGTTCGAATCCCCCCTAGGCCAATATGTGGATTGGGTTTTCAGTTCCTGCCTGATTCCGTGGGTTTTCCCCCAGGATATTCTTCTTGGTTTTTTTTCTGCGGGATTCTTTTGAGGGATCTTTGGTATCATTACCAGAGAGAATTAATAATACGTGGTATACTTAAAACGGACTGAACACCACTAAATGAATTTTTTATTTTTATTGGAGAGGTCTGTTTAATCTTTTACATACTCTAAGCGGCCTCTGAATTCCGTCGAAAATGGATCCCAGAATTCCTGGTCCAATCTCAACCGACAAAGGTTTTCCGGTTCGTAACACAGGGTCGCCAACACTGACACCGGCTGGTTCATTGGTTAAGGTCGCAATCACTGCACTCTAGAAAATGTACTCAATATATTCAATAAAAATGAGTTTTTCCAACAGAAATAGCCTGGAGCAAGAGCTATGAGTCTGGAAAATGGCCATAGAAAGGATACAGGTTTCTTCGTAGACTTGGATGGTTGCGAAGTCGCCTTCTAATCGGATGATCTCCCCGACTAGCTCGCTGTGTCCGACGCGGACCAGCTCGTACATAGCAGCTCCTGACATCAACTCTGCAGTAACCACTGAATCAAACAAACAAACAAGACCTTCAAGTAACATACCAGGCAGTGTGGCCTGGTGGTTGGGGCTCCTAAGTTATGATCAGAGAATGAGGGGCTCCTAAGTTATGATGAGGGGCTCTAGTCTAATCTAGTTTCTGGTAATGGAAATATTATTTGGCAATAATAAAAATGTTTGTGCTTATTTTTTATATCAGGGCTTTATAGCCCTACAAATAGAATCCCTGTTCACCAGGAATAGACCATTTCTGCAGCAGCTCGAAATCAGCGCATGTGGTCTCTACCTTCACAGGTACCCATTTATATACTCCTGGGTGGGAAGAGGCTTGCTGGCTGCCAAGTTTTATAAATTCTCCAATATCTTCCAGATATCAAGTTACATAGCACCCTCTACTTTGGAGGCATGTATACAATGGCTTACCAGGTCCAGAGACGGCATGCACGTAGCCATACTCGCTCTCTTTCTCAGCATCTCGCACCTTGGGTAGCTTAGACATGTTTCAAACGGTAGATTCTAGAAAAATACAAACACAAAAAAGAATACAAAAAGTTCACTGGCCTGTTTAAAAAACAACTAATGAGCCAAATAACACTAAATTTTGTTTTGGGGGTAGGCTATCTCATATACCGGCTATGCCAATCATAACAATCCGCGAAAGTCGGGTGCAACTAAAAAAGTGTGTTAATTTGACACGGATTTACTCGACTACTTGGGAATTCGTCCGGATGTGAGTAAAGCAGGTACTCGCGAGTAGCAATTTGTGTTTAGCCAATGATTCAGTCCGTGAGTCAAACTGCCAGCTAAATAACGAAAAACAAACAAAAGAAATGAGACCGTGAACCGGCAAAACAAAAACAGTCCATCATCATCACCTGATCACTGGCCCTGGCCTAGCCCCAGGCCCAGGACAGGAGTGCAGGACAGGTCAGGATGTTATTTGTATTCGAAATAACACGTCAGCACAGGCAAGTAAGCTCTACTAATTAATGTTTTCACCCAAAACCAGTAAATTTGAACCATTAAATAAAATTAAAACAATTAATTGTATTAATGTTTTCGGAAACCTTACCTGTTTAGTGCACAGTCAATGTGGGTCTGGTGGGTCATGTGATAAGAAGACGTACTTAGCGCAACACACTTATCCAAAGCGCCCAATTTTCAATTCATTTGCGTACGTGAATCGATTTCTTTTGGGCTATAAAAGGAGGCAATCGCAATCCTAAAAAATAGCCCAAAATATCTAGTACCTGAACTAGCACTGTACGTACACGGCCCGATCAAGGAAAGCACCCGACTGTGGTAGGAACAACTAAAGTGGTGACCAATTTCTGGATATGACTCAAAACAAGAACTAGACAGGATACCAGTTTTAGCGCACATGCTAAAAATATTTTGCGATCACGGAAGAATTTTTGAGGTCCACCTTTTTGAAAAGTCAGTCCGCGGTCCCTGTTTTGAACCAGATCATTTGGCACTTCACTTAGAATGCACGCGATCGGTTGGGTAGAGAAGTTTTAGCCAAATAAAGAGGGCTTCGGATTAAGTCAAAGTTAAAGTCATGACACGGTGAGTCGTCGTGAGTGTGTAGGAAGTAGGGTTGACGGTGAGGGCGCCTGCGCGCCCCATTGGCCTACGTACGATTTGTAAATTGTATACACAAAATAAACTAGTGATCTCCTGGCTGCTCTTAATAATAATAATATGTCAAAATAGTGACCTTAATTTTGTCAAGCGGCAGGATGAATAAAGAAGTTACTTGACTAAAGACAGTAATGACTTGACTTCAACAATTTAAGTTTGGATTTCATTTGAAAAAGAAAAATTTACAATTTTTAAGAAATCAAATGGAACCGCGGTTCGAATGGATACATTTTCGATTTCTTGAGTAGTTCGTAATAAAATTTGTCAGTAAAGTTAAGTTATTACTTGTATTAATCACATAGAAGTTCATGCACAAATTGGAAAGAATGTGTTATGTATATAATGTAGTGGGCTGATGCTACTTGAGCAGTTGTGTATTGTACAACTACAACTTTATACAAGAATAAGCCAATTTGGTATTCCAACTGCACATGCGCACATTTTCCCTTGACGATATTTCTTTCGATATAAACATTTCATCGATTGCGTGCAAAAGCATAGCGGGGTACCAGCAAATTTCAAGAGATCGTCGTGTTTTAAAGTTACTAAGTAACATATTTTTGTTTACGTTTTGGTGTTTTCAGCCGCTTTGTGTGGCCAAACTTTTGTTCGAACAAATATTATTTATTTTTTTCGATTTCACAAGAAAATGTAAAAAATGCGGATTTGGTTACCACGTCCCCCATAGCCTTGTGTGCATTTGTCTGCCGTGTTTGTATCACTTGACCTCCTTGAGAAAAATTGTTGAATCTTGTTGTGCACATGCGCAGTCGGAACTCCAAGTCCAAAGTGGCTTATTACCACAATTAAAATTTGCATGCGAAAATATTTTGAGCATCAGTTTTAAATTGCTGTGATGTGACCATTTTCTACCTTTCTTGTTTACCAGAGGACGAATTGAACTGGGTTCTATAACGCCGCACAACATCAAACAGCTTAAACGGCTCAACTCAGTCGTGTTTCCCGTCTCCTACAATGACAAATTCTACAAGGATGTGCTGGACGTGGGTGAACTGGCCAAATTATGTAAGAGTCGCAGCCTGCGACTGTTCGCTAGTGCTTGGATTTTGATACCTACACTCACGCATGAGCAAACGTGCCCCAAAGACCATTTTTGCTTAGATAAACAATGATGTCGGCCTGAAAACAACGCATGTAAATGATCGTAAGCAGACGTGCTTTTCCATTCTAAACCCCTCGATGCCGGTAAAGCATGAATCTCAGACTTTGAAAACTGGGCTCATTGGTAGTAATTATTGCGCATGCCTGTGTGAAGATAATTTAATAGGAGAGTGACTGGTCACATGATATGGTTTAACCAATAATAATAGGAAAAAGGAGTTTCACAGGAGTCTGATTTTCATATGACACCAGTATAAATTCCTCACTCAACGGAATATACTCGCCCGGCATTAATGAGTTAACACGCTTTTCTATTCAAAATATTGTTTTTAACAAGGGATACATTCTAAAATTTGCCTTTTTTGTTCTAATTTACTGTCGTAGGCTATTTTAATGATATAGTGGTTGGCGCTGTGTGCTGTCGAGTTGATACTACAGACGATGGGACGAGACGCTTGTACATCATGACGTTGGGCTGTCTAGCCCCCTACAGGAGACTAGGGATAGGTAGGATGTGATCAAATGAGAAACGGCGACACAAGTCAAATGACTTGGGATTGATTGACTGACGATGGGCACTTATTGTGATACGACTTATAGTTGACTTGTGATTTGAGTTAAAAATTTTCGGGTCGATATATTCCATTAATCCAAACTCCCTACTTGATTCTGGAGGTATGCCGGTCCCAATACCCATCCTAACAAAACCTGGTGTTGGGTTTTAATGGGCCGACTTCGGTTAGGGTTAATATAATCTAGTGGTCCGAGGTTTTTTTGGCTTTAGCAGGGCTTAGGTTAAGACAGTGAAAACATACAAATAACTGTAGTAACCATTTTATGTAGAACGTTTGCCATGTTAAAATCCAAACATTCCCGTTTGTTGTCATTTTCTTAGGGACGGTGATGTTGAAACACATTCTAGATTACTGCAGCAAAGATGGAAACATTAGTAACATTTATCTGTAAGTACACCATACCTCAATTGTAAAACTTGCCTTGCTGTTAAAGTGCAATGTAAAACCCTGCATAAACTAACATCAGAAAGTTGTGCATTTCAAACAAAATGAAATAACTTTGTCTGTTTTCACTCTCCAGACATGTACAAATCAACAATGAATCCGCAATAGAGTTCTACAACAAGTTTGACTTTGAGATCATCGAGACTAAAGAGCACTACTACAAGAGAATTGAGCCGGCTGACGCTCACGTCCTACAGAAGACCCTAATAACCAAAGAAGTTTAACAAATGAACACAATATGACTGAATGGCCGGGAAGTCGCTTGCCTCTGGCAGCCAAAACTAGACTGATTTGGTGGCCAAACTATTAGGAGACTGAGTTTGAGGTTAACTCTCATTGGCAAGGAAACTAGACTTTTGGTCCCCATGTTGCTCACTACATGAGATGGCAGGCAAAACTAGACTGATTTGGTGGCCAAACTATTGGCAGACTAAGTTTGACTCGCCAATAGCAGGGAAACTAGACTTTATACCTTTTGGTCCCTATGTTGCTCACTAGATGAGGTGGCCAAGGCAATAGCAGGGAACTAGATTCGATTTGGAGATGGTGTCCAGATGGTCTTTGGCTAATGGACTGATTAGATAGCCAACTAGCTTTAACGTCATTTGTTTGAAAATGAAACCAGACTATATAAAAAATTTATGACGTGAATTTGCAGTTTACTCATTAAAGCAAAGCTCACTGTAAACACTTCTATCTTGTTGTAGTTAGCTCGGTGCTGTGGCAGTATTATAGTGCGGATCTTTGCAGATTTGAATTTTGGGGTAGGATTTCTTGCATTGGCTTATAACCGATGAAATCCTAGAACTTGGTGATGCTAGGCATTTCGTCGGTTGATCTGGGAACCAGACTTGCTAATGACTGTCCACACAAATAAAATGAAAACCGGATCCCAATTCTCCCTTTATTTATTCCCTGCAACTTTATATTGTATAAATTTAATTTTATTTACATTATCTAATTAATAACAGTTTCGGCATTTCTTGATTTTGATATTAAAACAGATTAACTGCTCTGTTAAACTTGACATTTTGTTTCATATGAACTGAATACATGTAGATGCAGTTAATACTGTTTTAGAAATTGACCGGAGCGGGGCTTGAACCAGCAACCTCTAGATTGCTGTTCCGGTGCTCTACCAACTAAGCTATTCAGCACGATTATCGGTTCCCCTAAATTTGTTACAGGGCGCTAGTCAGAAACCTGTAATTATGCCCAAAGCCACAACACTACTCACTAGTAAATGGGGATGCAGCTTTTTTTCAATACATTTCAAAAGAATTACAAACGTGGCTTTTCTATTTTTAAAATAGTATTAGGTGGACCAAGTCAGTTCCCTTAACATGGAATTTTTTTTTTTTACAACTCCAAAGATTCAAACTATTTGAGCAGAATATAAAAACACTATTGATTAAACCCCTCAACCCTGGTATTAATTCATTACTGCACCATATTATATGCATGACTGCATAGCCACTCAAGTTAAATGTAAAACAATTCAAAGAAACACAATTATTAAACTACTTTTCAAAATTACTGTCTGAACCAAAGTATTAAATAAAAAAAAAAAACTGAATTTTCTCTTAAAAGCCAACTTGGCTGCCATTAACACCTTTCAATTTAAAATAATAAATTATTTATCTATTTATTATACTAATGAAAGACATTCCATGTAAAACAGCCTTGGCTAAGACTTCAGTGATCGATAATGATTGTTGTAGAATGCCCTCACAAACTTACAATACCAGGTGGCCCCCCAAAACAAGCATATCTCAACAGACAAGCATACTTCCCCTATCCTTAGGCCAAACACGATATACCAATGAACGGATAATCTTTCCAAAAGAAATATACCAACAAAATATCTCAATTTGGGGCTAGTAGTTTTAGCTCCAGACCCTGTGAAGTGAAGTCAGCTGCCCTTTCACAACAAAAATATCTGTGTCATGTTAAATTCTCAGGAGCAGTTTAGTTATTTTTTGTTGCAAAAGACCCCTGAATGCTTCACAAAATAGGAGCTGGAGCTAAACACCTAGCCCAAATTGAGATATCTTGGTATCATTTTTCTTCTTAAAAGATTCTTTATCTATTGGTGTAGGTAGTTTTAGCCTCAGGGTAATGCAAGTATGCTTGTTCGTTTTATATGGGCAACCCCGTTCACTAACGTCTTCAGAATCTTGCAGCAATATTGTAATTATAACACCGCACAGATTTTGTGTCTTGATTGGTCGAGTCAGTCACATGGTATACAAGGCAATATTTTTGCTGTCTGAGCACTGAGCTGGTCTAATCATGTCACGACACGGCACGCTTAAATTCAAACAATACACACAATTCACTATTGAACACCAACTTCTTGGGCCAAGACTACATAAAGTAATGCACATAATGTGAAATTCATGAATGACGTATAAAACTTTTTTTTAAACTTAACAATCCACTAATTTAAGGCTTTCCCACTTAAAAAAATACCGCAGATTTGTACACAAAGTACAACTTTTAAATGAAAATATTCCAACATTCCTGCGTAAAAAGCTATCAGAAAATAATGAGACCCAATAAAAAGCAAACAGAATTCTTTTTTCACAACTTTCTCTTCTAAAGAAAACAAACGAACAAAAGCAGAAAAAGAAATGTTCCAAAAAAATATTAAACCATCTAGAGTCCTCCCCCCCAAAAAAAACAACCCCACCTCTCTAACAACTTGCAAGACATACTACACATACACCTGAACAATGTCATTTTAAAAAGTGGTATACACCATTTACTTTCGCTGAATTTTTTTTACAAATGGATGTGTTTAGGGGATTCACAATTACAGTAAATATTGCAACGCTGAACTGTTTTAAAGGTTGGTGTTTAAAAAAAATTTAATACTGTTTTTTTTTGTCTGGTTCTTTGACTTACTTTAGACAAAACAGTAATTCTTAGACCTCGGAGAATTATCACGTTAGGAAACCAGACTAGTTGGCTGGCACCCATTCACGGATGTGTAACTGTATTGCAAATAAAATGTGGACCAACTAAATTTTTTAAATTGGGGGCAGTGTCTAAACAAAAAATCTTTTTTTTCAATGATTGATACAAAATTCCACTTTTCTTGAAAACCCTATCACACCAGATGCCATGATTTCACATGATGCTTCAGACTGTTATTCACTTACAGTCAAGTAAGGTATTTCATAATAACTCAGTATTTTGGGGGGCAAATGGTGTATACAATATACATACTCCCTTTCAGAACTCCCTTTTTTAAATTAATGAAAGAAGTCATAAATTAAATACAACATTTTTCTTGAAACAATTAAAATCCTATTTAAAAATTGCTCGTACATGTACATTTCTGTCGTTTGTACCCATCACCCAAACATGGCGCTAGAAATAGCTAATCCGTTACACCCTTTATATTTTTTTGAAGAACATTCATGCTAATCATTGCGGACGTACCTTCAGCGCGCACACGTCCTCGCACACAGAGGTACTGACCAGTGTTATTGTACGAACCTCATGTGGGCCTGCAAACAAAAGATGTCCACAGGATGCGAGAAGAGATCGAAGACTTGCACACGTACGTCCACAGTCCATTTCCCCTTCTCTAAAAAAGATCTTTAGAGAAAAAATGGGTTAGGGTTATCTGTAGAAAATGAAGGGTAGCACCTTAAAGGCCCAAAATCAAAATTTAGGGTTTAGAAGAAAAAAAGCTGCGTATTTTCTTTTTACACCGCATCGTGGGTTGAGCTATAGATTGAAAGGTCCCTGGCTAAATTCTATTAGTATCAATTTTTCTTAGTCAAATTTATCTTTGGGACAATTTTAATTGGAGGGAAATATGATCGAGAACATTATTACTGTGCAATCAGTACTTGGAAGTCCGCTTTCAAGAGTAGAAATGGCGGTGTAAAGAAAAAATATGCCCACTGGAACCAATGATTCATCAGCGAATTATTTGGTCAGGTAACCTGACTAGCCCTAACCTGGCTCTTACCTCATTGCAAAGTGTTTCATCACACATCTTCATCATTTTTCACATGAACGGTTGCACCCAGGCTAGGTGTATCAGTTAGCCTGATTTTGCTGCTACTCTCGTGTAGTTCGAAAATTATTATCTAAAATCCCACAAGAAGAAAATTGTACATTTTTTACTAGTCTAACCCCTCGCAAGTCACCACAGCCCCTCGCAAGTCACCACAGCCCCTCGCAAGTCACCACAACCCCTCGCAAGTCACCACAACCCCTCGCAAGTCACCACAGCCTCTCGCAAGTCACCACAGCCCCTCGCAAGTCACCACAGCCCCTCGCAAGTCACCACAGCCCCTCGCAAGTCACCACGACCCCTCGCGAGTCACCACGACCCCTCACAAGTCAACACGACCCCTGGCAAGTCACCACAGCCCCTCGCGAGTCACCACAACCCGTCGCAAGTCACCACAACCCCTCCCAAGTCACCACAACCCCTCCCAAGTCACCACAACCCCTCCCAAGTCACCACAACCGCTCCCAAGTCACCACAACCCCTCCCAAGTCACCACAACCCCTCCCAAGTCACCACAACCCCCCCCCCCCCCCAAGTCATAACAACCCCTCCCAAGTCATCACAACACCTCAATTGAAATTGAAATAAAGAGAGAAAGAGAATACCCACCTCATTTGCACCTTGCTTCAGCAGTGGTCCTGGGAGATAGTAGGTTGACATTGGACCAACGCTCCAATAACGACCCAAGTTAAAACCATTGATAAAAATCACCCCTTTTTGCCAACCCTGTCGAGATAAATAGAGTATAGTGACAGACTGTCAAAGAGATAATAAGTATTAATCCTAACCCCTTTAGGAAACTAATCCTAACCCCTTTGGGAAATTAATCCTAACCCCTTTGAGAAATTAATCCTAACGCCTTTTGGAAATTACTCATAACTCTGTCAAACATCAGATTTGAACATTTATATCTAATTTTAAAGTGGAAAGGTGTATCTCTCCAACCATATCTATATTATCATGTTGGTTACACCTTCTACAGGTGGCATTCCATTATATTCCGTTTGCATTTTTTTTTGACACTGTGTATTTCTTTTTTTAAACAAAGTTAGGAGAGCTACGTACAGTCATGTCTACAAAGGTATCTTTTGGCTGCTTATCAGCAATGTCTAACGTTGCTTTGTAGAGTGCTGGTCGTTCACCTTCTACCTTTTTATACTCCTTCCATTTGCTTGAAGACGACACCCTTAAAGTATCAAGAAGATTCATCATTTACTACAAAACAACAACATTGATAAATCACAGTTCACGATTTAAGGTCCGACAAATTGCCACAATTTTGTCCCATGCAAATTTCCATATTGCATCTATGACCCAAGTTTGACTGCAATTGGACTTCAAGTTTTCAAATGAGACAATATTTACAATTCCAGCCCCTTTTACAAGTTGACCTCAAATAAACTTTGACCTTAGTACTGGATCTTTAACACAACCACGGTATGGAGGTTACAATATTGCATATGATCGACCGATCGACAGACAGCCCGACGGACGGGCGGACGATTAGGCATCACAGCAGATGGGAGTACTAGAGTACCTACATATATTGTTCTTTTGTATTTCACTTCTGGGGTACCGTTTTTCAAAAGAATGAGTAGTGGGGTACCCAGAACACTTTCGTTGTTCCCTTTGTTTGACTACCACACTATGTACCTCTGGTAAGTACACCCTGATGGCAGGACTACGGACTACGGACTACGGACTACATACAGAAATAGTGATTGCAATGTCTCTTTCTGAACTTCAAGACAAAAACATTGAACTTACGCCTCGAGGAAGGGCTTTTTAAACTCAAACGGAAACATTTCCCACTTTAGTTGTGGTTTCCCGTCAATTCGAACTGGTCCCAGTATTCCTGTAAAACATAAAGGAGATATGTCTATAATACTAGCAAAGTTAGCAGTTCACTCACAGGACTCAGACGAGGGACTTCTTTTTAAGAACATCGATCCAAGACGGGATGAGGACGGCATTTGTTGGCGAGCACACTGCCTTACTCGCTGCGAACCGGTCGCTGTCAGATATTTGTCCGTCTGGCTCAAAATTGCTTGTGACATGTTCACCCGTCATCCATTAAAAATTCCGGAAAATATTTGCATGTATACTCGTCCTCCCATGCAAACTGATTAAAAACCAGGGGCCGTGGGGGTTAGGCTTAAGGGATTAATGATCTCTTCATTTGAATACCTTTGCGTTCGGCGTCCAGTTTGAGTCCGTAGTTGACGCGCCCCATGTTTTCCACGAACAGCTCCAGCGTATTTGACCCTTTAACGCCACCCTGCAAATAAAATGTATTCATAAATACCTGAGACAGTTTACCCATTCCCATTGACAGAAAAAGTATTTTGAAATGGGAAGAAAAATGTGGTTGGCCGGTATTTAATAAGTTTAAAAACTGGCTTATAGGCCTGAACATTGTTAATATCTGAGCTGAAGATTAACGCGTCTAGGCCCAGGTTTAAAAAATATTTGTTTAAAACCTTTAGAGAAACAAAGCTTGCAAAGAAAAATCATAAAACTATGTTGAACTTTGCTAAGAGAGCTTGATGAATCTCATTATCACCTGGCTCTTATAGGAAACACAACGTAACGTCATTTTGTCTCGGATTCATTCACCTTTAAATCCAAAGCTGTTTCTTCTTTCGCGTTAAGACGCGTCATCACGCCGACTTGCTTTGAGTTGAGAAACACCTGCATAGTGTAAATGCAATCTTGAATAACATTTCAACTCTTTTGAATTTCAATCACTTCAATTACCTACACCAATTGATGAAGAATCTTTCTAGAAGAAAACATTATACCAAGATATCTCGATATATCTTGATAAGTTGAGCTCCAGACCCTATTTTGTGAAGCACTTACGCGCCCGCGAATTTAACAAGACACGGTTTAGTTAATTATCGGTGCGAAAAGACCACCGACTCCAAAAATATTATTATTAGACTTCTATAAATGGTTAAGTGCTCTTTATAAAACCATGTTTACTGTATTTTTAAGTAGAACAAAGAAGAAAAAATTGAGAAAAAAGAAAAAACGTCAGTACAAAATTAACCCCTTGATGCCGAAAAGCGAATGCTGTTGTCAGCTGTGCTATGCTGTAGAACATGGCCCGTATTACAGCTGTACACTCGGGTCTATTGTGCAGTGCAGCTGCTCGACAAAGGCTGCTGTGCAGTCATGCGTATAATCTGGTGCTGTCAGAAATGTATACCGGTATCAGGGGGTTACAGTTTTGTTTTTCTAAAATGGTGAGAAAAAAAATTAAAAAATTTGAGAAGAAACTTTTCGTGTTACCTGGGCCCTGTCTTGTGGAGGATGGTCCAACTTAAGGGTTTTCGGGTTGTGGTCGACGGTGGTGCGATAAAGAAGAAATCCGTAACCCTGACCGCCATTTTGGTTGATAGGCAACTTCTCCATGACAACAGGATTCTGCATCTTGATTGGTTCCTAATGACATGCACAGAGGTGTGTGCAGTAAATAAAAACAGTGTTTGGATAAGTGTCTGAGATTATCAACAAAAGAACGGATCAGAGAATCTGAATTTGTGTACTCACCCCAACGAATTCAGCGGAATCGTCCAGAGTCAAGTAATGAGTGATTTTCACCTCACCGTAGGCCATCTTACCAATCTGAGTAGGAGGTTTAGGTAACGTGTCTGGAACTGAAAGGGCCCATGCAACGTAATGTTAGGTTTTTAATTTATAAGGCATTCTCATTCTAGGCGATAGTCGAGAAAACTGCAATAATCCAAATGGAGATAATTTTATTTTAATTTTTAGATTTATTCATAACTTGTCATCAAGTGCAAAACGGAAGGAGAATGTTATTCTCTTTTCTAATACCTGAGAACCCTCATTTCAACCTCTGCCCAGTTCCGTCTCATTTTGCCAGAACCCCTCACAAAATTGTTCTTTACAAAATGTAATACTGTACACATATGGACTGGCAATGAGGTCACTAGAGCACGTCTATTCCCCAGAGGGACTGTGAGTGACCAGAAGGGGGATCTATTTCCCTGAGGCCAAAGGCCACGTGACCGTGTTTCAGCCAACCAGAATACAGAACTAGCAAGAGGTGTGTTATAAAGTGTAATAATTTCATACCAACTTCCATGAATATTGTCTTACTTGTTCCCTTCGGTGTGTTTGCCTTCATCACTTCCTTGACTTTGTAGTATTTTTCAGTTAAGTCCCCGGCTTCTGACAAAGGCGCATCGTAATCTTAAAGATGAAGAAAACAATAGATGGAATTTGTGTCAAGGTGTATAAGGGAATTAGGCGTGTAAGTTGACCTCGAGAACATATTTGGTTTCTCGTAAAGTCTTGTACATTCTCGAGGTCAAATTACACGCTCTGTTACTGCCTTTAGGATGGAGAAGCTATAGATATAGCGACGATGCAGGAAACAGTTGACTTACCGTAACTCGTAACGGTCGGCAGATAATGCTTATTCCCCTTTGAATCGTAGCTAGCACCATTCATGAACCCAAAGTTTGTACCACCGTGAAACATGTAAAAGTTGAGGGATGCGTCCATGTCCAAAATACTCTTGACCAGAACACCGATGCCTGAGCGTATAGAAATGGGTGAAGAGGCACAATCGTGAATTTGTATCACTATGACGACATGGCATATTGTTCCCATAAACAAAATTTGTGAACTGTCAAAAAATTACTTTTCTGGGTTGAAATTTGGACCAAATATATCCTATATTATACCCTAACACTAACCCTAGTTTTTGAGTAAAATCCATATATCTATTTTGTGAAATTCTTGTGGAGACCGATTCACATATAGAAATTACCCTGTGGAGATGTATTTAGTTCTATTGTCCCTTTTGTGTTCTTGTCTCCACAGGGTGTGGTATGTAAGATCATGCGAGATAAATTATCGTCACCGTCACCTCGAAGTGACACTAACAAACAAAAAATGATATTTTTGCAATTTAGATTTGTTTTTCCTACCTAACAGGTGATGAACTACACAATCACCTCAAGAAGTAAAAATGTGTTTTTTCCCCACTACCAACGGGAAGCGTCGTCTGCTGTTTTGAAACAAAAGAGTAGTCTGGGTCCCAGACCAAAATATTCGGACTATTGTCTGAACCATTGCCCAAGTCCATTAGGATGAAGATACGCGGTGGAAACACTTTATTTACTCACCATGAGCGCTGTAGATGTGATGTTTCTCGCCCCAGAGGTCAAACCACCCCGACCAAAACTCCATCACCATCAAAGGTTTATCCGGTCCCTGAAATTGTCAAAGCAGTCTCCCAAGTAAAAACAGGGGCCAATTTCATAGAGCTGCTAAGCACAAAAATTTGCTTAGCACCAAAAAGTCTTGCTCATTAAAAACAGGTTACCAGCCAAAATTCTAAGGGTTTTTCATGCTAAGCCCAAAACCAGCTGATTATCAATCGAAAACAATAAAGATCACGTGCAAAATTGGTCTGTAACCTTGTTTTTGCCAAGGACAAATTTTCATGCTAAGCAAATTTTGTGTCCTTAGCAGCTCTATGGAATTGGCCCCAGGTTAATAGCCAAAACTCCATGTGCTATTTTGATACTACTAAGCAAAAACAAGCTAAATGCAAGTCACAAACAATATATATACACCACCAAAAAAATATTTGTTTTGTCGAGGAGGAATTGTTATGCTGAGCAAATTGTATTGTGCTTAGCAGCTTCATGACATTGGTCTCAGTTCTTTTGTGGTTACAAAAAGAGTTGCATACCTGGATGTTCTTGATATCTTGAAAATGTCTCTTGGGATCCTCTTGTAAATTTGCCGTCAACAAAACTAAAACCAAAAACAATAGACGCAACAATCATTCATGACAGTCATTCATAAATACCTGAGACAGTTTAACCATTCTTATTGGTCGAGAGCCCGTCATGTGGCCAAGCAAATTAGGCTGTTCGTGTTTGCTTGTAGTTTCTGTTCATACGACCCATGGTGCCTTGCAAGTGAAGCTAGCATTTACTTTAAAAGAAGTCAGGGATACATACCTCCTGGTAGGCGGCCTCTCTCCATGTTAAACCGACTGTTATCCGACGTCAAGAACATCTCTTTTATATTTCGTTTCTCCATGGCCTTAAAACAAAGAGAGAATCTGGTTTAATCCAAAGCCTATTAATTTTGGAGTGTAACAATCACTTTAATTTCAGTGGAATTTTCAATATAGCCATGATAAAGCTGGAGATAACACATGGCTATGGATACGTCTGTAGCCACTTTCCATTGACTTGTGTGTTATTCCCAGACATAGCCAAGTATTCCAGTCGTAACCGTACTAGATACCAGAGTAGACATTAGGCATAAAAAAAAAAATGTTATGTTGGCGTAACCCGACCGACCCTAAAAATACAGCCGACCCTGGAAATTTTTTTTTTCAAGGGACGAAATTTAATGATTAAAATCTATATAAATCTAGTTATAAATACGTTTGAAACCATTTCTGACCGTTTCTCATTGTTGTGTTTGTGGATTGTGTATATATTGAACCTGGACACGCTATCGTGTATCACTACCGACTGAAACAATTAGAAAACATATCATTTTCATTGCTGGAAGGGAAAAAAAAAAAAAAAAAAAAAAAAAGGATGCCGACCTACCTACCCTATTTTTGGGGGCCCGTTACGCTAACATAACATTTTTTTTTTTTATGCCTTAGTGTCAATTTCAGCACAGCATGCTATATGGCCTCATTGAAACCGTCGGATCAAACAAACACATGTACACCTAAGTACACACAAACTGACGTTAGAACACTAAGTTCCCTTTCATATAATACCAAAAAAAAAAATATCACTAGCTGATTAAATGCCAATAATTTGTTTAGGCAATCAGCAATTTTGACCAATTATGATCCGAAGTTGGTAATGTAATTTTGTTCCCCCAAAAACCAATAACATTTTGTGGTCACATTTTATCGCTTTCAAAAATTGGGTCGGTCGGGTTACCTGAACCAAAGATATTTTTTGTTGGCCTAAAATGTTTTTTTTAAATGGCCAGGCAGCAACACTCACCACCTTAATGTAAGTCATGTACTCTTGATCGTTGCCATAGGAACCATACTCATTTTCAATTTGAAATGCAATGATCGGACCGCCACGATAGTACTGCAAAACAAATAAAAAAGTGCGGAAAAATCAATTATATTGATTTGGTAAAGGTGGGGATTAGTGTTAGGTATGTAAATAGAATGAGGTTGAGTCATAGGATGTGGTTTTGTTGGGGGGGGGGGGGGGTAGATCTGGTTGGAGGCTGCTTTTGGGTGGGGCTGGGGTCAGAGGTGCGGAAGAGGATCAAGGTTGGGTGTGGATTACCACAGCTTCAATTATTGCCCCATGCATGAGGGGCGCTGTGGTCCAATGGTTATGGCGTTTGACTCGTGTGCGGTGGTACACTGGTTTAAATCCCGACAGGAACATGGTGCTTGGTTTCTTGGGCAAGACACTTTACTGCAATTGCCTTTCTCCACCCAGGTGTATATATGGGTACCAGTGAAGGTAGATCTCAATCGATCTCTGGCTGCTCTCCGTGGTCAGATATAGGGTCGTATGGCGGCTGTACTGTCTACATGCCATCGACTCGACCACGTTGTAGCCGCATCCTTCCCAATTCTCAGCTTCTCAGCTGCCAGTAAGGATGATTAGCCCCCATTATTATTATTATTATTATATTATTATTACAATGGGCAAAATTAAACTTGCCTGCAGTCCTTCCACCAGTGGCATTAGCTTGTCAAAGTATTTGTCCACAGCATCGATGTACAATGGGTACATGGTGCGTACCTTCATTTCGTCGTAACTCAACAGCCAACTATATACAGCGGACAAAATAACAGACAAGCCTTCAACTGCCTACATCCAACTTCATGAATCATGGTGTCAGAACAGATGTATGACCTTTGAAATCAGCATTCGATGAAGAATGGTCTTTCCACCCTAGAGTCAATGCATCAAAGTTTATTCAAAATCCATGAAAGCATTTAGAAGTTACAAATGTACCTTGGCAAGCCGCCAAGATCCCACTCCGAGCATATGTATGGTCCCGGCCTCAGGATAACGTACAGCCCTACCTTCTTAGCAAGGTTCAAAAAGGCCCTGGAACAAGCATAAAGAACAAATGACAAAGTTTAAAATAAGCAACGGTACATTATAGTTCTCTCAAAATAATGTCGCCTAAGTAGTCTAGGTCAAAGGTTATCAATAAGTCAATGACATTTACTCACACAATGTCCAGCATGCCACTGAAGTCGAAGTCACCTCTGACCTGCTCATGCAAATTCCATGGCACATACCTGTAATGGATGGATCATAGCACAAATTTCACTGTAATGGATGGATTAAAAAAATAAACCTTAAAATGATAGCATAATAAAACAGTAGCATATTGTAAAGCTTGTGTACACAGTAACCTGTTAAAACAATATTTGTGTGCAATAATCATGTGCCAACCCGACCCGACCCGACCCAACACCGACCCGACCCAACACTGACCCGACCCGACCAAACACTGACCCGACCCGACCCGAAACAACTTTCGGTCGGGTCGGGTCGGTTCGGTTTTTCAACTGTTTCAGTCGGATCAGGTTTTTTGTCGGGTCGGGTCAATTTGGGAAGTTCAGATCGGTTTCAGTGTTTATCTTTCATGTTCCTGGTCGGTTAGGCCTGACCAACCCAACTCGAGGCCCACCATTAGTGTGTATGAACACGAATACATGTTTTATTCAGATGATCTATACCCCATTATTAATCTTAAATTTTCAATGAAGTTTTCGTACGTTGTGATCGTGTTGAGTCCGCATGCTTTCATCTTGATCAAACGATCCTCCCAATATTGTGGAACCACCCTGAAGTAATGAAGACTGCCTGATAGAATTAGAAGCTTTTTGTCGTCTTTACCCAGGACAAATTCAGGTCCGACATTTCTCAGGGACGGAACCTAAAAAAAATAGGAACAAAATAACATTATCATGCCCCCCTGGACAAAAAATACTGGTCAGCCCAAAGGGGGGGGGGGGAGGGGGGGGGGGGGGGAGGGGGGGGGGGGGGGGGGGGGGGGGGGGGGGGGGGAGGGGGGGGGGTGGTTACCCCCCCCCCCTCCCCCTTTGGGCTGACCAGTATTTTTTGTCCAGGGGGGCATGCTTTACAGGTTTAATGCCCCGGACCCTCCTACTCTTAGCAAGGTGTCTTCAGCACGCTTAGGTAACCCACCCCTCCCCATTAGTTTAAACCTAGATCCGCCACTGATTATTGTAAGGATTGACAGCTTTCGAGAAGAGTCACAGTGTTTAATTATACTTTTGTCAATCCTACTCCGATCCGTCCTAGCCAGCTTGATATTTGATTTTTTTTGTTTAGTTAAATCTATTTATTTTGTGAATTGCTTGTTGTGTTGCTTTTTCTTATTGGCCGAATAAATAATAATAACATTACGGTTACCTGGCACTACTCATTAGTCAATATTCAATAATAATTATTATTTTGGGGGCAAAACTAAAATGGGGCCCGTAACTAGGTATACGCTGTTTTCCTTCCTCCATGGTATACGTTACCTGTACGTGACTGGCTTCAAACTGGACATTCAATCGATGCCACCACCAAAAGTACAACAGGGACACCGCGGCGCATATAATCACCGTCCATCGTAACAAGTGAACTGAGCGAAGAGAAACCTGCGACATGTTGAAAATCACCCCCGAATTCGAGTTCCTAACATTAGCTCCCGGTCCACTAGTTCCTGAACTGCTGCCCGACAGAGCGTAACGGCCCATGGCATATGTGTACTCAATCACTGGGCAAAATTTGCAAGACAAAAGCCGCCCTTTGATGCATGAGTACGTTGAACGTCATGAACACACATGTAGGCGCGTATGCAGTACACGTTGAAAGTCGAACACATTCTATTTTTTGTTCTGCAACCGGTTACAGTCGACTAGTCACTTATGTTTTGCAAAACCGACCCGAAACCAACTTCGGGTCATCGGGTTGAGTCGGTTTCAAGTTTGTAATTTTCGGTTCGGTTACCAAAACCATCTTATTCCTCCATGCCGAAACAAACAGAAACGAGAAATTCACTTTGTTTTACTTCTTAACCAGGGGCCAATTTCATAGAGCTGCTAATAAGCACAACAATTTGCTTAGCATGACAATTTGTCCGTGGCAAAAACAAGGTTACAGACCAAATTTTTACCTGATCTTTATTGTTCTGGATTGATAATCAGCTGTGTTTTTGCTTTAGCATGAAAAACATGTATAATTTTGGCGGGAAACCTGTTTTTAATGAGCAAGACTTTTTGTGCTAAGCAATTTATTTTGCTTAGCAGCTCTATGAAATTGGGCCCAGTTCGCGCCGGGATTATTTTAACATCACCGAGCCCAGGGGCGGGATTATTTTTAACGAAACTCGACCCAAAGCGTGTTCCGGCCGATAGTGCTGGGAAGCACACCCATGCATTTTCGGCCCTGCTCGCTGCGTTTATATACGTCATCCGGCGCGAACTGGTTAAAATAAAGTAGACCGAAAACCCGCGCGCACACAAACCACGAGATACTGGTATAAATCCAGGCACAAAACGGACATGATTTTCGTAAAATTTATGATGATTTGCATGAGCCAGACATTCGTTTTTTTTTAGGGGGTTCGCCGGGTTTCAGTAAACGATCTCTGGTAAAATTAAACGGCGTTTATTAACTCATTAATGGTTATTGGATAACCCATACGATGTCACTGCTCGGCTTATATATGTACACGCCAGTGACAGGCGGTGAATCAGTTAACCCCCATAAACAAATCTTGCAGACTGCAAAAAAATACAAGAATATAAAGTTGGCTGATGTTACCAAAATCAAAGCCATACTATACCTGGTTGCAAAAGAAAATTAGCTGGCAGCCCCTACAATTTCGTCACTTGAGGGCGTTTGTGCCCATAGCAACCTCGTCTCCTCCAGCATCGCTAAAACCATTTATCTCATCTGCCACTAAACACTGCAATCTAATCACATTTCACAATTCAACCTTCGTTTCAAAATCAAAGTTAATCGAAACATTAACGTTGAACTAAAATGTTGTTTAAATGAGATCTAACAAAGCAGGTTGGCATAGCGCGCGGTTCTTTCCTTGCCAAGTTCCTCTACTGTGACACAGGTTCGCTTTGATCCAATATGGATTGGGTTTTTAGTCCCTGCCCAACCCTAACCCTTTTTTTCTTTCTTATTGTCTAAAACGGGTTTCATACCAGAAATAATTAACAATAAGACGACCAGAAAAGATACAAGAACACGATTTCTTTTAACCAATCATTACATTTCAGCTAGGATAAAGTTTTAAACAAAAGGTATGTAATAACAAGTGCCCAATAAAAGCTACAAAAGATATTTTGATATTCAATTGTATATTTATTTCCAGAGAGTATACAGTTTTTTTTAATCAATAACCAAATTTAGAGGTAGGATATTACTTGGTAATTACTTGAATTATCAGGAATAGGTGGATTTTGGGGTTGTATTTTATAATCATGGAAGCTGGAAAAAACAGTGTTCGTTTTCAACCAACGTTGGGCAGTTGTCCTTGTTAATTGTTCTTAATTATTGCTGTGCTCTGCGGGCGCTTGTCAGGAGCTACAATCCTGTAATTTCCATATGGCCAGGGATCAGGGCCAAAGTCAAGATATTTTTACTAGCAACATTACCAATGTTGCATGGAGTTTAGGAAATAGAAAACGGAGATCACTCAAACACAGAATTTTTTTGAATACAACTTTTAAAAATTGAATCACAAGGGAAACTGCGGCAATCCGGAGGTCGCTAGTTGAGTTTTTTTTCTCAATTTTTTTCTTCAGTTTTCAAATGGCGTTTTTGAGTCGTTTGATGTCTTGCTCCAGCGAGACCTGCCTGCTCTGGCTTTCTCAGCTTATCTCTTGTTCAGATGCTAAGTGGCATCCCCAAAATGACCTTACGATTTAGCTCCAACACCTGCATGAATTTCCTCACTTCTTTAGCCTGTTCATCCTTGCCTTGGAAGAGGTACGTGCCTTCCACAATCCCCGCCACCGTCTTGAGCGAGCAAAAGACGGCCTTTTTCTTGGATAGAGATGTGCAAGTAGAAGTACTGTCTCCGGCTGATGTGCAGGTGTAGGAGACGATTGATTCGCGGAGAACCTCAAACTGCTGGCGATTCAGCATATCAGCTGCTGTCCCGGTAGCCATCGCTTTCTCGTTTTGTTCATTCTTTTGTCGAAAGATTTGATAGATGGAGGCAAGTCGTCTCATGTCAGTTCTGATCACCGCCCTCTGTAATTTGCTCACTTCATTTTTTTTGCTTTTCAGTTTACCGTACAGGCGCTGGCCAACCATGCAAATAATGCCGTCAGATTTGCACAACTTGCCGATGTCGTCATCTCTCAAACCGACGAGGATGTCTTCTTTGAAGGCGTCCCTGACAAGATCTGGAAGGGGCTGGAGCAGAGTAGTCGACACTGCTTTGGCAGATACTGACGACTCTTGGCTACAGGAAGACCTATGCTGACAAAAGCTTTTGCTGTTGTAAAAGCCGTGACAGTTGGTGCACATCACAGTTTTGGCTGTGTATTTTGTCTTCCTCTGTTGAAGGAGCTGACCTCGATTGTCAGAACTTCGCAGGACTGCCTTGTTGTGCTGGTAAATGCCTTCAAGTCGAATCTTCCTGAACTCAGCCGACTGCTTCTTTTTGGGTAGCTTCTGAATAGCTTTTATTTTGTCGTTTGTATGTATCCTGACAATGTGGCGTTTCAGGTTGGCTTGAAACGTTCCACAATAGGGACAGGGTCGTTTGGGCTTCAGCTTTCCTGTTTTGGCAAAAAGAGCACTTTTAAGGCCGGTTCAAACTTTACGCAAAAGCGAATTTGACGCCATGAAGCATTTTACGCCAGTTTGCATCAGATTAAAACTGATGCAAACTGATTGCTAGTTGGAATGACCTGAAATATACAAATTAAACAAGTTAAGAGGGCCTAATATTTCGATCTTAACAAGATATTCTTCCGAGACATGTTTTTTATGTTTGCAAAAGGTGTAACCTTTAAGCCGGCCAACCAAGACTGCGGTAACAAATTGCAATCTGCCCAAGATGTTTTACAGATGTACATACTCGCCTTTACCATTCCCAGTTAGCCTGTCACCTGCAGAGCAATTACTCAGAAACAAAGAAATGTCTGGGAAAAAAAGTGCACACTCATTTCTCAATTCTTAAAAAGTCTGACTCTAATCTCACTTTGTGGTTTGTTTGTTTGTTTGTTTGTTTTTTACCTCCAGAGGGACTTGCCTCCCGCTGCTTATTCATACCATCTATAATTGGTTTTGAATCAATAAAGTTGTTCTCTTCGACAGCGTCAAGACCACAATCTTGTCTTCGTGACTGGTGGCAGCTGCCTCGATGTATTGTCCAAATCCTCATTTTCTTCAGCTTCACCTCTGCCCTCTTATCTCCAAGGGCATTAAACAGCATTTGTGCGTCTTGTTGACCTCTGGGGCATTCTTACAAATTGAAATAAAGAAACAAAAAGTTTGGGTTCAATTGTTATATATACTGACCCTTATTAGTAGGCATCTTATTTCTATCAAATACTAAAAACCTGCTCATTTGATCAAAGCATTCACCGCATTTGTCTGCCAAGTCTTTATGCCAGATGGAGATGTGCATTCGTGGTTGCGTCTTTGGCTGAAGGAGAGGATTGATTCGCAGAAAACCTAAAACTACTCTTGATTCAAAATATCAGCTACCACTTTGGTAGCTCTAACTGCTTTCCTGCTTTGTTTCAAAAAAAATACTAGCTTTCAGTGTTCCTAAGCAACTCGTCCACAACATTAGCTACTCGTCAGCAACTCATGGGGAGGACACCATTTGGCTGCTTTGGGAGATGTTCGTCAAGATGAAAGTTAACACAAGTATATGCACCTGCTTGCTCTGTGATGCTTTCCAAGTTATAATCATCAGGCCCAATTTGTGGCTTCTGTACACCTTCAGAATTATCCAAGTCAGTTTGCTCACTAGAACCTTTATGGAGAAAATTGTCAAATACAACACTGCAATTCAAATTCCATGTTATGACAAATCATTATTTGTATGGTATGAATTCCGATAAAAAAACGATAAAGAATTATGTACCATATGTAAGATATATATTTGTCAAGACAATATCTTTTTAAGACGGCATCTGTGTTTCAAGACGGCATCTTTGTTTCAAGACGGCATCTTCGTTTCAAGAAGATTTCAGCAAAGTTATTAAAAGCTAATCCCCTAATTCAGTTTTCATCAGAAGTTTTAGGAAGTTGAGCAAAGAGCAATGGGAAAACTTCTAACTTCACTAGAATTAGAAAGATGTTCCTACCATAACTGTCTTCCTCTGTTATTATGGTAATATCTTTATTCTTCTCCCAGGCCTCTTTAATTTCTCGCAGCACTGCCATTCTTTTATCGAAGGTCTTTCTGTCGATGAGGTTGGTCAGCTCCATCATGAGTCGGAAAGCGAGGGCGTACTTGTCCGACTGAATCAAGGACGACATCGTCTGGTCCGATTGACTCGTTTTGCTCATGCTGTTGTTAATGTGTTTAATTTGCTATCAAGGAAATGAGACGGTCATTTAGTTACTGCCAGTGCATATACCTGATGTAAGACCGAGTTACTGGCCTCTAGTTATCGCTCTTTTAACATTTGGGCATTATAGGAGTAAGTAATTAACAGGAAAATGAAACAAATCGGGCCGGAAAATAACGGCTTTCATCAATTATTTTCTCGAGTTCGAAATAACAACAGCGCATAACGGATATACGTACTCCGCCACGTTCATGCCCAGGCCCGTACGCATGGGGGGTGCGACGGGTGCGTACACAACACAACACCCCCCCCCCCCCCCCCAGATTACCACAAAAGGTCTGGGGTAAATAATAATAGTATTTTGATGTAGAACTGAGTACTGGCAGTGGCACACGAAAATGTTGGGTCCCATTGTTGGTCCCATCAAGTACAAATTCGCTTCGCACCCCCCCCACCCCACCCCATAAAAACATCCTGCGTATGGTAGGCCCGTGAATATACCGCTCGACTGAGGAGGGTTGGCAAAATGTTTAAGCTGCTAATGCTATTGAATGAATTACTATTCCAACACTCACAGTAGAGTAGGGTCTACTGTGACCAAAGCTCCGACATTGACTTGCAAATGGTGTTATAAAAATCAACTTACACACTGTCCGACCTGTTGTCTGGTTCTGGTTAATTAGTTGTGAACATTTCGAGCAGTTTTCAGAAACAAGCGATCGCGGGCAGACGACAAAACCAGATCAGCGTGGTCGCCGCGCCGCCGATCACGGTAAAACCAAACAGCGCCACCATTCGTTTGCTTCAGCACGCTGTTCTCATTTCATTTAAATTTGTTGGTGGGTTGACATTCAAGAAATTCTCACCCAAAGAAGACCACCCAAATCGAATGTTTCCCAAACTTGAAAAGTAGCCAACTAAAAATAATACTCGGTTACGATAATTTCACGACTCCTTTTTATTACAAAATAATCGCACCACTCATAATTAATTAACTTTTATTGGCAATGTTAAAAAGTGTACGAAAATTGAAAACACTTCTTTTTTAATGTTTTTTTTGCATCGAGAAATAACTAACCTGTGTCATGTTAAATTCGCAGGCGCGGTTTATTTCTAGGGTCTGGAGCTAAAACTAGTACTGGCCCAAATCGAGATATATGGGTTTGATTTTTCTTCTAGAAAGATTCTTTATCTATGGATAGTTTTGGCCTCATCCAGTCCCTGATATTCCTCCATGCTGATACTGCAATGCTTTGAAGCAATGATTCCGACAAATGATCTTCAACTTTCTACATCGCATCCTAAAATCAGTTTGTTACTTTTCAAGTAACTTAATACTAAACAAATCCCCTAAATTTCATTAACATTGTCAAAATGGACAGATGGTGATTTTTTTTTTATCAAACATACAGAATTATTGACATGTGTGTCTTCTCACTGGAGCTTTCAAAAAGCACCCTCAATTGTTCGCGCACAGAGCCCATGAAAGCGATCCCACCTCTGCCACTGTACCTCTGGTGGATATATACAATGTATAAACTTTGCGCCATACTCATGCCAACAGTGCACACAGTGTGTCTTCTCACTGGAGCTCTCATAAATAAACACCCTCTCTTGTTATCCACAAAACCCATGAAAGCGATCCCACCTCTGCCACTATACCTCTGGTGGATATAAAAATTATATACAATGTATACATTTCGCGACAAGCTGTTATCACTTTAACTTGACCGCCAGCTTGCCGCTATCTTTTTTCACTGCCCGTTGCGCTTCCCGTTCCATCTTTTTCCGGTGTTGCTCGGCGGACCTTTGATCTCGCTCGGCTTGTTTCTTCTCTTTGATGACCCGGTCTGCATCCCAGGACAAGTCCACAGCACTGGCTTCGTCTTCCCACGTACCATCGTTGTTCTCGTCCCAGGCTGATAACTCTGACTGTAACCACAAGGTCAAGGAACATTGAATAGAATGACCCGATGGTATATGGTGCTATACAAAGTATAATATACTGCATGGTGCACAATATGATATAGTAGTATGGTATTTAACTCATAGTCAGGGTATGTCATGAGAAAGATATTTGGTTATAGGACCACCAGAGATTTGACCTTTAAAACAATATAGGTAGAATAACAAGCAGCAGCAGCCAATTTAAACATTATTGTTATTCTACCTATGTTAGTTTCAAAGGACAATAATGCGATAGCCCTATAGCAAAATATCTTTCCTATGATGACTGTGTGCTAAATTGTATGCTTTTATCATTAGATTTTTCACCAATCTGCCCTGACAGGAACATGATGTTTGTGCCCTAGGGCAAGACACTCTACTACAATTACCTCTCTCCACCCAGGACTATATTGGGAACCTGTGAGGATCGAGGCTAAATTCAATGCTTAATTGTATCATCAACTTAACAATGTTTCCATTAATCTGCCTTGGTAGGGTAATAATTGTAAACGGCACTTTGAGATTGTTGATACAGCAAAAAAGCACAATATATTTAAGCATCACTATTATTTTTTATGGTTAAGAAATGCGAGTGAAAAACGAGACTGAACTTTCTGTCATCCTGGAGAGAATTTCTTACCGAGGCAAAAGGTGTGATATCTACATTCATAGACAATCGATTGGACATCCCGCTATTAGGCAGCCCTGCACGGGTCCGATCTTTTTTCCGGATCAAAACCTGCAAAATTAAGAAAATAAAAAAAAAATTATAGGTGTGAGTTTGTGAAACTGCAGATTTAGCAGAAGATTTAAATATGCAAATGAAACTAAAACGTTTTTTAAAGCTTTTTGGGGGGTCTCCACATAGCAATTTATAACTTATGAATAGGTCTCCACAAGGTTTCACGAAATAGATTCTTGAACTTTTACAAAAAAACTAGGAATTATTAGGGTATATTTAACAGTCGCAAATTGAAGCTTGAGGTTTATGGAATATTGGGTTAGGGTTACAACCCAGTAAATTAATCCTAGTTGAAATAGGACCACTTTAAAAATAGCCCTCGACGTTAAGATAATTTTGAACACAAGAGCAAAAATAGGTCTCCACAAGGAAACAATGTGGAGGAGAATGTGTCGACGACAAGTTGTAGTCCTATGATTAACCCTAACTCCCTCACGGCTTTTACTAGAAAGTATCCTAAATCCGCCACAGTCCACCAATTTTGGTTTGCAAAAACTGCTGGTGTCCTGAGTCCATCAGACTCCACCAGTATGCATTCTGGAGAGATCCTGAGTCCATCATACTCCACCAGCAAAAGTTTGATGGACTGTGACGGATTCAGGATACCTAGGTGGCATACAAAAAATTGCAGTGCGTTTCTCCATAGAGTCCATCACAGTCCATCACCTGAATTTCTGTATCCTGAATCCATCACACTCCTGCAGTAACGCTAGGCTTAAAATCCTCAATCCATCACACTCCTCCAGTTGGTTCAATATGGAGGTATCCTGAATCCGCTAAAATCCTCCAAAACAGGAAATGGATTTTGATGGACTCAGGGTGGTTAGGGTTAAAGACTTACTGTTTTTTTTAAGGTTGGTGTCATGTCACAAAAGTAGTCCATCTCAGGCACGTCATCGTTATCGGGTGGGCCAGCTCCTGTTGGAGCCATGTCCATGGGCGTGGCCCCGGGCGTGGCCCCTGGGCCTGTATGAGGGTTGCTGGGTTCAATGATAATACCTGTTGGTGCACCTACGTAATCCCAATCATCCCAATCGGCAATGTCCACCTACAATGAAAATGAAATAGGAAAAATATTCAAGAAATGTGTCAGGCACAAGGCCGAAGGCCGAGTGGTATATGGGACACAGATGCACTATATTCTTCTGAATCGCAGCGTCCGACCAAATTGCTAAGTATTGATAAGTATACAATCGATCCACAACATGATATTTTGGGGGATTTCAAGACACAGTGCCCCTATAATCTTGTTAGTTTATATTGACGCATGGCTCACATTTCTTTCATGGAGCGAGTCCCCTGCAGCTGCTGGCGTGCTGATGTTGCTAGCAAGAATCGGCAGGTTGTCGTCGCTTTTGTTCCGTCGGTGAAATCTGCTGAAGACGATCCGTTTCAGGAAGCCTAAAACCACAGCGAGGAAACTGCAAAGGAACCACTTGTTGAATCGCAATGCCGTCATTGCTGATGTGACCTTTGACCTTTGGTAACTTTTCCTATAGAAAACGGAGCACAGTAAATGTCAAAATGTATACAGTATTTAGTAAGTTTGTGACTTAGTTTATTAGGTGATTTTATCTTACTGTAAATTCCCTCACACCCAAACCATCACCCCTCCTACCCCCCCCCCCCCTTTCCCTCCAATTATGTTGCCTTGCCAGGCCTCTTCAAGGTTTTCATGTATTTATTCCTTTGGTTTTACGCCCGAGTCCTAGATAAGTTGATGGTGAACTGTGATTTCATCCTTTTAAAGTGTAATAATATTGTATTTGATGTTTTAAACCGGAGTATTTGTAAATGTTCTTTTAGTTTTACTGAATGTCATGTGATTGTCAATATTATTATTAATAATATTATTATTAAAAAAATGAATAAAACAAAAAGCCAGGTATTTGCAGTGCATTCTCTAATTTAAGAGCTTACCTTTAATAGCCGAAAGTTAGACTATGTTAAACAAATTAATAATTGCTAGTAGTACTACTAGTACATGTATTACTAAATCTTGGCACTTTTTGGCAGTATGTTCCCGTAAAAATTGCCACGTCCAACTTCATGCTGCGCTTGCAAGTTGGCCGTCATGTTGATTGCGCCCTCTATAGATCAGTTTGATAAATTAACGTCACTCGCGCGTACTCGTCGTACTCGATCGTACTCGTAGGGCTGCCGCGCGGGACGTACATACGACCACGGTACGACGTACGTGCCTAAAATCTACAAAGAACCAAGTCAGGCCCGTACGCAGGATTTTGTATGGGGGGTTGCGAATTTGTACTGATGGGACCAAAAATGAAACCAAACATTTTCTGGCCAGTATTGTTATTTTTACATCAAAATACCATTATTTACCCCGAAAAATGTGGACTTTTTGGTAATTTGGGGGGCGAATTTGTACTGATGGGACCAAAAATGGGACCAAAATTTTTCGTGTGCCTGCAGTACAGTTATTTCTACATCAAAATACCATTATTTATCCCGAAAATGTTGACCTTTCAGTAATTTGGGGGGGTGCGTACGCACCCGTCGCACCCCCCCCCCCCCCCCCCTGCGTACGGGCCTGCAAGTTGCATTTGCTATAACTAGTTTATAACTTATTTCCTCCCCGTTCTACTAAATAAATAAAAACCGAGACCAATTTTACAATTCCAGCCTTTTTCCAACTTGACTTCAAATACTGTAACAATAGTCTCGAGAGTATAGGTACGGGTATGGGGCCTTTGGGGCGAGGGGGGGGGGGGGGGGGGGGGGTCCCTCGGTATCATATCGCGCTGGGTGTATCTCGTGAACTCATTGCTACTGCACAAGATGCCACCTAAGATGGCGGCTACGCATAGGGTCTATATTGTACCAGACGAGCAAAGAGGAAAATGGTATAAAACTGAAAACAAATAAAGAGACCAAAAAAATGTATTGTCTGTACAGTATTTTGAAATTTTTATTGATGCATTTAGAGAAAAAAAATTAATGATTTTATCCAAGTTATCAAATATTACAATAACATTTAACAATGGTTTTTAATACTTAAATAATAATAAATAAGACTTCCGTTTAAGAATTTCTATTGACAAAACTGAACATGCAAACAAGTTCAAATAAACTGATGACCAAAATCAAACCAAATCAATGCTTAAGATATACATGTGAAACATTTTTTTTTTAATTTCCAAAATCCCAACAAAAAATCTTAAATTCAGGAAAAAATCCTGACACATCACACCCCTGATGTGTAGTTTAGGATGACCAAATCAATGCTTAAGATTTATCAGCGTCCTTCAGCTTTTCAGCTTTAAGTGCAGATGATTATTTTTAGCTTCCGAAGTTTTGTAAAATTAAACAGGTTACAACTGTACACTGTGAATAAAAGTTGGGTAAAACATTACTGGCATCACATTATTGGATAATTCAGGTCCAAATTTACTGAGTATTTAGAAGAGTTTGCCCATGATTGTAGACAGTTGATATGTTGAATCTAACTGTGCCCTTTTTTTAGTTTGATGTTAGATCCAAACAGAGTCTAACTTGGCGTTATTTACCAGAAACCAGATAGAATACGATCTCATGAATGCTTTCCGTAATATGTAAATAATATTGTAAATATGTTAATAATATTGTAGGCAGTTGATATGTTGAATCAACGGTTCCTTCATTTTCGGTTTGCTGTTCGATCCAACAGAGTCCAACCAGACATAATGCCATCTCATGAATGCTTTCTGTAATATGCAAAATGAGCTTACGGAAATGTCAAATAGTTGGATTCTGTTGGATTTAGCAGGGTTAGGGTTAAAACATGTAGACAATTTGGTCAAGGAATTCCTTGTGGGATAATGAAGGATATTGTGTCGGCTGTGACGCCCCATCGGGCCCGATTCAACTGGAATAGCGTGATCCAGGTCACAAGGGCTGTCGTCCATATGACCGTTCCTATGCATGACCTGATAAGATCTGCGTGGAAAAAACAAAGCACTAATTGAAGTATAAAGTGGTGATTAAAACATCTGCGCTCGGAAGCAAAAGGTCGCGGGTTCCAGTCTCGCCAAACTCGCAGTCGGTGACAGCACCCATCAAGTTAGCCCTAACCCTCCAGAGTAATTTGGCTAGATACCCTGTCAGACGCAACAGCTGAAAATTGCTATACCAAACAAAATCTGTGAATCCTGTGATGTTCGATATAGCGGTATTCTACTGTAATTTTTATTTTATACAAAATTGATACTCACGAGTACCTGCTCTACTTGAACAAGTACTCAAGTAGATGAATAATTCATGAGTAATCCAATGAGTAGCACAAACTACTCGTGAGTACTCGGCCAGCATTATACTTACACTTTTTCATTTGCTTTTGTTCATTGAAGGGGGGTTTGATGAAGGCTTCTTTGAAGAACCAAACGAAGTTAATGAACCAAAGGAACGGTAGAAAAAAAAATCCACCTGGCAGAGGAATATTGTAAAAAAAAGTGGTTAGATTTGTGCACTTTACACTTACATTTACATTTTTATACTTCCAGAACTGCAAGGTCTTACAAACTTTAAAGTAAGCGCAGGGGAACCGGTCTATTTCAGCAACTTGGCGTTATTTACCCGTAACCCAACAGAATGCGATTCCGAATGCGTTCCAGAATATGATTAACAATTGAATTGCCTGCTCGAACAGGTTCCAACTGAAATGTCAACTAATTGGATCCTGTTGGATTCGTTAGGGTTAGGGTTAGGTTTTGGATCAATCGACACGATTGAGAGTCCTGAAGTTTCAGACTAGAAATAATGCATAAACTAAAAACTCACCAACATAATATTTACGGCATAACTCCAGTTTATCCGTGTCGGAAACTCTCTCTAGATTCATGATTGTGTCTAGTCTGTTGTGATTTCTGTGAGTTCACCTGCTAAATGCCAAAAAACCACAAGATTCTTTTTCATTTGATTCTGAATATAACTACAAATACACTGTCGCAATTCGCATGGAGACCTGACTTGTTGCCTACATGTATCAAGCAATTTTTACATTAGTTCGGCAGTGCCAGACTAGTGCTGCATGACAATAATGACATAATAAATAGGAACGTGTATTAAAATATTAACAAATAACAGAGTACCCAAGTACAGTAAACAATGACCTGAATCTCGTAGGGCCTAATGTGCCTGTGTTGGGTACCCAACACAGGCATTTATTGAAGTAGTCTAAGTAACTTTACTTTTATCTAAAAATTGATTAGAAAAAAATATATTTTAGAGCTGCAAGAATATTTAAACTGACATGAATTATCTCCTAATCACTTTTAATTATACATGTACCCCCAAATACCGTGAGCACAGCGCCCTCTACGTTCACTAATACAGCCTATTGTACTGTACTCGGCTCCATACATGTAGGTTTATGCACAAATGACGTTCAGATTTGTCATCATCACCAGATCACTCACTTCCGGTACTTTAATGTGCTGAGAATGTCAAAAAGATATATCAGATTAACCTGTTTTTAAACAGCAACAATGAATGCAACCCGACGACAAATCTACAAGCTACATGCATCAAATTTAAGAATAATTTGTTTACATTTTGTAGTTGTTGTACTAACTTCTTTTTACAGCTCCGTTCGCGATCGCAGGTAGTTCTGTAGTTCATGTGAAGCCGGAAGTGAATTCATCATAAAAGATTTACCGAGACTATCATTAAAACATTAATCAACAATATTAACTTTGGTTCTTTTTAGTTTAATATAAAATTCTGCTATTTGTTTTAATATTAAAATACAGTAAAAATGTCCATGGAGTATAAAATATTATTCTTTTTTTTCACAAGAATTTTGTACTTTTGAGCGAGACCAATAAGGATCTCCAATACCGTTGTTAAACTACGGTTTTATCTGTTGCGCTTGGTTCCAGTTTCAAGTAGAACTATACTTTTAAAAACAAAATAAGTAACGTTATTTTGTGATGTAGTTAAGTACCAGTTTATTAGAGACTAAGGTTGACAATGTTTCAATGATGGTTCTTTTATGAAAAAGGACACTAAGGTATTCCAAAACCAGATCTGGAGCACAGTTGTAAATTATTCCGGCGTTTCAAAACAGTGAAGCAGTACAGCAGCATCTATATCTGCGCGTGCGCACGTACAAACAATCAGTCCAATCAACACATGCAAGATGGCGGAGTATTTGGCGTCGATTTTTGGAACAGAAAAAGACAAGTAAGTCTACCTCTTTTTTGACGATATTATCATTATTTTTATATTGTGGAATTATTGCTGTTAAGTTGGTCTTTATTACAGATAGTTTTTATTAATTTTAACTAAAGATTGTTGTGATTTGTTATTGTTTTTTAGTGTAAAGTTTATGCTGGCGCTCGATCGCGGGTCATGCGGGTACGGGTGGCGTGCTTTCGTTTTTTCGAACAGTCAGTTAAGTTGCACAACGTGAACGCCAACTTGTCCACGAACACGGGGGGGGGGGGGGGGGGGGGGGGGGTGGGTACCTTCGTACTCGAACTCGTCTTCAAGCTCGACATTTTGTACTCGGTTTCTGTACTTAATTATACAATATGATAATAAGCCAATTTGGTATTCCAACTGCACATGCGCACATTTTCCCTTGACGATATTTCTTTCGATATAAACATTTCATCGATTGCGTGCAAAAGCATAGCGGGGTACCAGCAAATTTCAAGAGATCGTCGTGTTTTAAAGTTACTAAGTAACATATTTTTGTTTACGTTTTGGTGTTTTCAGCCGCTTTGTGTGGCCAAACTTTTGTTCGAACAAATATTATTATTTATTTTTTTCGATTTCACAAGAAAATGTAAAAAATGCGGATTTGGTTACCACGTCCCCCATAGCCTTGTGTGCATTTGTCTGCCGTGTTTGTATCACTTGACCTCCTTGAGAAAAATTGTTGAATCTTGTTGTGCACATGCGCAGTCGGAACTCCAAAGTGGCTTATATCGATTGTTTTCTGTTTTCAAAACTAAACTTTAAATTAAAAAAATTAAAAAACTTAGAATCAAACAAATAGAAAATAGGGAATGTTGAGAGAAAAAGAATCGTAGGAACCGAACAACCTCAAAATTCCTTCCTTTGGCAAAGAGGATTTTGGAGGATTTAGGAAGTTACTTTAGGGTTAAATATGTTTTCACGACCGTGATAACGGAAGTGTTTTTTGTTTTTTTCAAGGGTCAACTGTTCCTTCTACTTCAAGATTGGGGCCTGTCGTCATGGTGACCGATGTTCAAGACTTCACAACAAGCCGACGTTCAGTCAGACGATTGTGCTGTCCAACATCTACCAAAACCCTCAGAACACTGCACAGAGCGCAGACGGAGGACACAGTAAGAAAATAACTACGTATCCCTAATAATCCTCATGTAGTCTGGTTCCCTGACCTAACATGTATCCCATCCCTAATCCTCACTTTTTGTGCATGGTCACTTTGGTGAATTTTGGCAGATTCTGTACTTAAAGGGTTAGAGTTAATTTTCTCTTTTTTGTTCTCTCTACTAGTTACGAACATTTCCGATGTAGAGATGCAGCAGCATTTTGACGACTTCTTTGAAGAAGTCTTCACAGAGTTAGAAGAGAAGTACGGTGAAATTGAAGAAATGAATGTCTGTGATAACCTTGGGGACCATCTGGTTGGCAACGTGTACGTCAAGGTGAGTCATTTTGAGTTTTATGTGAGAGTTAGAAGAGAGGAACGGTGAGATTGAAGAAATGAACGTCTGTGATAACCTGGTTGGTAACTTACAAATCAACTATTATTGTTTCTGCAGTATCGTCGGGAGGAAGATGCAGAGGCTGCAGTGACGGATCTCAACAATCGTTGGTTTAATGGCCAGCCAATCAGAGCAGAGCTGTCCCCGGTGACGGACTTCCGTGAGGCTTGCTGTCGTCAGTATGAGATGGGGTAAGAATTCTTTACTTCAAACAAATTTTAATCCTAACCCTCCAGGTTATTTGGGCTAGAAACCCTGCCAGACGCAGCAACATGTACCATTTGTCAAGTGACAAGCCTGCCCAGTGCAGCAAGATGCATCAGGACATCTCGTAGCCAAACTGCCTCAGAGTCTGTGGTCA
Source organism: Crossaster papposus (assembly GCA_037893245.1). Lineage (NCBI taxonomy): Eukaryota > Metazoa > Echinodermata > Asteroidea > Velatida > Solasteridae > Crossaster > Crossaster papposus. The sequence continues at coordinate 4,331,279 of JBAIAA010000195.1, read as the reverse complement.
CCCAAAGCAGCAGGATCCAACTGTGACATTGTTCGATGAGGACTAGCTCTCAATAGACATGGTCTTTAACCCCTTGAGTGCTATGTCCTAAATCTGCCAAAATGTGCCATGCAAAAACTGCTGGTGTCCTGAATCCACCCCTCCCACCAGTATACATTCTATACATACAGAAAGAGTCCAATAAATGTTGTTTTTATTTCAGAGAGTGCACGCGAGGTGGCTTCTGTAACTTCATGCACCTGAAGCCAATCTCGCGCCAGCTGCGTCGCGACCTCTACGGCCGACGCAAAAAGGGCGGTGGCCGCCGGTCACGTTCTCGCTCGCCGAGCAAGGAACGGCAGCAAGACGGGAGATCGCGCTCACGAAGCCGAGAACGCCCTCGACGGCGCGAGAGGTCTAGGGATCGTGAACGCTCGGGACGATTCTAGAAACTATGTACTAAACACATAGTGATGTACATGTATTGTGGTTAACCCTTATTAAAGGCATGTAGGTTCATGTACTTTTATGTCGTTTCCAATAATGACACCACTTATTATAATCAAAGGCAAAACAAATAGTTGAATACCAATCACAAACAATATACATGTACATCACCATACAATTGGGCTTGTAGGCCAATCCTGCTTTTCCAAGGAACAATTTTGACGCTAAGCAAATTTTTGTGTGCTTTGCATCTCCATGAAATTGGCCCCAAATGTCTTAAAGAACCACAAAATGTCGAAAAGGTTAATCAATTATAAAAAGAAATATCTAAGCGAGAATTCTCTCATAAATTTATGTGAACTAGTTTGCAGTTTTCATATATTTGAAGCGCTTTCTTAAATTAAAAAGTACTCCAGCTGGTAACGTTTTTTTGAGAAAAACAGTATAATTCTGATTTTTAATTGTGAACATTATCTCTTCATAATAAGAGATTTTTGCGATTTGAATGACATCTGGTACATTTGAACTTTGATTTTTCCAGACCAAAGAAACTATATCACGAGATTTGGGACAAGAAGCAACTCCCAGGTCTTGTTTCATCCATTGTGAACAATGTATTGGTGCCGAGTGTCTCTTATGCAACAAGCAAGTTAGTGTACCAGATATTATTCAAATTTACCTTGCAAATGACATTGTGTTAAATTTTTTGTATATATACCTTTTTTGTAGTTAGGTGATCTATTAATTTCTTCTTAATGTACCAAAAATCTGTTCTGTTTTAAAAAAAGGAGCTTTCTCAAAGTTTTGGTTTGTTAAAAATCTGGTAATTGTTTGTAGGTGATCACCTTATTAGATGTATTTTTGTTGCATTTGCTTGAAAACAACACATTTTCTGGAATAGCTTAACCAAAATGCTTCCACAAAATGGCAAATTTTTCATTCGTACCACTTAAATGAAAAACAATCTGTTTTTATCATGCTAAGGTACACTTGATGTTTGTATAAACTATAAAGGTAATTTTTGAAGTAGGTGAAATAAATCTGTTTGTGTAACCCAAGAAAAGCAAACTTGCTCTAATTTCTTTATCCGTTAAAGGTGTGTGTGTGCATTTTGCATAAAACGGGCCAATCCTCCCCCTAAGACAAATACTCTAAATTGTCCTTGCTAGTCTGTGCTGTGCTGCGATTTTAGAACCTTTTTATTAAGACAAGGCCCAATATAGCTACACATGCGTATTTACTGTTTGTAAATAGCGGATGGCACGTGATGGTGAATAGACCAGTGAGAACTTGGCTCTCAATCATGAATGTAGTCAATCTAACAGACCACAGACCTAAGATCTAATGATGTAATGATGTTTCCTATAAACCCGTCTGTCCCTAATTAGTCTGGCGTCTCGACTTAGGAAAACGCATATGTAAACAAAGCCACAACGTCATTAGAACTTAGTTAATACAGAATAACGAGTTAGCCTTAGAAAGATTCGTTCAATACATATGTCAGTTAAAAGTAGGATACACCATTGGTAATTGCTTGTATTATCAGGAATGGATGGATTATATAGTAAATATCCTTTAACTGACCTGTCCGAAGTTTTACAATCATGATGCCGAGAAAAGCAAGAAAAACGACGTTCGTTTTCAACCTGTGTAAGGTAGTGGTTCTTATAATGATCTTACGACGATCGCGATTTTGCCACTTTGCATTATACTAGGAAATTATTCCACACTCCTGATTCCACAGTTAGGGTTGCTGAAAGATTTTTTTTTATATATCTTGAAGAAATCTTTATATGAAGGAGCAAATAACTTAGGAATCTTTATGGGATACAATTTAAGTAAAGTTATACATGTACATACATGTACTTAGAAAGATTTGCGGTAACACCATGTGAAAGGATCTCTTTTGAGAAGAGGTAGGGTGGTTCTGATAAGAACCGGTGGTTTTAACTCGACGTTTCGACTAGTATGCTCTGATCGTCCTCGGGTGGGGAGGTGCCAGACTGCGATGGAGCGCTAGTATAGGCGGGTTCAGTGATGCGTGGAAGAGAATGCTGTATCTCTGGGTCAGTGATGCAGGAAAGGATGCTGGTGTGGGTGTAGTCTTGGCTTGTAGAAGAAGGCGCCAGATGTTGCTAAGATGGAATCTTATGTCTTGTGGAACAGTTATACAGCAATGTTTTCCCCTTAGGGTGTTTATTTTTAATCAGTGATCAAATTTCTGCGGTCATAGCTGCTCACCGTTCCAGAAAAAAAGGCACTAGAAAAAACACTACTCCACCGAATCGGGTGATCTTGGTATCATTGTTCATCTAGAAACATTTTCTGGTCGGAGGGTACAGAAAATTAGGCCAGTCAGGTTTTTCTTTTGTACAACCCCGTATATATAAAACAAATTATGCATTTGCCGGACTCCCTCTGATACAAAAATAATTCATTCATTCATTCAATTACTTCAAATCCTGATAAAAAATAGACTGATTAAATCTTCATTACAACAAATATCGTCACAAATTTTACTATAAACTGGCCTTCATTTCCAAGACTTTTTCCGGGTCAAGTTTGACGTTGGTACCGATGAGAACGTGCTGGTTTTCACCTCGGAGAATCCCGTCGTAATCAGGATTGTACGGAAGACCTATCAACAGAACAACAAACATGTCACTTTTAACTAGTTCAAGTCAGAAAACGTGAACGTGTACATGTACACACACAGTTTTTTAAAATTCTAAACGAATGACGGATAAACACGGCACAAGTAAAGCTGGAAATACCTGTCAGCGACCGGCTTGCAGCGAGCGAGGCCGGAATTATCAGGGTGTGCTACCCACAGATGCTGGCCTGAACCTGGTTCGGATTGAGGTTCATGAAAAACAATCTCCTGCCTGGGCCCGGTCAATGTCGATATAATCCCAGCAGGGACTAGTTAATGATTGGATGCCACTCACTCATCAGCAGCTACTGATTGCTCGTTTTACGTCTTGTATAAAGGTTGAAGTATTTGTCATTTGTGCATCTTTTATTAAAGCTTTCGTTTTAATAAAGCAGTAAAAAGGCCCAAAATCTAAGGACAGGTATACGTACGTACGGCAGGTAGGTGATAGATTGTACCTTGGATGATACAAGCATGGAATTGAGCAAACGTCAGAGTATGTCATGAGAAAGATATTTGAATATAGAGCCATCGCAGATTTGTCTGTTGAAGAAATCTAGGTGAAATAACGATCAATGACAGCCATTTAACACATTTCAATACAAATCCCAAACCTCTAACTAACCAAGTTGAGAGGACAGGAAGGCCAGTGTCGCATGGAGGTTGAGCTCCAAGGCAAGTCTGGGTTCTAGACTGCCAGCAAACTGCATCAGTCTTGCCATGGACGGTCTGAAGAGAGTAGCGAAGTCAGTCTGACTTAGATGCACCGTCCCACTGCAATCAAACATCAAGGCATGCTTCAACAAAATAACATACTCTCCCCGATAAACATTCATGTTTTCATTTTATCTTGGCATTCCACAAGAACAAAATGATGAGAAAATGGGTTAAAATAAATTTTATTTACGACCTTTACATCCTTGTTCGATCACATTTGTTTTCATATCGCGTCCTTGTGTGAGAACACAACTGATCAACGACGTAAAGATTTACCTACCTACATTAGATGGCACACTATTTAGGCACGTTTTAATTATGCTTTAGGCTGGTTTCCTTTCAAACAGATTTTTGATATAGAATAAGTAAACGTGGAATTTTTGGTGATTTCAGGAAGGTAATGCCTCTTTAAGCTTATGTTGTGGTGACAGGTCACATTTACAGATGGCTCACCATATGGTGATCATTCTTCTGTCGTCTGTCGGCTCATTGAAGTCAGGAACCAATGGAATCATGCGAGCCACATTGGCCGGCCAATGAAACAGCTCGGTGTTGATCAAGAGCACCGGTTGGTCAATATTGGCGTACGTGGACTCCTCCAAGGGAAACATCCAGGCATCTAAAGCCACACCGCACCTTAAACAACAAAACAAGGATGGTTCTTAAATCCAAAGTCTGGCCGACTTTCAAGATTATCCTATTTACATCCTGACCTCATGGATGGTTCTCCAATCAAATGACCTTTGACCTAGCCGGAACGGCCATCTAACTTACTTGAATCGTTTGTCTGTGAACAATGTGCGTAGGGTAGTTGCTCCACCAAACGAGTGACCACATATCGCAACTTTTTCACTGTCAAGTTTTCCCTATGACAAGAAAAATTAAGAATGTAAAATGGGAGGCGTTCTCGAGAAATGAGACAGAACTGGGCACAGGGCACAGGGCATAGCGGAGAAAACTGCCAAATAATGAATGGGTGTTTTTGTTTAATTTCTGACCTACTGAGGCTAAATGACGAATGTCCCCCAAAATATTATTTCAAGTAATCGGATTACACACTTTATTGGGAATGGCTAAGAAATAGAGTCTATGACTTATATACTTTGAACATGCTTCCGTCAAACTCCTCATTGAGTGAGTTGACCACTGGTTCCCCGCTGTTCATGCGTAAGAGCAGATCAAGAGCTCGTATGCACTCCACAGTGCGCGTCTTGAGCTGCATGTGTAATAAGAACAACATAAGAAGAGGAACAATAGCCATTTGTATACCTGAATTTTAAGACCTGAAATAAAATCAGTCACACTGTAAAAAACCAATGTAGACAAAATGTACATTATCATTATTTATTTAGCAATTGGCCAGGATAACCCACAAAATCTTACGACTTATTTCCAGTGGGGTCTCAAGGTAGAAGTTGTGGAAGGAATTACCACTTTAGTGGTGGAAGGAAAACCCCAAAATAATATTCTAGGAAAACCCCCTAACTGAAAACCCAATACACATGTACATATATATTGGCCCAGGTAGGAATAGAACCCAGGCCACAGCGGTGAAAGAACTGCTACGCCAACCTGACTCCCAGACAGGATTCAAACCAGGGTCACAGCGCTGAAGGCGAGAAAAAAATCGCTACGCCAATTTAACGTTTATAGAATCCTTTAATTCCTTACCTGACTGTTTCGAATCTCAAAGTCGTCTCCTTCCACGAGAAGAATGGGAATCCATTCCTTGGCTCTGCCACCAGAGGGCGCCGCTGAGGCACTGTCTCCTTCGGTGACTGATTTGATGACATAAGTGGCACATGCTGACTTATCTCTGCGTACAAATCAAATACACAAATCAAATACACCATTCAAATCGTATATCAATCACCAATTCAAATCCTAAGTCAATCTCCAATTCAAATCAAATTCAATCTCCAATTCAAGTCACCCGCTATTTCAAAACGTAGTGCAAAAGGCATCCATTGGATTTGTTCATTCGATTTGACAAAAAGGCAGACTAATTAAAAATGGTAAATTGGGGTAGTATTTGAAATAAGGCACTTTTTTTCCTCACGCATTCACCAAAAGTCTAGTAACTTAAAGGTATTTCATAATAATTTGGTAGTTTTGTTTGTTGATGTTTGCCAAGGTTGTATATTCCATTTAAATTAAATTAAAACAAACTTGATGTACCTATGTTCAACAGCTGCGACAACGAATCCCTGAGATGCCATCTCCACACAAATTGACGAGTAGGAAGTCCGACAGGCGGCGAGGCCGTGGGAAAATATCAGGACGGGGAAAGGGGTGTCTGACTTGGCCAGGGGTGCGTTTTCTAAGGCTGGAATCTTGACGCCTCCTGTGGATTAGGAAGACGGCAAAAATGTCAGCAATTTGGTTTATGATTTTAACTAAACATATAGGACGTATATACACACAAGGTTTTCCCCAGATTTAAAACGGATGACGCATAAACACGTTATGAGCAGGGCCGGAAATGTCTATACAGAAACGAGCAGGGCTGGAAATGTCTGTCAGCAGCAAGCAAGGCCGGAAATGTCTGTCAGCAGCGAGCAAAGGCCGGAAATGTCTGTCAGCAGCGAGCAAAGGCCGGAAATGTCTGTCAGCAGCGAGCAAAGGCCGGAAATATCTGTCAGCAGCGAGCAAGGCCGGAAATGCGTGGGTGTGCTTCTCAGTACCATCGGCCTGAACCCGCCTGGAATCGAGTTTCGTTAAAAACAATTGTAGAATAATCTTGGCACGAACTGGTTAAGAACAAAATAAATGTTGGAATTCTGAAGAGCAAATAGTCATATACCTGTGAGATAATTCAAGAAAGAAGCTGTCATTTTGGCCAAGCTCTTAGACAACCTTGCGTAGGTAACAAACCCCTTGGCATATTCCAAACTTGGGAGCCAGTCTGGGTATGGTAATTTATCCTTGTGGGTGCTTACTTCGGGCGTGTCAGTTGGGTAAAAAAGCCGCATGAAACTTCTGCAAAAAGAACAAACGTCGCAATGTCGTCACTAATTGTTTACGATTAGGCAAAACCAGGTGAACAAGTAGGACACTAGTAGGTTTAAAATAAAATAATGGAATAAAAATGAGGTTGGCCAATATTAAACAAGTATATGTATGTTTAAAACTGGCTCATGGGCCTGGACGTGTTAATGCCCGAGCTTAGTTATATGCTTTAAGATTAGCAGATTGTTCTGCTATACGTGTAATTAGCTTTTCTGCTTAACCAGTTCGCATCGGAAGACGCGAACATTTTCCGTAATTCAAAACGGATGACAGATAAACAAGTCACGAGCAAGCTTGGCCGGAAATATCTGTCAAGAGACCAGCTTGAAGCGAGCAAGGCCGGAATAATCAGGGTGTTCTTCCCACGAATGCTGGCCTAAACTTGTTCCGCACCCATTCAATGTCAAAATAATCCCAACGTGGGAGCTGGTCCATGATCTTACCCCGAGAGGGTGCTGTCGACCATTACATCTCTGCAACCCACGGTGTACTTCCCACAGCCAGGCAAGATGCCCGTGTCTGCACTCTTTGTAAATGGCCACATGACGGCAACGCGACGGCTCCAAAGCGTCCAATCAAAGACGAGAAACCGCATGAATTACGTACACTGTGTCCTGATGACAGACACAAATAATACAATAATATAAATCATTAATTGTGGAAATCCAATACCTGGACTACCATATCAATAGATTTGTGCCTACAATTCAAAAGTAATGACAAATGACCTATAAAACAAATTAATGAAAAAAAATTATTCTATCATCACCGAGCCGACGCAGGGGATTATTTTTAACAAAACTCGATCCGAAGCGGGTTCAGGCCGATAGTATGGGGAAGCACACCCATGCATTTCCGGCCTTGCTCGCTGCTGACAGACATTTACGGCCTTGCTCGTGGCGTGTTTATGCGTCATCCGTTTAGAATCTTTGAAAAAAATTGCGTTTATATACGTCATCCGGCGCGAACTGGTTATATAATAATATAAACATAATAATATACCAATCTTGGAAACCGAAATAGACTAAGATTTCAAGTCATTTTGACTTGTCAACAACCGACAATCAAGGGTCGAAACTGCAGATCAGATGTACAGTTAATTATGGAAACTTGATAAAATACTTACGAGTACAAAACAGGAAACTCACACACAGAGTTTACGAAACCGTATGGTTCTACTTCAGCCGGGTAACTTCCACACTGGAGGGCGCTATATACCCCGTCAACAAGAGCGCAGCGTGCGAAGCGCGCGGGGCGGGGCCGTTTATTCCTCCATGGTTTATCCAAATCCAAACTTGTAATTTATGGCCACTTTCCTCTGAGATTACGTATTCTGTACATCGATACTACCGATTTTCGGTGGTTTTTTTTTTAATCGAGTTTTGTTAAAAATAATCCCGCGCGTCGGCTCGGTGATGTTAATAATCTCGGCGCGAACTGGTTAAAAGAGTGAAATTTTACTCTTTTGACTAGTTTTCACTCTGAAAAAACCCTCAATTTCACTCCTTGTTTAGTGGTTTTATAAGAGATTCAATCTTTTATTATATTTTACATTTAGAGAGTAATCTTCGAAACGCATGATTCATACACATGAATATTGAATATTGCCATGAATAATTATTACAATAGCCGATATTGAATTATTAAACACAGTGTCGATTTGTATTCTATTAATTAATACATAAATAGGCAAACTGTCCAACAACCAAAACTTGCGCAATTTATAGTTTTAACCTTCAAAATGAGACAAGGCCCAATTTAGCTACGCTTGGATATTACCAATTATAACCCGTCTGTCCCTACCTTGGCTGGCGTCCCAACTTCGCTCCCATTGAAAAACGCATTATGTAAACAAAGCCACATGACTTCATTAGGTCTCAGATAATACTATATTGTGATTAAAATGTTGTTAAAGTTAATGACACAAAGAAATTCATTTTTACTTGTTAATGAAAGTTAGTTAAAGTAAGTGAAAGTTAATACAGAATATAGCAAGTTAGCCTTCATTTACGAAAAAGATTGGACTCGCAAATTAAATTCGTTCAATAGGTCAGTTTAAAGCTAAAATCTACTTCCTTGGAATTTACCGACTTACCAGTTTCCGAGTTAATACTACTTCGAAAATAATTAAAACTACTGCAAACTGAATTGGTAGATAATATAATATTTGGACTATACATGTATATCGTAAAATCGGGGGTTCAATTTCCGTCTATGCTCATTATTTTATCGACTAATTTAGGTGGATTCCCATGGCAGCATTGAATTCATAATTTGTAGGTAAAGCTGTTATGCATCCACATGCATGTAAAATGTCTTTAAAATATTATTTTTTGCTATACTTTAAAATATCGATATCTACAACTTTTTAGAAGAAATAATTATTGTTATAAATATTACTCCGACCTCTTTTAATTGGAAGTAGCTCATTGATTTGCGTCTTGCATTTGTATTTCTGTCCCCTTTGTTATTTGTTCCCAGGGTCTTGAGAATCGCATTAAGGCAGGTAATGGTGTATAATATATATCTACATTAATATTATTATCATCTTGGAAGAAATTAGAAAATGATATAAATGTTAAAATCAACATATTTTGATTGCAAAACAACGTTTCCATTTATACACAGATATCCCTTTAAAAACAACTAGGATAAGATGTATTCGCGTCTAAAGATTATTGCTAGAGTTTAGGTACAACAATAACTCGATCTACTCCTTTTTATAGATCTTGGACATTAACATTTCATGGATATTGATTGCTAAAGGAGTTAAATGTAAATAGCTATACTAAGTCTAAGATGGTTGATGATTCACTTCCAGTGCGTGTAACTTCAGATCATAATTTGCACCGGGACAATTAAGTCTCAGAGCCAATGCTCCAAGCACTGCGGTGCATGCACTGCGGTGCATGTCAGGTACATTGTGGACACGTTCATTGAACTGTGTTTGCTTTTTCTAGAACCTCCACCTCCAACACGCACTCCACCCTCAGAAGCAGAAAGAGGCACACTAATCCCCTCTTATACTACTGGGCTGTCATTTCCAACAAGTCATCAATGACTTGTGGAAATATTCTTGATCAAGCCTATTGAGTGGGAATCGAATCATTTGGATCCTTTTAGTATGCAATAATACATCCGGTGTTTTCTTAAATTTGACTTGGCACGGAATGCTTTTCCACAGTCGCAAGAGAATGGTTTCTCGCCAGTGTGCTGCCTCTCATGCTCAATCATGTGATCCTTACGTCTGCCGACTTTGCCGCAGTAGCCACACTTGTAGACTTTTACCTGTCGTCTGCCAATCCCTGAGACCGATGGAGTGTTTTCACCCTCTGATCTGTGGGTAGGTTTCTCAGGAAGGGAGGGTTTCTCAGGAAGGGAGGGTTTCTCATGAAGGGAGGGTTTCTCAGGGAGGGAGGGTTTCTCAAGAGGGGAGCGTTTCTCAAGAGGGGAGGGTTTCTCTGGGAGGGAGGGTTTCTCAGAGAGGGAGGGTTTCTCATTATTGAGGGCTAGTTTCTCAGCACCAGTAAGCCCTTGAGAGCAAACTTGATAGCGAACTTGACACTGGTGGTGCTCATCTGGTACAACTAGCGGACTGTGCTGCTTGCTTGGGCTTCTATGATAAGACCTGCTTAGAGGCTTCTGTCGGGCAGCTAGCCTAGTGGGGCTTCCGACACCGGTTACTGTTGGGCTACAGGCTTTTGTTGTTTGGCTTGTATTTGATGGTAGGCTATGGTTTTGTGAAGTTTCCACCACCTTCCATCTTGAAGTTCTGGTAGCAGGAATCACCTCTGGGTGCCTATCTCTCAAATGCCTGTTCAGTCTTGATTTTCTCCTGAAATGAGCGTCGCATGTTGCACAATAAAACGGCATCTCTCCTGTGTGGGTTCTCTCATGCTCTACCATGTGAGTTCGGTTTCTATGGTTCTTCCCACAGTACTGACATTTGTAGATGTCTTTTAGAGGCATCTTTACCCTCTTAGCTGGCGTTATTTTTTTACCTTTCTTCTTAAGCATCGGCCTGTGTGAGGTTAAGTGTCCTGTCCAGGACGTCACTTTTTTACCGATTTTGCGGATCAGGGAAAGGTTCTTGATGTGGAGGCTCTCGTGATGCAGAAGACGAATGCGGGAAGACAGACTAACTTTGCAAACTTTGCAGCAAAATTTTGGTTTGGTACTAGAATGACGAGTCTCAGAAGAACTACCGGAGGGGAGATGTCTGTTGAGAACATTGGTGATAACATCTTTGTGCCTGGCTTTGACTTCCTTATGTGACTTCTTAACTACCGATGAGAAATCACTTCTATCTGATTTCCCACTCACGGTCGTCGCGTCGTGTTGTATCTGCATGTGTTTTGCCAGACGGGCCTTAGTAGAAGACATTTGGGGACGGAGTGGACAACAGTGCTCAGCTTTCAGGGCTGGCTTCTTTTTTGAGACTGGCGGTTTACCGCAGACTTCTCGAATGTGCCTCTTGACATTTCCCTTGTTGGAAAAATGTTTCAGGCACTTGTTGCACTGATGGGAATCACGCGATGTCGCTTTTGGCATACTGCTGACCTGACGGTCTAAATCATCATGCAGCTTGACCTCATGGTGGCTCAAGGAATCAGAATTGAGAAAGACTTTAGTGCAAACCCGACATTTGAACAAACTTTTCTTGTGGACGGAGACCCAATGTTTCAAGAGGTGTGCCCGCCTCTTGAACTCATACTGACACTCAGGACAGTGATGTGGCCTGTTATTGCTGGTCTTGTTTATCCGAAGTCGCTCATATTTTTTCCGGATACCTTTTGATGCTAACGTGGGTCGGCTCTTTTCCAATCTGGTGCCTGCTTGACCTTTACCTATGTGAACTCTCTGATGTTGTCGGAGGTCGACTCTGGTCGAACACACGACGCCACAAACATTACAGCTGCAGTGTCCTTTCTTGTGAGAGACTAACGCCATCTTGGCTGGGAATTTCACCTCGCACACATCACAGTGATGCCACTGATTCACTCTTGGACTTGCATGAGTGCTTTTTCCCTCCTGGGCAGAGTGAGCACCAAGTGAGAGACGCACGGGCAGTGGCACCTCAGGCTTGGCAGGTTTTTTTTTTTTTTTGGATTGGAGCTTTCTCGGCCAAGAATTGAATGAATGAATCTTAAATTGATGCGTCCAACATTCAGTAGCTGTGCAGAACCTCTTGCTGCAGCACGCACACGAAAACTGTTTGATGTTCTTGTGTCTGTTATTGTGATCATCCAAATGGCTGCCGCGCATGAATCGTTTCGGGCACAAAGTACAAGGGAATGGCCTCGTTGATGCTGCCAAGGTGTTGCTTTTTGGCAGCGTAATGGTACCGACAGGCGTATTGCTCTTGCTTCGAGTGCCAATCAAGCCTCCCTGCTCTCTGGGTTTTACATTTTTCTGACAATGCGGGCAATGGAAAGGTCGCTCAGCCGAGAACTCCCCAAACTTGAAAGACTGCTTGCAGTTTTTGCACTCATAAGGTTTGGTTTTAATTCCGCTCTGTGGAGTGTGAATGTCCTCTGTATCGGTACCTTTGGAAGTCCCACCTCCAAATGAACTATCATCCTTTTCATTGCCTGCGTTACCCTCAAATGTTTTGTTACCACAAGATTTATCCGTCAGAGCCGAGTCGAAGCCATTCTCTTCTCTTGGAGACTGGGCATGGATGCCGGATTGCAGGGTATCACCGAGGCTTATTTTCACAAGCGTCACCTGCACTCTGTTATTCACCAGATTTGCAAACAAGCTTTTCCTGTCTAGTTGACCTTGTGGGCATTCTGAGAGAAATGAGAAATTTATGATAAAGTTTAGATTTTTTATTTTATTTTGTTTTTACAGAGAGAAGACTCTTTGTAAATAATTATCATAATGACCATGGCTGGCCCAAATATAGTTGGGATGTAACAGTACTATTTGTTTCCTCACCTTCCCTGGAGCTCTCAGAGACTGAACCGCTGGTGTCATCCATAGAGGTTAAGGTTGGCTCAGTGTAGCCTGTCATTGCCACTGGCTGCAACTCATAACCCACGGTTTCCTCTGAATAACAAGAAGAGAATTGAAAAGGTGATCAAGGGAGAAAATAAGATAAAAGTTTTAGAGACTGTTATGGATCAATAAATAGTTGGGGCTGGTCCAACTAAAGGACCATGGCAGTAGTTGGGATGTAACAGTACTAGTTTTTTGCTCACCTTCCCTGGAGCTCTCTGAGACTGAACTGCTGGTGTCATCCGTAGAGGTTAAGGTTGGCTCAGTGTAGCCTGTCATTGCCACTGGCTGCAACTCATAACCCACGGTTTCCTCTGAATAACAAGAAGAGAATTGAAAAGGTGATCAAGGGAGAAAATAAGATAAAAGTTTTAGAGACTGTTATGGATCAATAAATAGTTGGGGCTGGTCCAACTAAAGGACCATGGCAGTAGTTGGGATGTAACAGTACTAGTTTTTTGCTCACCTTCCCTGGAGCTCTCTGAGACTGAACTGCTGGTGTCATCCGTAGAGGTTAAGGTTGGCTCAGTGTAGCCTGTCATTGCCACTGGCTGCAACTCATAACCTACGGTTTCCTCTGAATAACAAGAAGAGAATTGAAAAGGTGATCAAGGGAGAAAATAAGATAAAAGTTTTAGAGACTGTTATGGATCAATAAATAGTTGGGGCTGGTCCAACTAAAGGACCATGGCAGTAGTTGGGATGTAACAGTACTAGTTTTTCGCTCACCTTCCCTGGAGCTCTCTGAGACTGAACTGCTGGTGTCATCCGTAGAGGTTAAGGTTGGCTCAGTGTAGCCTGTCATTGCCACTGGCTGCAACTCATAACCCACGGTTTCCTCTGAATAACAAGAAGAGAATTGAAAAGGTGATCAAGGGAGAAAATAAGATAAAAGTTTTAGAGACTGTTATGGATCAATAAATAGTTGCGGCTGGTCCAACTAAAGGACCATGGCAGTAGTTGGGATGTAACAGTACTAGTTTTTTGCTCACCTTCCCTGGAGCTCTCTGAGACTGAACCGCTGGTGTCATCCATAGAGGTTAAGGTTGGCTCAGTGTAGCCTGTCATTGCCACTGGCTGCAACTCATAATCTACATTTTTCTCTGAATAACCAGAAGAAAATTGCAAAGGTGATAAATGGAGAAAATAAGATATAGGTTCTTGAGACTGTTACGGATCAATAAATAGTTGGGGCTGGTCCAACTAAAGGACCATGGCAGTAGTTGGGATGTAACAGTACTAGTTTTTTGCTCACCTTCCCTGGAGCTCTCTGAGACTGAACCGCTGGTGTCATCCATAGAGGTTAAGGTTGGCTCAGTGTAGCCTGTCATTGCCACTGGCTGCAACTCATAATCTACATTTTTCTCTGAATAACCAGAAGAAAATTGCAAAGGTGATAAATGGAGAAAATAAGATATAGGTTCTTGAGACTGTTACGGACAAATTCAAGGACAAGTCTAAGAATACGTCCATCAATACGATATGTCCTTTTTATACCATTGGATGAGATTTGATCGGATTTTGTCCTCCAAACTAAAGTCGTACTGTTTTTATTTGGCCCTAGGCCTCACCGAATTTTGGTATTTCGTGATCTTCTACTTCTTGCTTGACGATATTGTCCAATGAGGTCGACGATGGTCCTACTGCTATAAAAACGGCACAAATGAACAAAACAAACATACTAAAGAATGTAAGATGAGCAATTACAGTCTGGTTCCCAGACCAAATAATTCTGACTATTTCTGACGAATCTTTAGGTCGGGTAGCCGCCAATGTCACATGACATTTTAAGTAATTTTTGGCCCAAAAAAACTGAAGTCAATAAATTAAAGAACAACAATTTTGTTTGGCCAGTTTTAACCAGTTTGCGCCGGGATTATTTTAACATCACCGAGCCGACGCGCGAGATTATTCTTAACGAAACTCGATCCAAAGCAGGTTCGGGCCGAGGGTACCGGGAAGCACACCCACGCATTTCTAGCCTTGCTCGCTGCTGACAGACATTTCCGGCCTTGCTCATGGCGTGTTTATGCGTCATCCGTTTTGAATCTGGGAAAAACTTTGCATTTATATTCGTCATCCGGCGCAAACTGGTTAAACAAGTATGGGCCAGCCCACGATAATGGTCAATTGTTTGTAGTTCCACAGTACATGTAATACGTAAACTGTTTACACACATGTAACTAAACACACAAGTATATGTACGATACCTGGATAGTCTGTGATGGGGGTAAAGTTAGAATCATCCATGGTGCTTGGCTCACTAAAATCTAAATCAATAAAAAAACCATTTACATCAATGGATGCTAATTCTATCTTAAAGTGTCTGAAGTCGACCCTCCGACCAATCTTAAGTTAAGACGATTTCAGCCGGGTTGCCAAGGAAGATTGGACGTGTTGAACGTGTCTTAACTTAAATCGATCCAAGGATGTGTCATGAGTTAATACGAGTAACTCTTTCTACGGTTAAGACACATCTTAGCATTTTGCAAAATCAGTCGCAGGTCTACAAAAAAAATCAAAACAATGTTACTATACCATAACTATATTCCGCTGTTACTACGGTAACCTCGTTGTTCCCCTCCCAGGCCTCTTTGATGTCCTGCAGCACTGCAATCCGTTTAGCGAAAGTCTGTTCGTCGATGAGATTGGTCAGTTGCGTAACAAGCTGGAATGCGAGGGCGCACTTGTCTGACTGGGTCAGCGAGGGCATCAAGGCTGTTAGGGTTAGCGCGGTCATGACTGCAGATAATGATGAACTGCTCGGTCAAGACTGGACGTTGGTGTCAGGCAAGACGTGCTGTAGTGTTATAAGCAAGAAAATTAAACAGTTTACTTTCAACAGAATGGGCCTTATTCACCAAAAGAAATGTAGCCAAACTACTTTTATTTAAGACCCTATCTAGATGAGATTATTTAGGTGCATAATTAACCAATAAAAATAGATACAGTCCCTAGTTTTTCGTTTTTCGTATACTTTAAATTTTTCTTATTCACAGGTCTACCATCTTAAATCCGATGCTAAATCCAAAATTTAAAAAACAGGAGTTCTAGGGCCAGGCCCCACTACTGTAGATTAGTTGACGAAACCCGGAACACTTTATTCCAGCCACAGTGCAGAACAGATTGAAAGAAAACAACTGGTTTTTGTTTTGATAAAATTTGACCCATGTGTTCCAAGGTTATGATTGTTTATTGCTGAGCCCCAAAGTCCACAAAAAAACAAGGACTGGTTTCCTAGCAACCATCAATCACTTATCTCACTTTAAAGGGGTCTTTTGTTTCACAAACCACATAGGCTGTAGAGTGTTTTTTTGTTTGTTTTATATTTCAATTTGTTTTATATTAAGATTTCAAGTCATTTTGACTTGTCAACAACCGACAATCAAGGGTCGAAACTGCAGATCAGATGTACAGTTAATTATGGAAACTTGATAAAATACTTACGAGTACAAAACAGGAAACTCACGACACAGAGTTTACGAAACCACCACTACTTCAGCCGGGTAACTTCCACACTGGAGGGCGCTATATACCCCATCAACAAGAGCGCAGCGTGATAAGAGGGGCGGGGCCGTTTATTCCTCCATGGTTTATCCATGGAGGAATAAGAAGTTTATCCAAACCTAAACTTGTAATTTATGGCCACTTTCCTCTGAGATTACGTATTCTGTACATCGATACTACCGATTTTCGTTGGTTTTTTTTTTAATTGAGTTTTGTTAAAAATAATTCCGCGCGTCGTCTCGGTGATGATGTTAAAATAATCTCGGCGCGAACTGGTTTAAAAGAGAGAAATTTTACTCTCAATAGTTTTCACTCTGAAAAAAACTCAATTTCACTCCTTGTTTAGTGGTTTTATAAGAGATTCACTCTTTTATTATATTTTACATTTAGAGAGTTATCTTCCAAACGCATGATTCATACACGTACACATGAATATTTAATATTGCCATGAATAATGATTACAATAGCCGATATTGAATTATTAAACACAGTGTCGATTTTATTTTCTATTAATTAATACACAAATAGGCAAACTGTCCAACAACCAAAACTTGCGCAATTTATAGTTTTAACCTCCAAAATGAGACAAGGCCCAATTTAGCTACGCTTGGATATTACCATGATATTACTAATTATAACCCGTCTGTCCCTACCTTGGCTGGCGTCCCAACTTCGCTCCCATTGAAAAACGCATTATGTAAACAAAGCCATGACTTCATTAGGTCTCAGATAATACTATATTGTGATTAAAATGTTGTTAAAGTTAATGACACAAAGAAATTCATTTTTACTTGTTAATGAAAGTTAGTTAAAGTAAGTGAAAGTTAATACAGAATATAGCAAGTTAGCCTTCATTTACAAAAAAGATCGGACTCGCAAATTAAATTTGTTCAATATGTCAGTTTAAAGCTAAAATCTACTTCCTTGGAATTTCCCGACTTACCAGTTTCCAAGTTAACTTCGAAAATGATTAAAACTACTGCAAACTGAATTAGTAGATAATAAAATTTTTGGACTATACATGCATATCGTAAAATCGGGGGTTCAATTTTCGTCTATGCTCATTATTTTATCGACTATTTTAGGTGGATTCCCATGGCAGCATTGAATTCATAATCTTTAGGTAAAGCTGTTTAACATCCACATGCATGTAAAATGTCTTTAAAATATTATTTTTTACTTTAAAATATCAATATATACAACTTTTTAGAAGAAATAATTATTTTTATACATATTACTCCGACCTCTTTCAATTGGAAGTAGCTCATTCATTTGCGTCTTGCATTTGTATTTCTGTTTCCTTTGTTTTTTGTTCTCGGGGTCTTGAGAATCGCATTAAGGCAGGTAATGGTGTATAATATAATATCTACATTAATATTATTATCATCTTAGAAAATTAGAAAATGATATAAATGTTAAAATCAAAATATTTTCATTGCAAAACAACGTTTCCATTTATTCACAGATATCCCTTTAAAAACAACTAGGATAAGATGTATTTGCGTCTAAAAATTTTTGCTAGAGTTTAGGTACAACAAACTTTCAGTTATATAACTCGATCTACTCCTTTTTATAGATCCTGGACATTAACATTTCATGGATATTGATTGCTAAAGAGTAAAATGTAAATAGCTATACTAAGTCAAAGGTGGTTGATGATTCTTCAGGACGCGATGTTGTCACTGGTGGTGGTCAATGCAAAGCCGACTGGCGGTTTACCGCAGACTTCTCGAATGTGCCTTTTGAGACTTCCCTTGTTGGAAAAATGTTTCAGGCACTTGTTGCACTGATGGAAATCCCGCGATGTCGCATTTGGCCTACTGCTAAACTGACGGTCTAAATCATCATGCAGCTCTACTTCATGGTGGCTCAAGGAATCAGAATTGAGAAAGACTTTATTGCAGACCCGACATTTGAACACATTTTTCTTGTGGATGGAAACCCAATGTTTCAAGAAGTGTGCCCGCCTCTTGAACTCGTACTGACACTCAGGACAGCGATGCGGCATGTCATTGCTGGTCTTGTTCATCCGAAGTCGCTCATATTTTTTACGAATACCTTTTGATGCTAACGTGGGTCGACTCTTTTCCAATCTGGTGCCTGCTTGACCTTTACCTATGTGAACTCTCTGATGTTTTCGGAGGTCATTTCTGGTCGAACACACAATGCCACAAACATTACAGCTGCAGTGTACTTTCTTGTGAGAGACTAACGCCATCTTGGCTGGGAATTTCACCTCGCATACATCACAGTGATACCACTGATTTACTCTTGGACTTGCACGAGTGCTTTTTCCTTCCTGGGCAGAGTGAGTACCAAGTGAGAGACACAGAGGCAGTGGCACCTCAGGCTTGGCAGGCTTTGTTTGTTTTTTGGATGGTAGCTTTCTCGGCCAAGAATTGAATGAATGAATCCTAAATTGATGCGTCCAACATTCAGTAGCTGTGCAGAACCTCTTGCTGCAGCACGCACAGGAAAACTGTTTGATGTTCTTGTGTCTGTTAATGTGATCCTTCAAATGGCTGCTGCGTACGAATCGTTTCGGGCACAAAGTACAAGGGAATGGCCTCGTTGATGCTGCCAAGGTGTTGCTTTTTGGCAGCGTAATGGTACTGATAGGCGTATTGCTCTTGCTTCGAGTGCCAATCAAGCCTCCCTGCTCTCTTGGTTTTACATTTTTCTGACAATGCGGGCAATGGAAAGGTCGCTCAGCCGAGAACTCCCCAAACTTGAAAGACTGCTTGCAGTTTTTGCACTCATAGGGTTCGGTTTTAATCCCGCTCTGTGGAGTGTGAATGTCCTCTGTATCGGTACCTTTGGAAGTTCCACCTCCAAATGAACTATCATCCTCTTCATTGCCTGCGTTACCCTCAAACGTTTTGGTACCACAAGATTTATCTGTCAGAGCCGAGTCGAAGCCATTCTCTTCTCTTGGAGACTGGGCATGGATGCCTGATCGCAGGGTATCACCGAGGCTTATTTTAACAAGCGTCACCTGCACTCTGTTATTCACCAGATTTGCAAACAAGCTTTTCGTGTCTAGTTGACATTGTAGGCATTCTGAGACATTTAGAAAAGAGAAATTTATGATAAAGTTCAGATTTTTTATTTTATTTTGTTTTTACAGAGAGAAGACTCTTTGTAAATAATTACCATAATGACCATGGCTGGCCCAACTATAGTTGGGATGTAACAGTACTATTTTTTTCCTCACCTTCCCTGGAGCTCTCGGAGACTGAACCGCTGGTGTCATCCATAGAGGTTAAGGTTGGCTCAGTGTAGCCTGTCATTGCCACTGGCTGCAACTCATAATCCACGGTTTCCTCTGAATAACAAGAGAATTGAAGAGGTGATCAAGGGAGAAAATAAAATATAAGTTTTAGAGACTGTTACGGATCATTAAAAGGACATGTGGGGCCATGGGCATAACAGACTGCACATTTCACTACTCACTACAGTAGCGGTTGACCCAACTACAGTTGGGACTGAAGTCGTACTTGTTGGGGCGTAACAGTACTCACTGCAACTTAAGTTGTGGCTGGCCCAACTATAGTTGGGACTGTGGTCGTAGTTGTACTAGTTTTTTCCTCACCTTCCCTGGAGTTCTCTGAGACTGAACCGCTGGTGTCATCCATAGAGGTTAAGGCTGGATCAGGGTAGCCTGTCATTGCCACTGGCTGCAACTCATAATCCACGGTTTCCTCTGAATAACAAGAAGAGAATTGAAAAGGAGATAAATGGAGAAAATAAGATATAAGTTTTGGAGACTGTTACGGATCAATAAATAGTTGGGGCTGGTCCAACTAAAGGACCATGGCAGTAGTTGGGATGTAACAGTACTATTTTTTTCCTCACCTTTCCTGGAGCTTTCTGAGACTGAACCGCTGGTGTCATCCATAGAGGTTAAGGTTGGCTCAGTGTAGCCTGTCATTGCCACTGGCTGCAACTCATAATCCACGACCTCTGAATAACCAGAAGAGAATTGAAAAGGAGATAAATGGAGAAAATAAGATATAGGTTCTTGAGATTGTTACTGACAAATTCAAGGACAAGTCTAAGAATAGAACCATCAACATGATATCCTTTTTAAACCATTGGATGAGATTTGATCGGATTTTGTCCTCAAAATTAAAGTCGTACTGTTTTTATTTGGCCCTAGGCCTCACCGATTTTTGGTATTTCGTGATCTTCCACTTCTTGCTTGACAATATTGTCCAATGAGGTCGACGATGGTCCTACTGCTATGAAAACGACACAAATGAACAAAACAAACATACTAAAGAATGTAAAATGAGCAATTACAGTCTGGTTCCCAGACCAAATAATTCTGACTATTTTTGACGAATCTTTAGGTCCGGTAGCCGCCAATGTCACATGACATTTTAAGTAATTTTTTGCCCCAAAAAACTGAAGTTGCTTGACGATATTGTCCAATGAGGTCGACGATGGTCCTACTGCTATAAAAACGGCACAAATGAACAAAACAAACATACTAAAGAATGTACGATGAGCAAATACAGTCTGGTTCCCAGACCAAATAATTCTGACTATTTCTGACGAATCTTTAGGTCCGGTAGCCGCCAATGTCACATGACATTTTAAGTAATTTTTGGCCCCATAAAACTGAAGTCAATAAATTAAAGAACAAAAATTGTGTTTGGCCAGTTTTAACCAGTTCGCACCGGGATTATTTTAACATCACCGAGCTGACGCGCGAGATTATTCTTAACGAAAATCGATCCAAAGCAGGTTCGGGCCGATGGTACCGGGAAGCACACCCACGCATTTCTAGCCTTGCTCGCTGCTGACAGACATTTCTGGCCTTGCTCATGGCGTGCTTATGCGTCATTCGTTTTGAATCTGGGGAAAACTTTGCATTTATATTCGTCATCCGGCGCAAACTGGTTAAACAAGTATGGGCCAGCCCACGATAATTGTTTGTAGTTCCACAGTATATGCAATACGTATAAACTGTTTATACACATGTAACTAAACACACAAGTATATGTACGATACCTGGATAGTCTGTGATGGGGGTGAAGTTAAAATCATCCATGGTACTTGGCTCACTAAAATCTAAATCAAGAAAATATCAACATTTACATCAATGGATGCTAATTCTATCTTAAAGTGTCTGAAGTCGACCCTCCGACCAAGCTTAAGTTAAGACGATTTCAGCCGGGTTGCCAAGGAAGATTGGACGTGTTGAACGTGTCTTAACTTAAATCGATCCAAGGATGAGTCATGAGTTAATTCGAGTAACTCTTTCTACGGTTAAGACGCATCTTAGCATTTTGCAAAATCAGTCGCAGGTCTACAAAAAAAATCAAAACAATGTTACTACCGTAACTATATTCCGCTGTTACTACGGTAACCTCGTTGTTCCCCTCCCAGGCCTCTTTGATGTCCTGCAGCACTGCGATCCGTTTAGCGAAAGTCTGTTCGTCGATGAGATTGGTCAGTTGAGTGACAAGCTGGAATGCGAGGGCGCACTTGTCTGACTGGGTCAGCGAGGGCATCAAGGCTGTTAGGGTTAGCGTGGTCATGACTGCAGATGATGATGAACTGCTCGGTCAAGACTGGACGTTGGTGTCAGGCAAGACGTGCTGTAGTGTTATAAGCAAGAAAATTAAACAGTTTACTTTCAACAGAATGGGCCTTATTCACCAAAAGAAATGTAGCCAAACTACTTTAGTATCTAGATGAGATTATTTAGGTGCATAATTAACCAATAAAAATAGATACAGTCCCTAGTTTTTCGTTTTTCGTATACTTTAAATTTTTCTTATTCACAGGTCTACCATCTTAAATCCGATGCTAAATCAAAAATTTGAAAAAGAGGAGTTCTAGGGCCGGGCCCCACTAGTACTGTAGATTAGTTGACGAAACCCGGAACACTTTATTCCAGCCACAGAACAGATTTAAAGAAAACAACTGGTTTTTGTTTTGATAAAATTTGACCCATGTGTCCAAGGTTATGATTGTTTATTGCTGAGCCCCAAAGTCCACAAAAAAACAAGGACTGGTTTCCTAGCAACCATCAATCACTTATCTCACTTTAATTAAAGGGGTCTTTTGTTTCACAAACCACATAGGCCGGCTGTAGAGTGTTTTTTTGTTTGTTTTATATTTCAATTTGTTTTATATTAAGATTTCAAGTCATTTTGACTTGTCAACAACCGACAATCAAGGGTCGAAACTGCAGATCAGATGTACAGTTAATTATGGAAACTTGATAAAATACTTACGAGTACAAAACAGGAAACTCACGACACAGAGTTTACGAAACCGCCAGCCGGGTAACTTCCACACTGGAGGGCGCTATATACCCCATCAACAAGAGCGCAGCGTGATAAGGGGGGCGGGGCCGTTTATTCCTCCATGGTTTATCCATGGAGGAATAAGAAGTTTATCCAAACCTAAACTTGTAATTTATGGCCACTTTCCTCTGAGATTACGTATTCTGTACATCGATACTACCGATTTTCGGTGTTTTTTTTTTAAATCGAGTTTTGTTAAAAATAATTCCGCGCGTCGGCTCGGTGCATGTTAAAATAATCTCGGCGCGAACTGGTTAACACATTTCAATACAAATCCCAAACCTGTAACTTACCAAGTTGAGACGACAAGAAGGCCAGTGTCGCATGGAGGTTGAGCTCCATGGCAAGTCTGGGTTCCAGACTGCCAGCAAACTGCATCAGTCTTGCCATGGACTGAAAGTGAAATTTTACTCTTTTGACTAGTTTTCAATCTGAAAAAAACTCAATTTCACTCTTTGTTTAGTGGTTTTATAAGAGATTCACTGTTTTATTATATTTTACATTTAGAGAGTAATCTTCCAAACGCATGATTCATACACATGAATATTGAATATTGCCATGAATAATGATTACAATAGCCGATATTGAATTATTAAACACAGTGTCGATTTTATTTTCTATTAATTAATACACAAATAGGCAAACTGTCCAACAACCAAAACTTGCGCAATTTATAGTTTTAACCTCCAAAATGAGACAAGGCCCAATTTAGCTACGCTTGGATATTACCAATTATAACCCGTCTGTCCCTACCTTGGCTGGCGTCCCAACTTCGCTCCCATTGAAAAACGCATTATGTAAACAAAGCCATGACTTCATTAGGTCTCAGATAATACTATATTGTGATTAAAATGTTGTTAAAGTTAATGACACAAAGAAATTCATTTTTACTTGTTAATGAAAGTTAGTTAAAGTAAGTGAAAGTTAATACAGAATATAGCAAGTTAGCCTTCATTTACAAAAAAGATCGGACTCGCAAATTAAATTCGTTCAATATGTCAGTTTAAAGCTAAAATCTACTTCCTTGGAATTTACCGAGTTACCAGTTTCCGAGTTAATACTACTTCGAAAATGATTAAAACTACTGCAAACTGAATTGGTAGATAATATAATTTTTGGACTATACATGCATATCGTAAAATCGGGGGTTCAATTTTCGTCTATGCTCATTATTTTATCGACTATTTTAGGTGGATTTCCATGGCAGCATTGAATTCATAATCTGTCGGTAAAGCTGTTACGCATCCACATGCATGTAAAATGTCTTTAAAATATTATTTTTTGCTATACTTTAAAATATCGATATCTACAACTTTTTAGAAGAAATAATTATTTGTATACATATTACTCCGACCTCTTTCAATTGGAAGTAGCTCATTGATTTGCGTCTTGCATTTGTATTTCTGTTCCCTTTGTTTTTTGTTCTCAGGGTCTTGAGAATCACATTAAGGCAGGTAATGGTGTATAATATAATATCTACATTAATATTATTATCATCTTAGAAAATTAGAAAATGATATAAATGTTAAAATCAAAATATTTTCATTGCAAAACAACGTTTCCATTTATACACAGATATCCCTTTAAAAACAACTAGGATAAGATGTATTCGCGTCTAAAGATTATTGCTAGAGTTTAGGTACAACAAACTTTCAGTTATATAACTTGATGTACTCCTTTTTATAGATCCTGGACATTAACATTTCATGGATATTGATTGCTAAAGAGTAAAATGTAATTATAGCTACACTAAGTCAAAGGTGGTTGATGATTCTTCAGGACGCGAAGTTGTCACTGGTGGTGGTCGATGCAAAGCCGACTGGCGGTTTACCGCAGACTTCTCGAATGTGCCTTTTGAGACTTCCCTTGTTGGAAAAATGTTTCAGGCACTTGTTGCACTGATGGGAATCCCGCGATGTCGCATTTGGCCTACTGCTGAACTGACGGTCTAAATCATCATGCAGCTCTACTTCATGGTGGCTCAAGGAATCAGAATTGAGAAAGACTTTATTGCAGACCCGACATTTGAACACATTTTTCTTGTGGATGGAAACCCAATGTTTCAAGAAGTGTGCCCGCCTCTTGAACTCGTACTGACACTCAGGACAGCGATGCGGCATGTCATTGCTGGTCTTGTTCATCCGAAGTCGCTCATATTTTTTACGAATACCTTTTGATGCTAAAGTGGGTCGACTCTTTTCCAATCTGGTGCCTGCTTGACCTTTACCTATGTGAACTCTCTGATGTTTTCGGAGGTCATTTCTGGTCGAACACACAACGCCACAAACATTACAGCTGCAGTGTCCTTTCTTGTGAGAGACTAACGCCATCTTGGCTTCGAATTTCACCTCGCATACATCACAGTGATACCACTGATTTACTCTTGGACTTGCACGAGCGCTTTTTCTCTCCTGGGCGGAGTGAGCACAAAGTGAGAGACACACGGGCAGTGGCACCTCAGGTTTTGTTTGTTTTTTGGATGGGAGCTTTCTCGGCCAAGAATTGAATGAATGAATCCTAAATTGATGCGTCCAACATTCAGTAGCTGTGCAGAACCTCTTGCTGCAGCACGCACAGGAAAACTGTTTGATGTTCTTGTGTCTGTTAATGTGATCCTTCAAATGGCTGCTGCGTACGAATCGTTTCGGGCACAAAGTACAAGGGAATGGCCTCGTTGATGCTGCCAAGGTGTTGCTTTTTGGCAGCGTAATGGTACTGATAGGCGTATTGCTCTTGCTTCGAGTGCCAATCAAGCCTCCCTGCTCTCTTGGTTTTACATTTTTCTGACAATGCGGGCAATGGAAAGGTCGCTCAGCCGAGAACTCCCCAAACTTGAAAGACTGCTTGCAGTTTTTGCACTCATAAGGTTCGTTAAGAGACTGGGCATGGATGCCGGATTGCAGGGTATCACCAAGGCTTATTTTCATAAGCGTCACCTGCGCTCTGTTATTCACCAGATTTGCAAACAAGCTTTTCGTGTCTAGTTGACATTGTGGGCATTCTGAGACATTTAGAAAGGAGAAATTTATGATAAAGTTTAGATTTTTATTTTTACAGAGAGAAGACTCTTTGTAAATAATTACCATAATGACCATGGCTGGCCCAACTATAGTTGGGAGTAACTGTACTCACTGCAACTTAGTTGTGGCTGGTCCAACTATAGTTGGGACTGTGGTCGTACTTGTTGGGGCGTAACAGTACTCACTGCAACTTAAGTTGTGGCTGGCCCAACTATAGTTGGGACTGTGGTCGTAGTTGTACTAGTTTTTTCCTCACCTTCCCTGAAGCTCTCTGTGACTGAACCGCTGGTGTCATCCATAGAGGATAACGCCGTCTCAGTGTAGCCTGTCATTGCCACTGGCTGCAACTCATAATCCACGGTTTCCTCTGAATAACAAGAAGAGAATTGAAAAGGTGATCAAGGGAGAAAATAAGATATAAGTTTTGGAGACTGTTACGGATCAATAAATAGTTGCGGCTGGTCCAACTAAAGGACCATGGCAGTAGTTGGAATGTAACAGTACTAGTTTTTTCCTTACCTTCCCTGGAGCTCTCTGTGACTGAATCGCTGGTGTCATCCATAGAGGATAACGCCGTCTCAGTGTAGCCTGTCATTGCCACTGGCTGCAACTCATAATCCACGGTTTCCTCTGAATAAACAAGAAGAGAATTGAAAAGGTGATTAAGGGAGAAAATAAGATATAAGTTTTGGAGACTGTTACGGATCAATAAAAGGACATGTGGGGCATGGCCGCAGTTGGGCATAACAGACTGCACATTTCACTACAGTGATCACTGCAGTAGCGGCTGACCCAACTATAGTTAATTAAGACCATATGGCAATAGTTGGGGCGTAATGTACTCACTGCAACTGTAGTTGCGGCTGGTCCAACTAAAGGACCATGGTCGTAGTTGGAATGTAACAGTACTAGTTTTTTCCTCACCTTCCCTGGAGCTCTCTGTGACTGAATCACTGGTGTCATCCATAGAGGTTAAGGTTGGCTCAGTGTAGCCTGTCATTGCCACTGGCTGCAACTCATAATCCACGACCTCTGAATAACCAGAAGAGAATTGAAAAGAAGATAAATGAAGAAAATAAGATATAGGTTCTTGAGACTGTTACGGACAAATTCAAGGACAAGTCTAAGAATAGAACCATCAACATGATATGTCCTTTGTAAACCATTGGATGAGATTTGATCGGATTTTGTCCTCCAAATTAAAGTCGTACTGTTTTTATTTGGCCCTAGGCCTCACCGAATTTTGGTATTTCGTGATTTTCTACTTCTTGCTTGACGATATTGTCCAATGAGGTCGACGATGGTTCTACTGCTATAAAAACAGAAAACGGCACAAATGAACAAAACAAACATACTAAAGAATGTAAGATGAGCAATTACAGTCTGGTTCCCTTCCCAGACCAAATAATTCTGACTATTTCTGACGAATCTTTAGGTCCGGTAGCCGCCAATGTCACATGACATTTTAAGTAATTTTTGGTCCAAAAAAAATGAAGTCAATAAATTAAAGAACAAAAATTGTGTTTGGCCAGTTTTAACCAGTTCGCGCCGGGATTATTTAACATCACCGAGCCGACGCGCGAGATTATTCTTAACGAAACTCGATCCAAAGCAGGTTCGGGCCGATGGTACCGGGAAGCACACCCACGCATTTCTAGCCTTGCTCGCTGCTGACAGACATTTCTGGCCTTGCTCATGGCGTGTTTTTCGTTTTTCGTTTTGAATCTGGGGAAAACTTTGCGTTTATATTCGTCATCCGGCACAAACTGGTTAAACAAGTATGGGCCAGGACACGTTTGTAGTTCAACAGTACATGCAATACGTATAAACTGTTTACACACATGTAACTAAACACACAAGTATATGTACGATACCTGGATAGTCTGTGATGGGGGTGAAGTTAAAATCATCCATGGTACTTGGCTCACTAAAATCTAAATCAAGAAAATATCAACATTTACATCAATGGATGCTAATTCTATCTTAAAGTGTCTGAAGTCGACCCTCCGACCAAGCTTAAGTTAAGACGATTTCAGCCGGGTTGCCAAGAAAGATTGGACGTGTTGAACGTGTCTTAACTTAAATCGATCCAAGGATGAGTCATGAGTTAATTCGAGTAACTCTTTCTACGGTTAAGACGCATCTTAGCATTTTGCAAAATCAGTCGCAGGTCTACAAAAAAAATCAAAACAATGTTACTACCGTAACTATATTCTGCTGTTACTACGGTAACCTCGTTGTTTCCCTCCCAGGCCTCTTTGATGTCCTGCAGCACTGCGATCCGTTTAGCGAAAGTCTGTTCGTCGATGAGATTGGTCAGTTGAGTGACAAGCTGGAATGCGAGGGCGCACTTGTCTGACTGGGTCAGCGAGGGCATCAAGGCTGTTAGGGTTAGCGTGGTCATGACTGCAGATGATGATAAACTGCTCGGTCAAGACTGGACGTTGGTGTCAGGCAAGACGTGCTGTAGTGTTATAAGCAAGAAAATTAAACAGTTTACTTTCAACAGAATGGGCCTTATTCACCAAAAGAAATGTAGCCAAACTACTTTTATTTAAGACCCTATCTAGATGAGATTATTTAGGTGCATAATTAACCAATAAAAATAGATACAGTCCCTAGTTTTTCGTTTTTCGTATACTTTAAATTTTTCTTATTCACAGGTCTACCATCTTAAATCCGATGCTAAATCCAAAATTTGAAAAAGAGGAGTTCTAGGGCCGGGCCCCACTAGTACTGTAGATTAGTTGACGAAACCCGGAACACTTTATTCCAGCCACAGAACAGATTGAAAGAAAACAACTGGTTTTTGTTTTGATAAAATTTGACCCATGTGTTCCAAGGTTATGATTGTTTATTGCTGAGCCCCAAAGTCCACAAAAAAACAAGGACTGGTTTCCTAGCAACCATCAATCACTTATCTCACTTTAAAGGGGTCTTTTGTTTCACAAACCACATAGGCTGTAGAGTGTTTTTTTGTTTGTTTTATATTTCAATTTGTTTTATATTAAGATTTCAAGTCATTTTGACTTGTCAACAACCGACAATCAAGGGTCGAAACTGCAGATCAGATGTACAGTTAATTATGGAAACTTGATAAAATACTTACGAGTACAAAACAGAAAACTCACAGAGTTTACGAAACCGCCACTTCAATTCTGCTGGTTCTACTTCAGCCGGGTAACTTCCACACTGGAGGGCGCTATATACCCCATCAACAAGAGCGCAGCGTGATAAGGGGGCGGGGCCGTTTATTCCTCCATGGTTTATAAGAAGTTTATCGGAACCTAAACTTGTAATTTATGGCCACTTTCCTCTGAGATTACGTATTCTGTACATCGATACTACCGATTTTCGGTGGGTTTTTTTTTAATCGAGTTTTGTTAAAAATAATTCCGCGCGTCGGCTCCGGCGGTGATGATGTTAAAATAATCTCGGCGCGAACTGGTTAAAAAGAGTGAAATTTTACTCTTTTGACTAGTTTTCACTCTGAAAAAAACTCAATTTCACTCTTTTATTATATTTTACATTTAGAGAGTAATCTTCCAAACGAATGATTCATACACATGAATATTGCCATGAATAATGATTACTTATAGCCGATATTGAACTATTAAATATTAATAGTATTCTATTAATTAATACACAAATAGGTAGACTGTCCAACAACCAAAACTTGCGCAATTTGTAGTTTTAACCTCCAAAATGAGACAAGGCCCAATTTAGCTACGCTTGGATATTACCATATGAAGCAATATGAGGACGGAGAGAGTCCCTCTGGCTCCTTGGTGGTGGTCACTGCGCTTGCGGAATGTTGTGGTTTCTTTTTAGGTTTTTAGGGGGGGGGGGTCAGCGGGTTAGGTAACAATAGTCTTGGGAGTGTATACAAGTAGGTATGGGGGACTAATAGTCCAGGAAAAATAAGTTTTGACCTCAAACAAATTGCAACAAATTGTTTTTCACCACAGTGCACTTCTAAAAGGTTCCTAGAATGACATACTAAAAATCTACAAAAATCCAAGTAGTAGTAGAAGACATTTGGGGACGGAGTGGACAACACTGCTCAGCCTTCAGTGCTGTTTTTTTTTTATAATATAATAATAATGTATTCTTAATGTAGCGTTTTACATAAAAATCTCAAAACGCTTTACAAAATATAAAAATTACATAAAAAGTAAACCAATTAGTTAAGAAGTAGAATTTAAAAGTAGTTCAGTTATCAATAATGCCTTTTAAAAAGATAAGTCTTAAGATGCAATTTAAAACTTCCCTTCGTTAAAATTTCTTAAATAAGCAGGAAGTCTGTTCCACATAGTAGGTGCATATATGGCAAAAGCCCGATCACCATATGCCTTGCTGGGCTTTGGACGAACCTTTACTTAGGATGGTCGAGCTTTACTCCATTACAGCTTTTAGTGTGAATGTTGGAAACATGATCTGATATTAACTCAGTGAGGTACTGTGGCGCTGAATCACTATGGCGTATGAGTTTAAAAATAATACAAAGGATCTTAAATTCAACCCGCACCGTAACCGGAAGCCAATGTAGTTCCTGAAGTATGGGAGTCATAATCTGCATGACGGTCTATTTTCCTCATTACAACTAGTCGTGCAGCAGCATTCTGAATGTCCTGCAATTTCTTGAACTGATAATCGTATAAACCAACAAATAAACTGTTACAGTAATCCAATCTTGAAGTAATTAATGCATGTATTAATTTCTCAGTATGTGATTGATCCAACAGATTTCTAAGTTTACCAATCCGCCATTGTGAGTGAGACGCCACCCTACACACACTATAAATATGAGCGTCCATGGTTCCAGCCGAGTCAAATATCACCCCAAGATCCCGTACTGTGACAGAAGCCACAATACGGACATCTCCAACGCGCACTTCAGTGCTAGCATTTCGGAGACTAGACTTTTTGAAGCGTGATGAAAACCATACAATGTCAGTCTTGCTATCGTTTAATGCAAGCATTATTTGTTCGCATCCAACAACGAATTTCGTCAACACAAGATTCAATACGTGTTACACATGAATAGTCAACACGGGAACCACAAGAAATGTAAATCTGACAGTCATCTGCATAAATAACAGAGTTTAGTTCATGACGGGTGATAATGTCCTCGAGCGAATCCATATACAAGGAGAATAAAACGGGTCCAAGT
Source organism: Crossaster papposus (assembly GCA_037893245.1). Classification (NCBI taxonomy): domain Eukaryota; kingdom Metazoa; phylum Echinodermata; class Asteroidea; order Velatida; family Solasteridae; genus Crossaster; species Crossaster papposus. The sequence continues at coordinate 4,300,454 of JBAIAA010000195.1, read as the reverse complement.
ACGGAACCCTGTGGAACCCCAAACTGAAGAACCTGCTGCTTCGACAACGTTGATTCAATTGATACCCTTTGAGTTCTCATATTCAAGAAAGAGGTCAACCAATCGTAAACCTTCCCCCCTATCCCAAAATAATAATAATAATAATAATATTTAAAATTTATATTGCGCCCCTTACATACAAAATGATCAAAGGCGCAGAACACATGTTAAAAAGCACAGAATGGAAGAAAAAGACAAAGAAAAAAGACTGATCACCAGGCCAGTGCCCAAAACAAAAGTATGAGGATACGTCTGTCCCGCCAACAGAGAACTACTAGTTACTTATTACATAGGCCTATCCCTGCTGGCATCGGTAATGTCTTGATCTTTTCAGGAGACAGACGCCTCAAACCCTATCTATACTAAAAATCTAAACAAACTGGCAAGGCGACCATAGAAGAAAGACAAACAAAAGACACACAAGAATAACACCAAAAACACACTAAAAAGCGGCTTTAAAAAGATGGGTTTTTATGTTACATTTAAAAGAGGTGAGTTTCTGTTCGCTACGTATATGAAACGGTAGCGCATTCCAAAGCTTAGGGGCTGCCACAGAAAAAGCCCTGTCACCAAATGTAGTCAACATTTTACCAGAGGGATAATCTAAGAAAATACCATTATTCCCTGACCTAAGTTGATATGAAGATACTTTCCGGATGGAAACAAGATCCTGTAAGTACTTTGGAGAAAAACGAACTTTCAATCTTTTCAAAAGGAAATCATGATCAACCGTGTCAAAAGCGGCAGATAAATCTAGCATAAATCTGGCGCTTGTGCATCGATAGCATTGCAATTAAGAGCAAAGTCGTAATTGTGACAGAGTGCATTTACATCATTATTACTAAGTAAGTCCTCTACGAGTAAAGAACAAATAGAATCTTTTAAACCCTAACCCCCTAGGCCTTACTTAGGGATAAAGAACTGCGTACTACAGAATACTACTTAGTATTTTGTAGCACTGGGTCTCTCAGTGACTGATGATTGGGTGTGTACTGACAGAGTACAGATACTGCCAACTACAAAATACTAATAGTGGCAATACAGGTCAGTAATACTTACCTGGCAAAAAATGCAGTTAGTCCAGCCTTGACCCATTGCTGTGTCCCAAGTGACAATTTTTGCTGTAGAGTTTAGAACACCTTACACAGCATACATGGGCCATGCACACTCAGCAAGCAGAGGGACCCAATGCTAAAAAGTACTACGAGTGCAATAAGGGGTGAAGTACCAAATACTAAAAATTACTACAGGCATTGTACACAAGTCAGTGAGAGTACTGCATACTACTTGTTACTACTAGTAGTAAAAAGTAGCATTAGGTAGGGGTAGGGTTAGGGTTAATGATCCCAGATCAAGATTCTTCAGGACGCGATGTTGTCACTGGTTGTGGTCAATGCAAAGCCGACTGGCGGTTTACCGCAGACTTCTCGAATGTGCCTCTTGAGATTTCCCTTGTTGGAAAAATGTTTCAGGCACTTGTTGCACTGATGGGAATCACGCGATGTCGCATTTGGCCTACTGCTGAACTGACGGTCTAAATCATCATGCAGCTCTACTTCATGGTGGCTCAAGGAATCAGAATCGAGAAAGACCTTAGGGCAGACCCGACATTTGAACAAAATTTTCTTGTGGACGGAGACCCAATGTTTCAAGAAGTGTGCCCGCCTCTTGAACTCGTACTGACACTCAGGACAGCGATGCGACATGTCCTTGCTGGTCTTGTTCATTCGAAGTCTCTCATATTTTTTACGAATACCTTTTGATGCTAACGTGGGTCGGCTCTTTTCCAATCTGGTGCCTGCTTGGCCTTTACCTATGTGAACTCTCTGATGTTTTTGGAGGTCATTTCTGGTCGAACACACAACGCCACAAACATTACAGCTGCAGTGTCCTTTCTTGTGAGAGACTAACACCATCTTGGCTGGAAATTTCACCTCGCATACATCACAGTGATACCACTGATTTACTCTGTGACTTGCAAGAGTGCTTTTTCCTTCCTGGGCAGAGTGAGCACCAAGTGAGAGACACAGAGGCAGTGGCACCTCAGGCTTGGCAGGTTTTGTTTGTTTTTTGGATGGTAGCTTTCTCGGCCAAGAATTGAATGAATGAATCTTAAATTGATGCGTCCAACATTCAGTAGCTGTGCAGAACCTCTTGCTGCAGCACGCACAGGAAAACTGTTTGATGTTCTTGTGTCTGTTAGTGTGATCCTTCAAATGGCTGCTGCGCACGAATCGTTTCGGGCACAAAGTACAAGGGAATGGCCTCGTTGATGCTGCCAAGGTGTTGTTTTTTGGCAGCGTAATGGTACTGACAGGCGTATTGCTCTTGCTTCGAGTGCCAATCAAGTCTCCCTGCTCTCTGGGTTTTACATTTTTCTGACAATGCGGGCAATGGAAAGGTCGCTCAGCCGAGAACTCCCCAAACTTGAAAGACTGCTTGCAGTTTTTGCACTCATAAGGTTCGGTTTTAATCCCGCTCTGTAGAGTGTGAATGTCCTCAGTATCGGTACCGTTGGAAGTCCCACCTCCAAATGAACTATCATCCTCTTCATTGCCTGCGTTACCCTCAAACGTTTTGGTACCACAAGATTTATCCGTCAGAGCCGAGTCAAAGCCATTCTCTTCTCTTGGAGACTGGGCATGGATGCCTGATCGCAGGGTATCACCAAGGCTTATTTTCACAAGCGTCACCTGCACTCTGTTATTCACCAGATTTGCAAACAAGCTTTTCGTGTCTAGTTGACATTGTAGGCATTCTGAGACATTTAGAAAAGAGAAATTTATGATAAAGTTCAGATTTTTTATTTTATTTTGTTTTTACAGAGAGAAGACGCTTTGTAAATAATTACCATAATGACCATGGCTGGCCCAACTATAGTTGGGATGTAACAGTACTATTTTTTTCCTCACCTTCCCTGGAGCTCTCGGAGACTGAACCGCTGGTGTCATCCATAGAGGTTAAGGTTGGCTCAGTGTAGCCTGTCATTGCCACTGGCTGCAACTCATAATCCACGGTTTCCTCTGAATAACAAGAGAATTGAAGAGGTGATCAAGGGAGAAAATAAAATATAAGTTTTAGAGACTGTTACGGATCATTAAAAGGACATGTGGGGCCATGGGCATAACAGACTGCACATTTCACTACTCACTACAGTAGCGGTTGACCCAACTATAGTTGGGACTGAAGTCGTACTTGTTGGGGCGTAACAGTACTCACTGCAACTTAAGTTGTGGCTGGCCCAACTATAGTTGGGACTGTGGTCGTAGTTGTACTAGTTTTTTCCTCACCTTCCCTGGAGTTCTCTGAGACTGAACCGCTGGTGTCATCCATAGAGGTTAAGGCTGGATCAGGGTAGCCTGTCATTGCCACTGGCTGCAACTCATAATCCACGGTTTCCTCTGAATAACAAGAAGAGAATTGAAAAGGAGATAAATGGAGAAAATAAGATATAAGTTTTGGAGACTGTTACGGATCAATAAATAGTTGGGGCTGGTCCAACTAAAGGACCATGGCAGTAGTTGGGATGTAACAGTACTATTTTTTCCCTCGCCTTCCCTGGAGCTCTCCGAGACTGAACCGCTGGTGTCATCCATAGAGGATAAGGCTGTCTCAGTGTAGCCTGTCATTGCCACTGGCTGCAACTCATAATCCAAGGTTTCCTCTGAATAACAAGAAGAGAATTGAAAAGGAGATAAATGGAGAAAATAAGATATAGGTTCTTGAGACTGTTACGGACAAATTCAAGGACAAGTCTAAGAATAGAACCATCAATATGATATGTCCTTTGTAAACCATTGGATGAGATTTGATCGGATTTTGTCCTCAAAATTAAAGTCGTACTGTTTTTATTTGGCCCTAGGCCTCACCGATTTTTGGTATTTCGTGATCTTCCACTTCTTGCTTGACAATATTGTCCAATGAGGTCGACGATGGTCCTACTGCTATGAAAACGGCACAAATGAACAAAACAAACATACTAAAGAATGTAAAATGAGCAATTACAGTCTGGTTCCCAGACCAAATAATTCTGACTATTTTTGACGAATCTTTAGGTCCGGTAGCCGCCAATGTCACATGACATTTTAAGTAATTTTTGGCCCCAAAAAACTGAAGTCAATAAATTAAAGAACAAAAATTGTGTTTGGCCAGTTTTAACCAGTTCGCACCGGGATTATTTTAACATCACCGAGCCGACGCGCGAGATTATTCTTAACGAAACTCGATCCAAAGCAGGTTCGGGCCGATGGTACCGGGAAGCACACCCACGCATTTCTAGCCTTGCTCGCTGCTGACAGACATTTCTGGCCTTGCTCATGGCGTGCTTATGCGTCATTCGTTTTGAATCTGGGGAAAACTTTGCATTTATATTCGTCATCCGGCGCAAACTGGTTAAACAAGTATGGGCCAGCCCACGATAATTGTTTGTAGTTCCACAGTATATGCAATACGTATAAACTGTTTATACACATGTAACTAAACACACAAGTATATGTACGATACCTGGATAGTCTGTGATGGGGGTAAAGTTAGAATCATCCATGGTGCTTGGCTCACTAAAATCTAAATCAATAAAAAAAACATTTACATCAATGGATGCTAATTCTATCTTAAAGTGTCTGAAGTCGACCCTCCGACCAAGCTTAAGTTAAGACGATTTCAGCCGGGTTGCCAAGGAAGATTGGACGTGTTGAACATGTCTTAACTTAAATCGATCCAAGGATGAGTCATGAGTTAATTCGAGTAACTCTTTCTACGGTTAAGACGCATCTTAGCATTTTGCGAAATCAGTCGCAGGTCTACAAAAAAAATCAAAACAATGCTACTACCGTAACTATATTCCACTGTTACTACGGTAACCTCCTCGTTTCCCTCCCAGGCCTCTTTGATGTCCTGCAGCACTGCGATCCGTTTAGCGAAAGTCTGTTCGTCGATGAGATTGGTCAGTTGAGTGACAAGCTGGAATGCGAGGGCGCACTTGTCTGACTGGGTCAGCGAGGGCATCAAGGCTCTTGTTAGGGTTAGCGCGGTCATGACTGCAGATGATGATGAACTGCTCGGTCAAGACTGAACGTTGGTGTCAGGCAAGACGTGCTGTAATTGTAAGCAAGAAAATTTAACTGTTTACTTTCAACAGAATGGGCCTTATTCACCAAAAGAAATGTAGCCAAACTACTTTTATTTAAGACCCTATCTAGATGAGATTATTTAGGTGCATAATTAACCAATAAAAATGGATACAGTCCCTAGTTTTTCGTTTTTCGTATACTTTAAATTTTTCTTATTCACAGGCCTACCATCTTAAATCCAAAGCTAAATCCAAAATTTGAAAAAGAGGAGTTCTAGGGCCGGGCCCCACTACTGTAGATTAGTTGACGAAACCCGGAACACTTTATTCCAGCCACAGAACAGATTGAAAGAAAACAACTGGTTTTTGTTTTGATAAATTTGACCCATTACATGTGTTCCAAGGTTATGATTGTTTACTGCTATGCTGAGCCCCAAAGTCCACACAAAAACAAGGACTGGTTTCCTAGCAACCATCAATCACTTATCTCACTTTAAAGGGTCTTTTGTTTCACAAACCACCCACCGACTTGGGCTGTAGAGTGTTCAACCTTTGACACTGTGTTTTTTTGACAGTTTTATATCTGTTTTTTGTTAAAGGGGTGCATGCCGGTGGATTACACTGTTTACACAAATGATGGAGGTGGAAAACTACTTAGTTCCATCATGACATGGAGGAAGGAAATAGCAAAACTATCTATTTTCCAAAAAAACAACACGCTATGTGACTGAGTGTAAGTCTATTGTCACCAACAACATTTCTTACCATTATTACTCTTTAGTGATACACATTGACATTGCTCTTTTACACCAAAAGCTTTCAAAATATGGCACTTTCCGTTCCCCCCAAAAATCCAACTGATTGCCGGTAAAAGTTCGAACGGTGCCCGCACGACTGGGAGGGCGCCCTACAAGGTTTGCGGTCATCGATTTGTTGGTTATGGTTATGACCGCAAAAACGCACCCCACACTATCGTGGCATGGTAACCACTGCGATCTAAAAACACACAATGCTAACTCTATTATGCGAATCAAAACAGTGGCAGGGACCCGACTACGCATGAGTAACCAAGATGGCGGCTTTGAGAATACTTCGAACCCGAGGTTAGTGACAGAAAATCTCCCTTTTTGGTCATTAACAAGACAGAAATATCGGTCTCTTGTGTGTATTTTTTGTTAAGTTTCGATGCCTATTTCTGGATTAAAAATCCAATTCACGAATGATTTTGTACTGTGTAAATGAAGCCCAAGTCAAGACAGCGACGTGACGGTGTCGGTGAAGTGGCCCTATCGTGAATAACAAAAAATCACAAGAGGGCGCTGCTTCCCAAAGCATTATGCTTAAAAAAAATAAAACAATTATGGGGCAACCTGCGCGCCACGCAATTCAGTAATCCAATCGCATGCCATTTTTACAGTCGTTGGCACGCGCCTACCCATTATGCATTCTTTGGCTGTACTCCGTGGTCAGATACGGGTCGTATGGCCGGCTGCCAGACGCCATCGTGCCATCGACTTGATCGACCATGTGATGGGCTCTCGACCAATGGGAATGAGTAAACTGTGTTTATGAATGATCGTAATATAATAAATGTGTCATCTTTAATTTTGTCCACAGCATTGCTAGTCGGCCCACAGCTTATGACTCGCTCGTTTCTGAAGACCGATAACGCTAGGACACCATATGCACCCACAGCGGTACACACAAGCCCACAGACTCACAATGCTGGTGAGTTGACGTTTACAATCATGACAATAGAACAGTGTTGTTGTTAAGACAAAGTAAATCCAAGTCCAGCAGTTACAAGTAAATCACAAGTCCAGTCACAAGTAAATTGCAAGTCCAGTCACAAGTAAATCACAAGTCCAGTCACAAATAAATCACAAGTCCAGTCACAAATAAATCACGTGTCCAGACAGTGGTAAATCATAAGTCCAGTTGCAAGTAAATTACAAGGGACTCAAACCCACGACCTAGTGCAGATGTGCAATTGACCACTGAGCTAGCCGGGGTAGGCTGACCACAGCTAGCTCGGTGGTCAAGTGGTAAGACATCTGCACTAGAAAGTCTGCGCTAGAGGTCGTGGGTTCAAGTCCCACCTGAATGGTTCCTTTTTGATGTCATTTTGACTTTGTACACTGTTTTTCTAGGTCAATCTAGTATCATGGCGTCGACCCGTTGGAAGTTTGAGCACATGGTCACACTGGCAATGACGGCAGCGGTGCCAACTGCGTTCATTACTCAGCATCCCTTGCTGGACTACGTGTTAGCAGGATGTCTGACTCTACACGGACACTGGTAGGTTTATCATCAACCCTGTACTTCTAGCCCCTTTTAATAATTGTCACTCGCAATCGCAAAGGTGGTCATTGAATCCTGCAAACAAAATTGTACACCCAGTCATTGGGGAGGGCATTTTATGCAGCACCTTACTCATAATCTTTTGTTGGGAACTTCTCTTGTGACCTGTCGCCACATAATCATTAAAATTAGTTTGACAATAATTAGGATAACAGGATTTTTAAATCTGCAATTTTTTCCTCCACTAGAATGTATCAGTTTGTGTTCTTTGTTTCTTTTGCAGGGGTATGGAGTCCATATTTTTAGATTACATGCCGGGCAAGACTTTCCCCAAGGTTGCTAACTCCTGTCTTTTCGGCGTATCGGTTCTTACGTTCGCTGGGCTTTGCTACTTCAACTACAACGATGTCGGGATCACCAAGGCGATCATGATGCTGTGGTCATAAAAACGACGATCTAAGATTATCGCGAAAATACATGAAAGAAATGACACCTGGATTTACTCTTTCTGCCAAGTCTGTGAATAGTCCAGCTTGACAATGCTGTAAGACGGTCATTCATCAACCAGGGAGTTGAAACGTCCTACCTATTGGCCCTCTTTTGTTTGTACTCTAACTTTGTCGGAAGGCCTCAAATGTTTTGTACACGAATGTCAATCGTGGAAGGTTTGTCAACCGTAGACATTTTGTCCTCTAATGTTAAACGTCCAAGATCAAAAGTATTTACAACTCCCCCCTACCCCCACCCACACACACAGTCTTACGTTCCATACGTACTGTGGGCATTTCTTTGTATTCGATTAGTTAAGAAAACGTTGGCCAAATACTCATTTTTCTCGCTAAAGGAAATATCTTTTTTTCAATTTCAAATTTTGATTCTGGCCTTCTGGTTCTCCTTCATTTTTCTACAGACAACCATAACCCCATTTTTTCCCTATAAAGCTCTTTTTCAGAAAGGGAAACACGAACCATTGACTTGTGCAAATTAACGATCCATGCACTCAAACAGCATTTAAATTTGCAAACGAGTTTGAATGTCAATCAAATTTCAATGTCTCTAAACGAAACTAAACGCCCTGATAGTGAATGAGAATCACAGAAATGGCACCGTGACCAAAATCGCATGAAACATGCTTTTCTTACGAACTTGATCGAGAAAACTATACATTTACATAGTGCTAATTGTGGATCACGATAGGCTTATTGAGAAATTCAGGTTGATACATGTATTTTTGTTTTGTTGAAAGTAAAACTTAAAACTATATTGTATTTGACTTTAAGACCTGGAGCCAATTTTATGAAGCTGCTAAGCACAAAAACATTGCTTAGCATACAAATCCGTTCTTGGCCAAAACAGGGTTACAAGCCAAATGTTTAGGTGATGTATATTGTTTGTGACTGGTGTTCAGCTGTTTTATGCTTAGCATGTAAACCACATTGAGTTGTGGCTGGTAACCTGTTTTTACTGCGCACGACTTTTTTATGCTCAGCAAATTTGTGTGCTTAGCAGCTTCATGAAATTGAGCCCATGTCGTGCATGAGGTAGGTCTAGTATCCGTGCTTAGAACTCGAAGCTAGACATCAATGCAATGTCTCCAAAATCAACTTAGTGACAAATCCAAAATTTGTGTAGAGATACTAAAGCCATTTCTGAAACTTAGGCATCCCTTGTGGATTCATAATGCACTGATTTGCATATCCTGTTGTATTAAATAAACTAATGCTGAACTTGAAGCCCAAGCTGGAGACAAGGCCATGGTTTGTGAAATGCAAAAAGACTGTTTGGGATTTTGAAATGAAGGCCTCAGATTCGGCTGGATCTCAATCCCATTTATGTTTTCAGCTTTAAACCGTTAATGTTTACTTATATTAAGGTTTACAGTTATTTTAGTATCAGTGGCGGATAGTCTGGTTTCCTGACCTGACAATTGTTTTTATCCCTAGATGTCTAAATTGTAGATTGTGGACTCGAAGCGAGTTTTTAACTCGAAGCGAGTCTTTAGCTCGAAATGAGTTTTTAGGATTGTGTGCCCCCATCGTAGAAAGTCCGTGCCCCACCCTTCATTAAAAATTTTGAATTGCGCACAAACAATAAATCTGTTGCCATTCCGTGCCCCCCTAAATAAATGGTGCCCCCTTTAGGTTCACATTACAAATTCAGCCCAAGATTGATTGGAATTTTACCTGGCAGTTCCCCTCAAACTATGATTTGCAAGTAGTATAAAAAAGGAAGGGTATGTGTTCTAAAAATGGAGTGTTTTTGCTTGATATATATTGTAAAAAATAGAGATTGTAAAAGTAAGGAAGTTAGAGAAATAAAATGGCAGTGTGTTAAGTCTGTTACATGTGGCCATTCTCGCACTTTTCTTCTGTTTGGTTCAGTATTTGCTATTTCAGTTAATTCCATTCCATTCATCAATTCCAATTCAAATTCCAATCAACCATTTCATTTTTAATTTCATTTCCAATTCCATTCATCCATTCTATTTCCAATTCATCTTCCAATTCCATTCATTCATTTCCAATTCAAATTTCATTTCTAATTCCATTTCATTTCCAATTTCATTACATTCAATACAATGATGGTTTACTAACTAAAATAAAAAACATGTGTACTGGGTACAATTTCTATTTGCCATACGACAGTGCATAAACGCAACTGACCAATCAGAAACAAAGATTGTCTAATATGCAAATTGTAGGTGACTTAGAGCGCCGCAATGCACTGCGCGCGCCGCTCCACAGTTTTTGCTTACAAATCCTTTGGTACATGTATTAAAAAAAAAAACGTAACAAAAATTATACCACTTAAAATAAAAGCACTGACTTGTTTTTGTAAGCTGCAAAACATTGGCAACGTTTTGCAAAAATCAGTAAATAAAAATTATAAAATACAGGATTAAAAACGTTCACTGAAAATTGAAGGTTAATTGTTTATTTACAAAAGCAGAAGACTGGTTGCGAGTCTACCCAGTCGGGCCACCGCCTCACCGCCTCGTTCATTCGTTTGACTTGAGATACAACAAAAGCACGTGTTCGCTGAAGCATAACATAATCGTTATCAACAATACTGCTACTGTGCTACGACTACGAGGATATATTTACGTGGTTGTAAATGCAACATTTCGGTCGGGTTGAACTACATTTTATTGGTTTTCTCTGGCATTTTGCAACCCCTAATCTTGTCGGTGGATCTAGTAAAGGTAAGAATTGCATATTGGAAGGAAATCGTACCCCATTTTCAACCTCAACTATCTGAGTGAAAGTGAAACTGAGACCAAAAGTTTTGCAGAATATTTTGAAGTTTCCGACTGAAGCCGAAGGTCAGTAAAAATGTTGTCCAGTTTTCGGACAAATATAACTATTAAATTACATGAGAAAAAATTAAATAAAATGATGTTTCGTCAAAAAATGATGCGGGCAGGGAAGATCACCTGATATTTTTGTATTACTTTATACTTAGCCTATAAACTAAAGTACACAATATCATTATCAACCATGTTTTTGTTTATATTAACGTTCTAATTATCTATAGTCCCAAGCCAAGGGCAAGGTCATTCTGCGTTCATTGTCTAGCCTGTCCAGGCAAATCCCCTGGGTATGGGGTCCCGGATATTATTCTACCCGACCCTGGGCTTCAATGTCTTCATGAAGAGTGTATCATCACGGAAATGGTATGACCGGATCGACAGCACAGTGGTTCTTGGAGCACTACCGCTGAGAAGCAAAAACATTGCTCAAGAGGTACGAGCGTTGGACGCGATTGGTGGATCTGCGGGATCACTTGGTCGCGCAAAAAATGCACTTGTGCGATCGGTAGGAAACTCCGACTTTATGGACTGATAGCGCAGACCCAAGGAAAGTAAAACTCTGAGATTTTTCTCTTGGATTGACCGATCGCACAAGTACATTTCTGCGCAACGGAGTGTTCCCGCAGATCCACTTTATAGCTTAGTTTTTTTCTACCATCTGAGTTAGAGCGACAATAACTTGGGTGGAGTTTTTCCCACTCTAGAGTTGCCCTTAATCGAGGCACAATGGGGGATTTTCTTCACTGTTATCGCTCGTCATTACCATTTCTCACCTTTAAAAAAAATATTCACAGGGCTGTTTATTAGGTAGGAACTGGGTACCCAAGTATCGATGGAGGAATAAATCAGAGATTTTGAAATTTGATTATGCTAATTTTTTCCCAACCGAATAATGATTTTACTGGAAGTTCTCATCCAGCTCACAATCATATACAAATAAAACAAAAAGTGATGGGTGAACCTGTGCTAAGCATTGCAAAAGCAAATTGTATTCCAAAAATGTGTACAAAGTCAATTAACTACAGGTGAATAATGATCCCCACAATAGTCCCTGCATTTGGCCTTGTGTTGAACACCCTGCCCTGTCTGTGCAGTTGTCATGCTTGGATGATTTTACTCAATTCACTGGGATTTAATTCTAATATATATGCAGCAAACATGCGTCACTCGAAATGTATTTTATACAAGAATGGTATTGTCCTTTTACATGAGTCAACAATCCGAGTATGGGAAACACCTGTTGTGTTGTTGGTTACAAAAATAATGTGAAAAACGAGCAGCAACTACCTACACAAACTAAAACGTCATTGTTAAGAAAAACCCTAATGCCCTTAATTTGGGGTACAATACACTAGACTACAAAAAATACAGTGGAACACCTTGATAATATTCTGGGGACTAAATTACCTAGTTATAATACGTGTATTGCAGGTACAATAAAAAATTTGTGTTCTTCTTATCAGGGTTTGACTGTAGAGACCAGTGTAGTAGGGCATGTACAAGAGTACTACATACTTATTACTTATTTTTTAGTATCAGATGACGTTACGGTAATACATGTAGCTCGATTTCCCCAAAAGAATATACACACATTACCACCCACATGTAGTCATTAAAGGTAGGATATGCCATTAGTAATTACTAGAATTACCAATGGGTGGATTTGGGAGGTTGTATTTTATAATAAATATCGTTTTACAATCATGGATGCTGAGAAAAACAGTAAGAAACGGCGTTAGTCTTCAACCGGCGTTGGGCAGTGGTTGTTCTTGTTATTTTGCGATCGCTGTCCTTCGCATGTACATATGCACATCCTCCGACGTAAACTGGTTAAGCACTGATATCGGTGTAAATGTACACTTTATGAATACACATTATTGGGCACTACTCTGAGCTATCAATAATCCGTACATTTTTGGTTTGCTCCCTTTTTTGTTCGCTCAGCTTGTTGATCACGAGAACGTGAGAGGAGTAATAGCCATGAATGAGGACTTTGAACTCAAGAGATTTGTTACGACGACAGAGGTGACCATGTAATGTATTGTATAGGCAATCTTAATTAGTGCCTTCTTAAGATGTTGGACAAAGATGTCCACAGGATGTGGAAAGAGGTTACAGACTTACGGATTGTAGGCTTGGACACATCCATAGTCCGTTTTGTCGCTTTGAAGAAAAAAAAGAGCTTTAGAGGAAAAATTGAGTTTAGGATACCCGTAGAAAATTGATGGGAACACCTGAGGGGCCAGGAATCAAAGTTTGGAGTTCAAAATCTTTTATGAAATTGGGAAAAGTGTATCTAGCCATTGTTTTCTTAACTACACGAATACAAAGGAATGTCTACAATTTGTATGAAAGGTATGTGTGACAAGTGTATGCATAGCGTGGTCTTTGTTCCTAGAGTGTGACCATGAATAATGCTGTGTACTTGACAGGAATGGTCCAAGCTAGGAGTAGAGAGCCTCCATCTGCCAACGGTAGACTTCACAGAAGCTCCTAGCCTGGAGAAGTTGGAGCAAGGTGTTCAGTTCATTATGGACCATGCTGGTAGACAAGAGTCAGTCTATGTACATTGCAAGGCTGGACGGACACGCAGCGCTACGCTGGTTGGCTGCTATCTCATGCATGTGAGTAACTAGACTAGGATGGTTCTCGAATCGCGAGTCTCGTCTACTCTCAGGATTACCCTATTTTAACAACTTGGCCTAAAATCTCAGTATGTGACCTTTATCATCACCGGGTCATCTATGACCCAAGTTTGATTGCCATTTGACTTTCAAATGAGTCTCATTTGATGAGACTAATTTTATTATTCCAGCCTCTTTTTTAACATTTTTGTAAATGACCTTTGACTCAGTACTTGACCTCTGATATGAAGATTGTTAGCATCCAAGTTTGATTGGAATTGGACTTCAACTCTGCATGAGTTGCGGCGGACTAGTGGCACTGGCAGACTTGTGATTCATCACAAAATAAAACTCTAATGATTGGTTTCCTACGACAGTGTAGAAAAGAAAATTAAGGAAACACAAGTTAACTCTTCATACAGGAGTAGCATGAAGCTAGTGCATGTGGTCTCAGCAAACAAGCAGCCATGAGAACACCGTCACGAAGTGATCCACCTGAGAGCAGCTTGACATCTTACTGACGGTGATTCACATTCAGTCGTTCTGTAACCGGTAGCCCCAGCCCGATTTCTAACGTCGAATCCCCTTCCTATCCCATCATGCATTGCAGGTCAAGAAATGTACCCCCCAGGAAGCGCAGTTTACCATGCAGAAGACGCGACCTCACATCATTCTAAAGGACAAGCACTTCCGTGCCATGTACAGGTACTACGACAAGAACATCAAAGGTCAAAGGTCAAATCACAGGATAGATTTAACGCCGGACGATGAGTAGCTGAATTATACAATTGTGTCTTAAAACAAAAATCAAGGAATGCAAAGGGAATGCCTGAAAGTCTTGAATCCGATGAAGGGACTGAATAGGAACCTGCCTGTGTATTCTGTGTTCTCTTTAAGATGCCCATGGAATGTTTTTTCTTTTTACTTCTCCATTGTGGGAAAATTGCAGTTCAAATTAAGTCAGTTTGGTATTTCAACTGCGCGTGTACACAATGGGTATTCCCTTTTTTGGGGGAAGTTTTTTTTTCATATTTTAAAAAAAAATTGACAGTTATCCATATTTATGGCCGTTTCATGGTTCAGATCTTCGTAAAAATAAAGTATTACAATGTATAGAGAAAAAAATCAACCACGTAAAAAAATTCCTATAGCCAGTAGTGCCCGGAAATTCAAGCGTGACTTTTGTGCGCAAGATTTACATGTACACGGACTTCCAATCCGGAGTGCATTGGCCTGTCAAAATGATATGCCCTAAATACACCAATAATCCAAATGGTTTAAAGATGGAAATAAAATGGTCTGATTATGGCAGTTGTTTTTTATTAAAGCTTGAGTGAATATGTTGTTGACTTGGATTGTACATTAATATGGGAGTCATTATTGAGTATTCAAACTTAACACAAGTAAACATAAAACTGAAATAGTTTGAGACGTCACAAATAGCAACTGATAACTCCTTTTTCTCTTCATGTTGTTACTTTGGATATGATCAACTAAGCATTCTAAAACAAATTAAAATGTACTTAGTTAAAAATTTTTAACGTTATTCAGATTACTTCTTGGTGCAGGGATTTCTGCAAATGGTGTATCCTACCTTTTAAGTACTGTATATATTGGTATAGTAGGGGCTATGAGATACATGTTGTATATTATTTGTAGGTGTACATTTAGAGCTATTGTATGTTAAAATATTAGAGTGCTAACTCGCTGTACACAGTGAAACCCATTTGTGCAAACCTAGACAAAAACTCAAAATTGTGTCTGTCTTTTGTAAGGCAATTTGCACATCTGCGTTTGTATTGTATGGGAGTGTGTTATCAAAATCAGTAAATAAGCATTTCATTTTGCTCTACGCAAATGCGCAAGTTGTTAATATGTGTTATACTTGTTAATAGAGTACATTAAATAACTCTGTCTAATTTCATCATGTTCTACAAACACGTGCATGAATTTAAAATGTCTGCGCACGGCTTCAAAGTCTCCCCGCGCATAAGAATGAGAAGTTAGTCTTTTAGTAACAAAATTCAAACAACTTGCCAAATTTCTGTGTACATATCTTAACACCTGTATTTTCTAAACGAGGTAAATTACTCGACAGTAATGCATAATTTAGATATTATGAGCTGCTAAATTCTCTTTTTTTGTGTGACTAACTTGAAGTTCACGTAACATTTGACAGGCAGAGCAGATACTCATGAGTAACAATTTGTTTGTACAGTTTTGAGTAACTACTTTGCAATTTCTGCAGTAAAATTGCCTTTTGTCTGGATGTTATCAATGAAGCTAGCAATCAAGGAATCCTTTGATCCACCTCACTCTCCCCAGGATTTCACTCCCAACAAATAAATATCAGGTAAATGACCCAAAACGTTGCATTGAAAGGTTGTCACTGCTGAATTAATAATGGTTGTCAATTTATGTCATACATTTCCTAACATGTATCATTCTTTCTGCTCCTATGAGAAAACTACTCGCGAGTAATTTCCTTGCGAGTACTTGAGTAGCAAAATTCACTACTTGCCCAGCACTACAATAGTTGCAAACAGAATTGTACACCATTTATAAATATGGGTGTTGCTTATTTTCATTGAAAATATTTAAACATTTGTAACCGAGATACGTAGAATATAAATTTACCACCTGAATAACTGTATATGAATTTGGCCTTCAAAGATGTTTTTCTAACATCATATTTGGCAATATTAACCTTTTGTATGATGTAATATTATAATCGCATGTTTGTATTCAGAGAAGTAGGCTTTTATATATTGAATTCTTCCATTTTGCTAAATAAAAAGTCAGATTTTTTTCTAAGCACTTGTATGTTGTCAATGAATGAACGAACCTCCATTGTATGCATTTAAGCCACTGGTGGGGGTCACTTTGGTCCGACTTCAGTCAATGTAAAGCAGTAAAACAAAAAAGGGCGTTCAAATAATGTTGGGTCATTAATCCACCTACGATTACTCGTTGTCAAGGCCTACAATAAAATCTTAACACTTTGGCCCACAAAACCTACACGTATTTTTAGAGTTTGCCAAATTTGCTGCTAGGCTGTGTAACTTATTTTGCAGACATTAATAAGCAAAACTGCTGAAATAAGTAAGTAAAGTTAAACATGAAATGCCTTTCTTGAATGACTGTAATTTAAGTAGAATTTTGCAGCGATTTCCAACGATTGTCGGCCGACTATATCATTGGAAAAACCAGAGGTTTTTTTTTTTATGTTGCTTCTAAATTACCAACATTTAGTTTCCTACTAACCTAATGAAACCACAGTGCAAAAAGTATTCTTCTTGTGCAGACAGTTAAATCATAAACATTTTGTTCAACCTATTATTACATTAGCCTATGGTTCAACACATTAAAATGTTGGGCTTAATGAAAGGTTTATAAATGTAATTAACCCGGCCCTCTGCTCAATGTTTCTAGCTTAGTAATTGTGTTCAATGGTAATTGAGGGCGCTATTCACCTTTAGCGGTCTGTTCCTGTTCTGTGTAAAATTATATGGCAACGAAACACACGGACCCTGGACCCAAAAATAAATGATTCACCAAATAAATAGCGTGATCGGATCACATGATTCCAAATTGCCTGTGACTGAATCTCCACGATTCAACCCAGGTGAGGTCGTATTGAGTGTTTGCTGGGACTACAGTAAGTAAGAACTAATTATTTACTAAATAAAGAGTTTATTATTGAATAAAACAACAAATGGAAATGGGATTGTCCATGACTAGACCATGGAGGAATAAGCTCTTATTCCTCCATGACTAGACCCTAAAAGTAAAACAAAAGTAAAACTTCTCTTATAGCCCCACGGTATTATTAAACAATATTCAAAATGTTTTACATGCAGCTCAAGAAAGTCGCCAAAACAATGACAATACCTAACAAAATACCTCTAAATCGCCTAAATCACCTTCCATATGTGTCCAAGATCAACTTTCTGGGCTTCGGTGATATTCGCTAACAATTTCTGACCTGCAAATCCAGGAAATTCGACGATGGTATTCGAAGTAGTATGCACTGGTTGCTCGCCATCTTCAAAATGAAACCTAGTACGGTGGCCCTGACGGGACATAATCGGTAGTGGTTATTTTTGCAATGACGTAAATATTTACGACTGGTCGTGAATATTTTGTCGCTCTTTTTGCCACGTCGTGACAAATTATGACGTCGCAAAAAATATTTATAAGCATTTGTGAATAAATTCACAACGTCGCAAAAAAATAATCACCGATTATGTCTCGTCCGGGCCACCATATTCGTCCGAATTTGGTTCAATTTTGAAGATGGTGAGCATCATTGCGTGCACACTACTTTGAATTCGTCGAATTTCATATATCAAATTTGCAGGTCAGAAATTGTTAGCAAATATCGCCGAAGCCGAGAAAGTTGATCTTGGACACATATGGAAGGCGATTTAGGCGATTTAGAAGTATTTTGTTAAGTATTGTCATTGTTTTGGCGACTTTTTTGAGTTGCATGTAAAACATTTTGAATATTGTTTATTGTTTATCGTGGGGCTCACTTAGTAGTCACTAGTCGTACAACAAGCTAAATCCAAAATTCGAAAAAGAGGAGTTATAGGCCCCAGTAATAGTGGGTCTAGTCCATGACCATCATGGATTGTCATGACCCATCATGATGATGACACTGACACTTGTGACAGTGACTGAGTGACGGTGTAAAAAATACCTGCTTATTTTTTTTAGACAATACTTTAACAAAATACCGGTACCTCAAAATCGCCTATCCCCTTACTTAGTTCTGGGGCTTATTTGGGGGAATCGTGATCAATTCTTGACCTGCAAATCAAGGAAATTTGATGCCAGTATTCGAGCGAGTACTGCACCTTATCTTGTTATCAGGTTGCAACAATTCTTTCCATCATGTGATATTTGAATGCTTCATGCATACAAGTTGTTTGCCTGTATTTATACCCATTTAAACAGATATCCACACCGGATTGAAACCAACATGCCTGGTAAGAGACGTAGAACGCGAGGAGAAATCACACCACAGGTAATTAGATGCATAGAGGAACGCTTTGCTGTACTACATGGGATACCTGCTTTCTTGTACAAACTATAATGCCTTAAGAAAATCTACCAAGATATTAACCCTAACCCTGCCAGACCCAGCACAGTGCATCTTTGGAGACTGCTTGACCTTGCTGCACTCTGCACACAAGTCAATGTGACAAAGTATACAATCTGATGCGTCTGGCAGGGTTAGGGTTGAGAAACAAACAAAAAGACTAAATCTTAGCTATGATTATACCGGTATTTTTAGAAACCACACTGATTTAGCAGGCATCGCTACAAATCCTATAGTAGTTTTTATCTTTTATCAGGGAAAAATGACAAGAAAGACAAAGAGTTCCACTGTAAAGCCGAGCCGAGATAAAGCAACACCTGCTTCTACCAGTACTAAGTCTTGCAAGAGACTTGGATGCTGCAAGTGTAAAGAAACCAGACAGAAGGTATAGCGGTACAACTATAGAATACAGGGCCACTCAACAACTCTCGGCTTTATTTACCCTAGGACATAGAATGGAGTGGCCCTGTATTGGGTTACAACTATAGAATACAGGGCCACTCCATTCTATGTCCTAGGGTAAATAAAGCCGAGAGTAGTGGAGTGGCCCTGCATTCTATAGTTACTCCGGTATAGCAGCGGTGGGAGAAAAAACAGATTTCAAAATCCGGTTAGGCCAACAATAAAACAGATCTGCTCCCGATTATACATGGCATTTATTTCCCGTGTTGATTATATGTAGGTGTCTGTGGTAGTCGAGAATCAACTACCTACCAATGGACGAAGAATCTTCGTAGAAGAAAAATGATACCAAGATATCACAATTTGGGCTAGTAGTTTTAGCTCCACTATTTTGTGAAGTGAAGTCAGGGCTTTTTCGCACCGAGAAATAACTGTGCTTCACAAAATTCCACAGTAAAGTGTATTTGTTTACGAATTTCTTACCTATTCCACAGAGACTGTTTCATTGACTTGCAAGTCTGGTAATCTTTGTAAATAACATATTATTGCAATATGTTTGGTATATTTGGCACATCCCTGGAGTTCTTACACCGACATTAATCGCTTTCATTGCAGCTAAGCGGTGACAAACTTAATTGGCGACGGGTTCGTAATTTTGCTTTAAATCTGGGAGGACTTCCTCGTGTGTTTATCGCTATCGCTGCTCGCCACAATGAGATTGTTGTCGGTGACTGTGGCCAAGGCGAAATCCTCATCTGGCGCACTGGTGGTCTTCGTTTCAGTCGAGTACGTACAGCACAGTTTGATAATGGTGAGTGTTCATGAAGATCTGTAGATTATGGGCTCTGGACATGATCGTATGAGGGCGCTGTTCACCTAGCAACCGTACAGCGCTGTTCACCTAGCAACCGTACAGCGCTGTTCACCTAGC
Organism: Crossaster papposus; assembly: GCA_037893245.1. Classification (NCBI taxonomy): domain Eukaryota; kingdom Metazoa; phylum Echinodermata; class Asteroidea; order Velatida; family Solasteridae; genus Crossaster; species Crossaster papposus. The sequence goes on along the minus strand of JBAIAA010000195.1, from coordinate 4,280,675 downwards.
AACCGTACAGCGCTGGTACTACGCACATTGCTCGTTCATTTGATACTTGTATACCAGTGAGATTGCTGTGTCTGTTTGCCGACTCTCTTAACTGCTTTTTAATAAGATTATAATCGCCGGAACCAGACACTTCTATTGAAGTTGGGTAAGATGGCGTCGATGTTAACTCAACTAACTTAAGTTAACTCGATGTTAATTCCTCAACTCGCCTTTGCTTTCTGCTGATGAGGGGGGGTACTTGTGCACAGAGCCCATAGTGCAAACGACCAATAGTTTGAGTTGGGCTATAATGGGTTATTCCGTGTCAAAACAGACGCTTTTTTTTGCGTCAATGTCACAGAAATACCTGAAAGAATTTACCCAGTCACGTCATCTTTTTTTTTTTGCCTCTCTATTCTTGATATTATAGCTTCAGTTGGCATGGCGTTTGACCACATTCACAACCGATTGGTGGTCCTTGATCGTTATGATCTGGTTGCGAAGGTGTTTAACAGCGACAACACCTTGGCCTTTGAGTTCTCAACGGTGCTAACGGGTATATTCAGCTACCCCGACAAGTTAGAGAGTGCAAGGTGTGTAGCTGTCAAGAAAGATGATACTATCTTAATGGGTTATTTCAGAGGTGTGTATACAGAACGTAGTCCAAATAACGGTGAGCTTCTACGCGTTGTGCCCGTCAAACGTAGGCCTGACTGCCTAGCCGTAGACAGCAACGATCGCGTTATAGTCGGTGGCTTATCAGGAGTAGATGTCACTGATGGTAACGGTCAGACACTCTTCACAATCGAACCCACATTTAAACACAATCTAGAGTGGCAACCAACAACAACCTGCAATGGTGTATATGCTGATAGCTCCGGTATCTACGTTACAGTAACGATCAACGTTTACGGCACCGGTCATATTCACCACTATGATCTCGATGGCAAGTTTCTAGCTTGTCTGGATCGTGGGCTGTATTGCCCACACGGAATCACACTCACATCGGATGGGCAGCTGGCAGTGGCTGATGGGAAAACGATTAGGATGTATCGCAGAATGTGATACATTTCCCGAGACTCGCGAGGGGTTAGGCTTGCATTTTGATAATAAAATTGCCAAAATATGATTTTGTTTTTTCAAAATTTAAAAATTGTAAGGGGTTAATTATGTTTAAAATTGGCCATAATTTGACTTTTTGAAAAAATGTAAAGGGTTAGGCTTGCATTGTTATTAAAGTTAGACAAAATATGACTTTCAAAATTCCAAAATTGTAAGGGGTAAGGCGTTTATTTTTTTAATTAAAATTAGAAAAAATATGACTTTAAGGGTTATGCTTGCATTTTGTATTAAAATTGGCCATAATTTGACTTTCTAGATTTTGTTTTAAATTTTAAGGGGTTAGAAAAAATATGACTTCCAAAAATTGTAAGGGGTTATGCTTGCATTATTATTATAAATGGCTAAAATATGACTTTATTTTTATTAAAAATAGCAAAATTATGACTTTAAAATATTTTTAATTGTATGTGGTTAGCCTTGCATTTTTATTTAATGAATTGCCAAAATATGCCTTTAAAAAAAAAAAATTGTAGGGGATTAGCTTTGTATTTTTATTGATATCAGCCCAAATTTGACATTTTGCAAAAAAATAAGTGTAAGAGTTAGCTATAGGCTTGCATTTGTATTAAAATTTGCCATAATTTGACTTTAAAAAAATATATATATATATATAATTGTAAGGGGTTAGGCTTGTATTTGTATTAAATTCTCTTTATTCTTTAGTTTACTCAAATAGTTTGGTAGTATTAGGCAACATTACATTATATTATATTCCAGCACAAACCAAATATATTTCTTTAAAAAGAAAACAATGATAACACTGGTTAACCATTGGTAATTCATAATTATCATGTTGATGCAGTTGATGCACCTTTTGTTAATTAACCTAGGGCCTTATTAAACAAGTTAATTCTGGTTTTAATCATTTACACTGGTTACTTTCTCAATCACTGCTACTTCATGCATCTTGCCTTGAGGTGTATTTGGAGGGTGGGCAGAGTTACCATGAGGTACGTTGATGGTTACAATTGGCTGGTACCGATTCCTGCTTGAGGTGTATTTGGAGGGTGGGTACAGTTACCATGAGGAGATTGGGTGGTTGAGTTTAGATTTATGGTTAGGGTTGGCTGGTCTCGATTCCTGCTTGAGGTGTATTTGGAGGGTGGGTACAGTTACCATGAGGAGATTGGGTGGTTGAGTTTAGATTTATGGTTAGGGTTGGCTGGTCTCGATTCCTGCTTGAGGTGTATTTGGAGGGTGGGTACAGTTACCATGAGGAGATTGGGTGGTTGAGGTACGTTGATGGTTACAGTTGGCTGGTACCGATTCCTGCTTGAGGTGTATTTGGAGGGTGGGCAGAGTTACCATGAGGTACGTTGATGGTTACAGTTGGCTGGTACCGATTCCTGCTTGAGGTGTATTTGGAGGGTGGGTACAGTTACCATGAGGAGATTGGGTGGTTGAGGTACGTTGATGGTTAGAGTTGGCTGGTCTCGATTCCTGCTTGGGAATGATGTGGCAGAAGACGAAACCTTCCTCTTGAAACGCTGCCTTCAAAAGTGACTGGTAAAAAGATATATTGGAGTTTTAATCGTCTGCACGACTGAGAATATATATGTGACCCGCTCCATCGTAATTAGGATTACTAACGAGTCGTACAACTCCGATATTTGGTAGGACATGTAATATTTACCAGTTGTTCTGAATCCGGACAAATGCCAATCACAGCTCCCCCACTGCCAGGAAACTTAGAAGATGAACCAAACTTTAACAAAACAAGAAAAGGCTAATAATAAAACAAGCAGCGATACATCACAACAGTGTTCTTGGGCAAGACACTTTACTATAATTGCCTCTCTCCACCCAGGAGTACAAATGGGTACCTGTGAAGGTAGAGACCAAATTGTGCTTCCCACGAGCTGCTTCAAAACTCGATTTGGCCCGTGCTCATACCTGCCTAGCTAGCTCCACCATCCTCAGATTCGATTCTCCGATCACGCTGTCGCCATAGAGACTCCGTCTCAGGTCAAAGTTCGCATTCATGAGGTCACATAGCCTCGGCACGTCACCTACTTCTAATGCTGCCCTGATATTAAGATGAACATTTAATAATTAAACCCTCTTCATTTTTTTTTAACGTGAAATTTTAAGTTTGCTCTACAAAATTAAATTTTGTGAAATTAAAGATTGAAAACCTCTTACTTGGCTTGATCTGTCAGCTCAGCAAATTTCTTCATCCCTGCTACAATTTCTGGATCACCTAACAAAAGACCACAAATCAAATCAATTATGCATTTATCTTCTTCCTGCATACACATATTTAAGTGAGTGAGTGAGTTTTTAGGGTTTAACGCCGTACCAGCATCAATGGCCATATTCACGGCGGGAACAAATTTCATTCAACAATTTTTTTTATTTCATTCAACAATTAATGTGAAGAAGTTACAGTTTTAGAGGTGGGAGGAAATCACACATATTTAAAGACAAACAAACTAAAACAAAATAATAAACAATGACCCATTTCAGAGTTGTTCAATAATTTATCCTTGTATCGTGTAGTCTTTTTTTTTTTTTACAGCAGTCGATCTCAACTTTCGTATTTTAACATACGTGGTCATACAGAATTTAGGACTGGTAATTAAGTGTCTCTCGATTAGCAAAATCGTATTAATTAGTAAAGTAGCTTAGGAACTGTACTTTTATTTAAGAATTATTTTTACTGCAGGGATGTAAAAAATAAAACAATTTGTTTGTAGAAACGGCTACATTGTCCTGTTGGACTAGCCAGTGAAATCACACAACGTTCGAGTGATAACTAGAATGGCTATGGCTATGGTTAAGTCTTGTTGATCTAGTCGCCCAACCAAACTTGCCTCTTGGATTGCGTGTGACCCCTATTTTCTGATAACCATTGACCTGCTTAACTCACCACTGTCAAATCGCTGTCTGATGTCGCTGTGAATCTTTCCAGAGTCGCTGGGATTACGAATAAACGCAAGCCACAACGGTGGAACAAGGCTGACATCCATTGGCTGATAATCTCCGTGACCTTTTGACCTTATGACCTCCTTGGAGAAATCCATGTAGACAAGGCCATGGTACACCTGTTAGCAAATATAAAATGTGACCCAACCGAGCAAAATGAGGCGCAAGTCGCGGGCAGAGCTACTTTTGAGTAATAAATACAAATCAATGGAAACCGTCGACCCTTTCACCACAAAAACCCCAACAAGTCAATACCTGTATAACTCTGTCCTGTAGACCCGCATTAATGAACAGTTCTTCAACCTCAACATTCAGAATGAATTGTGGCTGCAATGTCTGCGGAATATCCTGAGGGAAAATAAATTAGCATAAATCAATTACATGATTCATTTTTATACTTGGATAAAACCATTTTTCATTCAACTTCAGCTATTGTTTTAAGCGTCCAGAGTTGTAGAATACACACGGATACTGTTGATGACATTGTGGGTAATATTTTCTTTCGTATCCGGAAATGTTAACTTTGAAAACTGGATGAAAAATGAACAAAATCGTGAGGTCAAGATGCAGTTTTGTTTTGCATAATTAATCACCGAATCTGCTCACATATCATAAACGCTCGTCCAATGAGCGGATACTATAACCCGAAATATAAAGAAATTAACATCTTTAGGAGGATCTGACGCAAACTAAACCAACATCTTTAGGAGAATCTGACGCAAACCAAATCTGGGGTGCGTTCCACGAACGTTGCCAACGTTGGCCAACGTTAGCGTTGTTCGCGTGAGTGGAACGCAATGTGCGCCAATTATGTTGGCCAACGTTAGCGAAAACGGCGAACGACATTCCGATCTGTTCGCTGTTGGCCAGTGACGTATTTTAATGATGGCGAAGCGGTTAGCAGACGGCAGGGTTCTTTTCACGGTTTTTATTTACGTTTTATACTTTTCGTTATAAACGGGGGATTGTTTTGAGCATTCACAGGGATCTATTAAAGAAAAATAATGAGTTGGACAAAAAGCAGCGAACCAAACGATGTCACTTTCACTGGGCGCCGCCATTTTGAAAACGTAGTTTTTAAAATATCGTTCCACTTCAACTAACGCCAACTCAAAACGTTGGCGAACGTTCGCGCAAACAGTTCGCGTAAGTGGAACGCACCCCTGATTGTGACTTTTATATTGTACTCACGCTATTTGTGAGATCGAAAAAGTGCATGAGGCATTTCAGCGTTGCCGTGACGATGGCACTGCTGCCAGCAAGACCCTGTCAAGGAAATCAAACATACTTGAAGATGCTTGAAGATACTTAAAGATGCTTGAAGATACTTGAAGATGCTTGAAGATGCTTGAAGATGCTTGAAGATACTTAAAGATGCTCAAACCTGGTGTTCAAGTTGTTCAAGTCTGGTCAAACCACTTTTTATATTTATATTTTCATTTCACCCTCTCTGAAAATAAGCCTTTAGAGAAAACAAAATGGGTTAGGGTGATTTGTTGAATAACTAAGGGGAACATCTGAAAAACCCAGAATCAAAATTTGGGGTTTAGAAAAAAAACTAATTCTCGATGCAACAAAAAAAATGAGTATTTAGCCAACGTTTTCACTTACAATCACACGAATGTACCCAGTACTTATGGAATATAAGAATACATATATCCAAATGTATGCCGTATTGCCAAACATTTTCTAAAACGGTTTCCGTCCAAAGTTTCTCATATAAACGTTTGTGACTTAAATCTCAACTCACCACTTGTCTCGGTATATTGGTGTCGTACTTCAGGGTGAAATTCCTCTTTGGCAAAGCAATCCTGGAACAATCAAGCCAAGAATTGGTAACAAAAATCTAAAATACAGAAATCTTTATATGTATCTTAGTTGCATAACAAACTCCGAGAAAACCTTGTCGATTTGACAGGGAATAACCCCATAAGAGGATTCACGGCATGAAAAACGAGGAAGACAGATTTGCTATGTTGTACCCTTGCTCGGAGCAGTACTGATAGAACCTCTTACAGGTAGCCTGGAGAAGCCTCAAGCCTCCAAAGTAGCCTTCCTTTCTACTGATACCATGAAGGTCTCCCAGGCTACCAAACTCGGTCGGATCGTTCAACGGATGCGGAACCAATATCTAGAAGAGAAAAATAGAAGGGTTGTGCATCGGAACCGGGAACCTGAGTCACCGACTGGTAATGTCAGGAACCAGCTGAGTTGTATTAGAATCCTTACTAGTCCTTACGAGTCCAGTCAAGTTCTTTTAACCAGTTCACGCCGGGATTATTTTAACATCGCCGAGCCGAGGGGCGGGATTATTTTTAACGAAACTCGATCAGAAGCGGGTTCAGGCTGATAGTGCCGGGAAGCACACCCACACATTTCCGGCCTTGCGCGCTGCTGACATACATTTCCGAACTTGAACTTGGCGTGTTTATGCGTCATCCGTTTTGAATTTGGGGAAATGTTTGCATTTATATACGTCATCCGGCGCGAACTGGTGAAAAGTGCTTTCACACGTCCAGACACAAGTTTTCATATTTACGTGCAAATTAACTCACCAGTCGATCGCTTTCCTTGATGGTGACTTCTGCCCAAAAGTTAGCGACGGAGAGTGATATTGTTTTGCCATGAAAACCGTCCGAGGGGTTGCCCATTAAACCCAGTCTAGAAAATCAAACAAAAACTTCATAATTCATTTGACGTCACGAAACATTCGCTGCAAAAATCGACAGAGTTGAAATGTTGCCTAAGGTTCGCTGGTGTCTTGACTTTGGGCGTGGTTCCCGGCCACATGGCAATTACGGGTTTGTGGCTTATGACTAGCGCCCCCCTGAATAAAGATATTGACTAATTTGGGGAACCGCCAACATAGGGCTGGATAGCTCAGTTGGTAGAGCATCAGAACGGCAATCTGAAGGTCGCTGGTTCGCGCCCTACTCCAGTCAATTTCTTTCTTCAATTGTGTTTAAATTTGGCAAGTTCACAAACGAGGCTTAGCATTTGTGCCAATTTTTATAAACTGGCGTTTTTACAGTCATGATTTGCATTTCAGAGGTTACAGCTTCGAGTCCCCTTAACCCAACAAACCTTGCGTATACCGTGGCAGTGTAGGGTTCAATGACCCTCTGTTGGTGTCGTTTACCAGAGAAGTACTCCAGCCACTTTTGATATTCCTTTAGACCCACTTGTATTGCATTTCAGAGGTTACATGTTCGAATCCCCTCAACCCAACAAACCTTGCGTATGCCGTGGCAGTGTAGGGTTCAATGACCCTCTGTTGGTGTCGTTTACCCGAGAAGTACTCCAGCCACTTCTGATATTCCTTTAGACCCACCTGGCCGATGAGTTGAAAGCCTGTAGGGAGCTTCATTCCGAAGACCTCAATGCCAGACTTGTTAACTAACCATTCCTGTAAACGAAACCCCCAAATGACCCGTACATGACCTTTGGCCTATTTCTAAAGAGTTGTGATGAACCCCCACCCAAATTTAAATTGCAGTAAAGATGGAACACGAACAGGGCTGTGTACTAAACCAGAAAGTACCACACGCGCGCATCAATAATCAAGGATTTGGTATACTTGAAGATAAAGGGTTATAGGTAACTATAACGATTAGACTTTGATGGATTGTATTATACCATGTACATCCCAAAGTTCCTCTCCGCGACATTGGGATGATCGTTGAGGTAGGCAGCAATTGTTGGCAGGGTCTGCTGTCGAAAGCAGTAGAAGACGACACTCGCTAAGCGCGACACCATCTCATCCTGGTTAGGCTTCTCTGTGAAGTGAGTTATCCTGGGTCATAAAACGGAGAAGACACAGTGATGAGTTAATGACAAGGGCAGTAGAAGACGACACTCGCTAAGCGCGACACCATCTCATCCTGGCTAGGCTTCTCTGTGAAGTGAGTTAACCTGGGTCATGAAACCGAGAAGACACAGTGATGAGTTAATGACAAGAGCAGTAGAAGACGACACTCGCTAAGCGCGACACCATCTCATCCTGGCTAGGCTTCTCTGTGAAGTGAGTTAACCTGGGTCATGAAACGGAGAAGACACAGTAATGAGTTAATGACAAAAGCAGTAGAAGATGACACTCGCTAAGCGCGACACCATCTCATCCTGGTTAGGCTTCTCTGTGAAGTGAGTTATCCTGGGTCATGAAACGGAGAAGACACAGTGATGAGTTTATGACAAGAGCAGTAGAAGACGACACTCGCTAAGTGCGACACCATCTCGTCCTGGTTAGGCTTCTCTGTGAAGTGAGTTAACCTGGGTCATAAAACGGAGAAGACACAGTGATGAGTTAATGACAAGAGCAGTAGAAGACGACACTCGCTAAGCGCGACACCATCTCATCCTGGTTAGGCTTCTCTGTGAAGTGAGTTATCCTGGGTCATGAAACGGAGAAGACACAGTGATGAGTTAATGATAAGGAGACAGTGTTATTCCAAGTGAATTATGGTCTAGTACTCTAATAAAGACCTAAAGGTATACACAATTTTCTTTTGTAATCTTGTAATTTGAGACTACCTGATAATTAGAGAGATCTACCGGTTAGAGACTACATGTTGTTAGAGACACTATGGGCCTTTTCGAATCCCTGGCTTCGTCTTCGTCTTTGGCTCAAGGCGATTTTTGACTACCAACTGCAAGATCTCCAGCCACATTCTGACGCCTGTTGTACTTCAGAAACATTCACTCGATTGATGTGAACCCAAAAGTTAGACTATTTCAATTTTCTTCTATTTCTATTTGCTTCTCAGTATTTCGGAATTCGGAGGCGAAGCCAAAGCCAAAGACGAAGCAACGGTTTCGAAAAGGCCCTATACCTGTTAGTTAAAGGACACATGTCCATGATCCCCCTGTTTCTTGATAGCTCTGTCGGTTCCATCTCATAGCAAATGGACAGCTCACCTTGCTAAGACGACAAAGCAAAATCAAATTAAAGTTAGTATACAAATATAACAAGGTTTGAGGGTTGGTAGTCAATATTAGCTCCCTGGGGTATTGGAAGTTGACAAACTAGTTCTACTTGTGTGTTAACATCCTATACTGATGGAAGCTAGTATCGACTACCTACCCGACATAAACCGTTATATGTGACACCACAAAATGAGCGAAAAGTCAGAAATTGCCATTTTGCAAGACAATGGGTCAAAAGTCAAAATCCTTTCAACCATATATTTGAAATATGATAAGTAATTGATCTAAAACATTTTGTGGATTTCAGAACATAGTGTCCCTTTATTAAAAACTCTTTTTCCAAATCCCAGTATTCAATATATATCACCTGACACAAATTCCATTTTATGAAACATTCGGTTGCGGTATTCGCTGCTAATTAGATTCGAACCAGTCAGCTGACCCTGGCTAGCTAGGTGGTCAAGTGGTCAAGTGGTCAAGTGGTAAGACGACTGCACTAGGAGGCAGGAGGTCGTGGGTTCGAATCCCACCCGAGCGATGTTATCTAATAATCTCTCTTTACGTTAGTGAAGTTTCAAACCCAGTATGAAATTTACTTCACCAGACGCAAATTCCATGTGATGAAACTTGATTCCAACCTTTCGTTTGAAGTAGTCCACTACTTGGGTGATGTCAAAGTTGTGATCTTGAAAAAGCATGTCCCCAGCAACCTGAAAAACAAAAGTTCAGAAACCATTAAAATCCTCCCGCAACGTTCGTAATCCACACAAGGATCTTCAATTTACATTTTCTCCTGCTCTTCTAAAAAAACTTGTATTTGTTCTTGTAAACAATAAAAATATCTAAGCAGAAATGTGAGGGATTCTGGCAAAATAAGACTTAACTGTGCAGAGATTGAAAGTAGGCTTTGTGGATACCAGGAAGGAGACTAAAATTACCCTTGCATTACTGTTTGTTTTACTTCAATTGAACATTCTGTTGACAAGTTGACATGTCCTTAAATGCAAACTTTAAGCAGCTAGGATTAAAGTGAAACAAACAGTACTGTAAGGAGAATTGTATTCTCTTTCCTAACGTCCGCAAACCCTCGACGTCTGCCCAGTTCTGTTATATCTTACCAGAATGCCTCTTAATTGCCTCCCCCACTCCCGAGGAAATAACACCTACCACCATCACGCTGTCATGGATTTTCTTGTTCCTGAGCACCAGATCAAAATCACCGACGGAACCCAGTCTGAAAGAAATCAATTCATCAATTCAGAGGATGGCCCATTACGGATGGCATGTACAAAACTGACTTGTAATTAAATACGCATGTTGAAGACAGAAACTAAAAGTATGAATTAGCTACCTGTGGAGCCATATAAACACAAATTCTCTGGAAATGTACAAGGTGCGTGAACAATCACGTTAAGTTTAGGTTGACATTTTATTTTAACCACCGTGTATATTTTACCTATCCAGCCTCGTACTGGCGTATTGTCGTGAGTCACCAATAAATTGACACATACAGTGAAGACAAATACCTGTTTTCGTAAGTAGTAGAGCCATCGTTGACGATATTATCAACAGGAAAGTCGTTTGCTGTTGCCCAACGCTCGTAGTACTTGTACCTAGTAAACAATGCATAAAATGCAACAACTGAATCATTCCCAAAACTAAACTCCGATTTGAAATCTGTAGGTGTGAGCATTTACGGATAGTTTGGGAACCGGATACCCGATTAAAAATAGCACGAGTATTCGTTAAAAAAAAAAAATTATGTTCATAAACATGAAAAGGTTTGCGCGATAATACTACCAAATCGTGGAGTAAGATACAAATTGCTTTGTAACTTGAAGGTGTAAACTTCAAATTTCGCAAGCATCCTAAACGTGAAATATATTTTGTTTTCCTATGTAGCCTGGTTTCATTTTTTTATTTTCTTAAACAAATGACATTCAAAACCCTTTTCTTTTATTACCACAGCTGAGCGAAAACTTTCTGTGACCACATTCGGCCTGGTAGTTTGACATCACCGCCGCGGTACGTTGATAGGGACTTTAATCTACCGCGCATTCCCATTGGATTTATTTTTGCCATTCTTCAGAAAAGTCGCGGTATGTTACATAAACTATGATCAATGACTTTATACTTACTTGTCCGCATTGGTGACGAGGTACACATCACTGAATACCTGCCGCCTATTGACAATAAAAACAGGAGAAAAGCAAAGATAAATTGACAAAACAAAATACATCTTGCGGAAGAATCGTCATCAGGATTTCACTGGAAGAAATTTTCTTTTTGTTTTTAAAATATGTTAAAATGTCTAGAAGCAAAAACAACCATCAGTACTTTACACAGTTTAGCCATTTCTGCAGTAGAAAGCAAGAGATCGTAGACTCTTCGAGTCCCACCCAAGTGAGTTTTTTTCTTCAACTTACGTGTTGATGGCCTCCCACCAGAAATCTAAGATTCTTTTCCCACCCACTCCTGGAAGTAAAGACTTAGGCACGCCTTCTAAGTTAGAGTAGCATCCGGAAGTATCACTCTTCAAAAAAAAATACAAACAAATATATTAATTATTACGATTTCTTCTGCAGAAGAAAATATGCCAAAAACATTGAATATTTCTAGAAAAAAGTTTGTGAGGTATAGATTTAAAGAATGAATCCAGCAAGAGCCAAGAGATTATAGAATGCATCCTTATTCTTATTCTTATTCTTATTTTTTATTTGGCCAATAGAACAAGCAAGCAATACATAGGGAACAGTATACCTTTACGGTTAAGACTAAGACTAAGAGGGAGGGGGATAGAGGATGAAGACAAACAAAACATATAAACCAATCTGTGATGGCCAGGATCAACAAAAGTGTACTCAATTAGCCCGAAAGCTTGTTGGTCCAGTCACAGAGAGGAATCATAAAATAAATAAATATATATATATGTGTATATACAATATAAATTGCAAACTCTACAGTTCCTCTGACACTGTCAGTGACAGCAAAGTCGGGAGAAAAGTATTCAAATGGCCGGTGGAACCATAGAGCAACGTACAGCAGCTATAATTAGTTGGGGTTGGGGCGAGGCTGGGTAGCCACGACATGACAGTTTGACACGAACGAATCAGGTTATGACCTAAATAAACTTCTTTTTTAAAACAAAGTTACAACCTTGATTTCATCTTCCAAAACGCGTCCATGTCCAGCTACTAGAATGATGCAAATCATCCTCCAAGTTCGATTTCTTCGATCATTGTCGACTCGGAAAAAAAGTTCAATATGTCACTCACAGTCACTCACACAGGATTAAACTTTTTGAGACGTGGGATGCAGCGCGCGATGCACCGCCCTCTAGTGGCACACGAGATCAGCGCCCCCTTGGACCGTAAATTAGAAACAGTCACTATCTTGGGTTTCTTTTTCTTTTCCTTAACCCTAACACTGCCAAATCCAGCACAGTCCATCTATGGTGACTGCTTGACCTTGCTGGACTCTGCACACAAGTCAATGTGACAAAGTATGCACTCTGTTGCGTCTGGCAGGGTTTCTAGACAAAATACCCTGGAGGGTTAGGGATAAGGTACATAAGATACAAGCCGGTTATTCCCCTCAGCCTAGCTCGATGGTTAAAATAACCCACAAGAACTTTTGGCGAAGTAAAAGACAAACGATCGTCAGATTTGAACCACAGACCGTTAGATCCATAGCTCACCTCTCTACCAACTAGGCTATCGGCAAGTTGGTTGAGCCCGTTCTTTATAATTCTTTAATTTGTAGCTGAGTTGCCATTGTTCTTTCTCATCAATATACATTCCGCACAACCCAGCTGCCAAAAAACTTTTTTGCAAACTGCTACACGGGTTAGTATTAAGTGTCTTCTAAATTTTTAAGGGGTGTGTTCAGGGTGCCGGTGGGGTGGTGGAATGACAACAGATACATTGTTTGTGTGCACTTTGAAAATGTTAAAGCGGGGGCGATTTTTTTTTACCCACTGGATTTTTGGATTTTTACCCACTATAGGAAAGGGTAAATGGGCGTTTCTACACCCCTCGCGTCATGATTATTCAGTAGTTTCAACAATAATACTAAAATATATTGTTATTGCTCAGTCAACTAGATACACGTAGGCCAGAGGTACATTAAAGCACTTTGAAAAACGGCTTTTGTCGACTTCTCCCAGTAGCCAAGTAGATAATGGGTTAGGTTATAGATCGTAAGATTGGGGTTCGATTTCGGATGGTGCTCATTTTTTCATTGACTATTTTTGGATTGTAAGTTTATTGTGAGATGATTTAATTTGAGGGGAAGCAAGGTTATAACCTAAGTATCTTCCATTCAGTGGGGTCTAGACACGCCCAGTTATGATAATTGGCCTTTACCATGCTGGAAAAAAATCACGCAAGCGTGGGGGGGGGGGGGGCGCCTTCGGGGGCGCCCTCGGATTAGGCCATCAAAACGTTTGTATCATCAATGCATCACATTATAAACAACTGTTTAATTAACAATGTGTAAATGATTGACACTTCAAATGTATATATACAGTACATGTCTTCCTTCATAATTCGTTCGGGAAAGAAAATCGAAATTTTGAAAAAGCACGAACAACTTTAAAAACATGATTAGGGTGAGTGTTCACCCACCTACATATAGTGCAATTGCAGATAATGCGTGTCTATAGGGTGTTCAGAAATAACCCTGACAAATACTACATGTATATCTAGCTTAAAGGTAGGATACACTATAATTGGTAATTGCTCAAATTATCATGAATGGGTGAATTTGGGAAGTTGTATTTTATAGTAAATAGAGCCTATCGTTTACTTGCTATTTCAAAATTGTACCATCATGAATGCAGAGGAAGGCAAGCTAGGAACTAATAGGTCCTTGGGGAACTGATAGGTCCTTGGTGAACTGATAGTTCCTTGGGGAACTGATAGGTCCTTGGGGAACTGATAGTTCCTTGGGGAACTGATAGGTCCTTGGGGAACTGATAGTTCCTTGGGGAACTGATAGGTCCTTGGTGAACTGATAGTTCCTTGGGGAACTGATAGGTCCTTGGGGAACTGATAGTTCCTTGGGGAACTGATAGGTCCTTGGGGAACTGATAGGTCCTTGGGGAACTGATAGGTTCTTGGGGAACTGATAGGTCCTTGGGGAGCTGATCGGTCCTTAGGAAACTGATAGGTCCTTGGGGAACTGATAGGTCCTTGGGGAACTGATAGTTCCCTGATAGCTCATCGGGGGAACTGATAGTTCATTGGGGAACAGATAGGTCCTTGGGGAAAAACGGCGTTCGTTTTCAACCCGGGCGTCGGGACAATTTATTATAGGATATCTAGCGCAATCGTTTTGCTGGATGCCTACAATCATTATTTACCTTTAAATAAGTAAGATATTTCTTAATAATTTGGTAGTAGGCCTAATTTGTTTCTCTCGATATCTGCAAATGGTGTATCTACCTTTAATTAATTAGATTTCAAAGATAATGGTCCATGTACAAAAACTGGTATGTTCCCGTGCGCGCACACACAAGCCATGTAGTTTTGTATACGATTTGCAATGGACTATTATTTTGAGATTCAATTAAAGGGAAAGGTATGTCCTGGAATCGCCCAATGTTTTTCCCCATCAGAAAGGTATAAAAGTAGGATATAAACTTTCACACAACCATCCTTTTAAAACTTGGCGTTTTTGTCTTATTCTTGTGTATAGAACGAGTTTCTGGGGTCAGAAAAGTGACTTGACGATTGCAAGGTTGCGTTTAAGTGCTAACGTAACAAACACAGTTTTTTTAAAGTGTAAGATTAATGGCTAGATATTTGAGGAATTATTGACTTGAAAAGAGACGATTTAAGTGTGGCTTCTTCTTTCAACTAAAGTGTTGCGTTACATTTAACAAAATGAAACCATAAAATATTGTAATAACCCGCCAAATTTACGAAATTCGTTAATTTACATAGTGACCTATTGGTGGGACTATACACTTCAGCCAGCCTATACGTTACCCGGCTAGCTAACACAGTCGCGCGCCGGCTACATGCTCCACATTGATATGAGCATTGCAACACGTTACTGCGGGCTTCCCCAGTTTGGGGTGTGGTTTATATTCAATCAAAAACAGTGATGATTCCACGCCGATTTGAACTAAGACGCCTCATTTTAAAGAAGAACACCAGCTGTAAAGGTAAGTATACAATCCTTGGATGCGACAGGCTAGGCCTAGCTACGACATTAAACCCAAAACAAAATTCGTTTCGCGTTTGAAACTATTATGTTTTGTGCAACAGCGCATGTTCATGTTTTCAAAATGGCGTCGATTTCTACTGAATAATTTTTTTTATTTTGCACGTGAATGCATGGGGAAGGGATATTTGTGTTATTTTTTAAAGATGTTTATGAGGCGCCACCCCTGGCCTAAATTTTTGTTTTAATTCACAGATTACCCATTTATAATTTTCCCCTTTGTTTTAGGGAGATGGCTGAAGATGTCATTTTAACACCGCTGTGTATTTTGCAGAAAAACCTTACAATCAAAAATCTTTTATTCCGATTGCTGCTTTGGACATGTTCCCGTATATAGACATGTATAGCAGAAATGAAAACAACAAGCATTTGTTTTTACTAGCAAAACGAAATTGCGTGCCTAAACTGATTTATTTGTGGAAAATTTGGGATAAAATGATGACAAAGACGAATAAACGCAAACGCAAAATAAAAATGGCGATCCGCCCGTGACGCACATTATTTAGTTCACTAACCGCAATATGTGTAAGATAAAAATATTTCTACAGCAAGAAACTGGTCTAAATTTTAAGAAAAGAGTGTCATTAGAGTCGAGAGAGGTATACTTTAGGTTGAATAAAGTATTTTATAACTGATAAAAAAACACCATTGACTGGAATTGCACCAACATTCAAGAGAAGCATGTTACTACAAAATCACCTATATTTTTTTTTATGTATTTATTAATACATTTCTTTACCCAGGGTGTGCCCAAACAGCATAACAACTGGTTTTCATTGGGGCCCTGCATCATCATTAAATACAATTGAAGAAAAGAGTACACAGAAAGCCTTTGAAGTTATTTTCATCACGAGATGGACCCCCTTCCAGACGTGATTCCTGTTCCAGATCATGCAAGTATGTAGAGGCCCTTGTCACTTCTAAACGGTCAAATCTAACCAACCATTTTGTGATTAAAATGTCAATTGCAGAGCTAATTACAAAAAAGTACCTCTCAAATGTTTCCTAAGATGGAATTTGCGTTGGCCCGCCACCGACGTATTTATACACTCGTGGTCTTAGGGAATTCTTTCCAGAAAAAATAAATCACTGACTCGGGTTTGACTCGAACCCATGATCTCCTGTGTTCTAGTGCAGATTGTCTTACCCCAAGCTACCCGGCCCCCAAACCACTGCCATGCATGCAGCTGAACTCGGCTAGCCAGCAGCGTAACCTAGGTTGAATGTGTAGGGGGAACATGGTAGTGCACCGATTTAGAAGGAGGAGGGGACCTAAATGGGACCTGATATAATGTACAATGTTTGTGTGCAATATGAAATCTTACAAAAGAGTTGCCACCCCCCCCCCCCCCCTACTTGCATAGAAAGCAGGTGGACGTGGGCTCAAGTCCCACTCGAGTCAGCGATTTTGTTTTTAGAAAGAACCCATCGGACAATACTGAGAATACACAACATTGTCAGTGAAAGGCACAAATCTATTGGTGGTCTTCTTTAGGTGGGGATTTCTAAAACAAAATCATCTTTCAACCCCTCTAAAAATTGAAAGGAAATGAAAGATGACATGTTGGTCATAATTGTTATTTGAAGCCTAAATACCTGTGAGCGTTCTAAGTATTATTTTTTAATTAAAAGTATGGACATTCAGCACTTTTATGTGGCGCCCTCGTGAGACAAAATAAAGAAGGAAAGAACAATTGAAACGGCAGATGGCGCTATACCACCTGATCAACGGTACCGAATTATTCTGTTTAGAGCTAGAGAGGGCGCGTTTGCCATCCGTGCACTGCAAACCACTGCAACCCATAATCGCTTTACGTTTATTTGCGCTTACATTGTTATTTTGTCGATACATCCCTCGTCATAATTATTAAAGGTAGGATACACCATTGGTAGTTGCTTCAATGATCACGAATGGGTGTATTTCGGGGTTTGTATTTTATAGTAAATATCGGTTAACTGACCTGTTCGAAGTTTTACAATCATGGATGCCGGTGTGAAAGGTAATTCTGTCCCCCCTGGTAAATGTGTCCCCCCGGACAGACTTACCAGGCCGTGACCCGGTAAATCTGTCCGGGGGGACACATTTACCTAGGTATTTCTGTCCCCCTCCAGGTAATTTTGTCTCCCTGTCCAACGTTAAACGTGTCCCCCCGGTAAATTTGTCCCGTGCAACGTCACAAGTCTAGCACCTACTAGACGCAACAACCAGTGTAGTACAGGTTCACCCCTCCATGGTGCATTATTTGTGGCAGACTGTAGGATGTGTAGCGTACTACAAATTACAGGTGGTCAAAAGTGCTGCCTTATGTCGTGCTGTGTATCTATAATCTGTACGCGTGCAAGAAGTCTAAAAATACTGATTACTGCCATTTTCCCTTTCGCGCAGAAACGTAGATCGGTTGATTTAATTAATAAAGTGATTTGTATTTGTATTTTTGTTTTGATAAATCGATGAAGGGAAGAGAAGTCCAAATAATAAATACCATGTGGGCTTTTCATTAAAATAACATCAAAATAACCGCTTAATGTGTGGAACATTGGGGGACACAATTACCTAGAGAGGGGACAGAATAAACTGGAGGGGGACAGAATTAACGTCTCCAGAGGGACACTTTTACCTAGGTAATTCTGTCCCCCCGGACAATTTTACCGGGGGACAGAATTACCTTCCACACCGGGAAAAGCAAGAAAAACGGCGTTCGTTTTCAACTAGCGCTGGGCAGTGGTTCTCAATGTTCTGGGTTTTTTTGCGATCGCCGTCTTGATAATTCGGTAGTAAAATGGTTTGATATCTGCAAATGGTGTATCCTACCTTTAAACCTGTCCATCGAATCAATGTCATGTAAACATTTTTTACCGGGGTATTATAGTCCATTTCACCCTCAGCACCAAAGGCGCGTTGTTTCTCTGTGTTCGTTTAGATAATGAGTCATATTTGGAATACATGCGACTGATGTACGAGAAATCGTGCAAGATGTGCCACGCCTTTCCAGGCAGCATTGCCAACGTCGTCTTCAGGCCGTGTCGTCACATGGTGATGTGCCAAGACTGCGCCGAGCTTCACCTTCAGGCGTCACAAGCATGCCCGTGGGGCAATTGTGGGACAACGGTCGAAGATTGCATACTGGCTACCATTCCACAATCGGAATAATTATTTATTTAATGCCTTGTACTACGTTGTGCAACTAAATTGTACAACTTGTATCTGTTCAATAATATTAAAAATCGTATTGATATAGCACACATGACTTGTGTACTACAATATTGGTGCTTGACGCGCGCTACATCATAACCCTGATCATTCCAAATATACCATCTCAGCTCCCTGGGGAGTACAGCTCAATGCTGCCATTCATGCAGACAATCAATAGCTATCTCTGCCCTCACAGGTACCCATTTACTCCTGGGTGGGAAGAAGCAATAAGTGAAAAAGTGCCTTGCCCACTGAGGGTACACCCACCATGGTCCCAGGCCGGACTCGGACCCACAACCATTACCCGCAAACCATGATTCAATGCTCCAAACCACGAAGCCACAACACCCCACTGAAAGGTCAAGGTCATGTGAAACTTAATTCTGGTTTTACCGGAAATGCAATTTAAAGATTATAATATAAATTGTAACAGCTACAATATTTACAAAAATCATTAAATCGTTTTGTACTACTGTCCAATAGACAATCAAAACATTCTGGGAACAGCTCTGTGGTCGTTCAGTTAAAACCACAATCTTTTGTTTCAAATATTTAAGACATTGAGGTTTCTGCCCAGGCAGAATACCCTTGAAATGGCAAAACAAATATTCGAAACAAAGTTTAATTTGGCTCAAGGACTGCTCCACGACTTTGGAACTCTCTACCTAGCCATATCCGTTCTATACAAAACATTGAACAGTTCAAGACACCGCTCAAATCATAATGTTTCTTAATGCCTTCTTATACGTATTTATGTCTTGTTGTCTTGAAGTATAATTATTCATGTAGTACGCCTATTCATGTATGCTTGTGTTTATGTAGATGCTTAAATTGTGTATTGTAATGCTCTGTCATTTAATTTAATTTGATTGTTAATGTAATTGTCTTTATGTTTTGTCTTTAAAGCGCATTGGTATTTCTTAACAGTTATGAAATGCGCTATATAAGAATTAGCTATTATTATTATTATTATTATTAAAATGGTGCATTTTAAGGATTGCGCAACGAAGGACCCATAATGTAGATTTTTCTTAATTGGAGTGCATTTCAAGGCACGTTTCGTTCTCATGATATAATTTGTTTAGGAGACCCGCCCAGTTGATATTTTACAACGTTGGTGCAATAACTTAAATGAGGATAGCAGGGATGAACGTACCTCAAGGAAGAGGAAGGGGGGGGGGGGGTGGTAATTAACAACTTAATTCAAATGCTCAGTAGTCCATGGCCTATTCAACGGTCTACTGAGTATGTCTATGTCTCTAGAAGGAGTTAAGGATCAAAAGGGTCAAGCACGGAAGTTTTTGGTGAAGTTAATATACATGTACATGGGCGATAATACATAGGCCCAGCAAGAGGAAGACTATGAAGAGAATTAGGAAGTTTATTAATAATGAGAGAAAAACAAGATGATGGTAGAGAATTCAACATTATACGAAGTTTCAAAACTGTGAGATTGAGAATGAGAGAGACGATGTGAGTAGATGGGATAGACATTAATTGTACTAATGGTTGTACAAATAGGCATCGTGGCTCACATGATGTCCCAACAAACGGTAAAGTCTTTTGTATTTACCCAAACCAAACAGCGCCCACCTATTGTGTCAGTCATATATCAAAAAGGCTAATGGTCGAAAACCTGTATGTCTCTGATGCTGAACAAAGTTGAAGCGATTTTGTCAGATAAAACCCACCCTTTGTATGGAAAATTTACAAGGAGTAACCGGCTTTTACAGCGGGAGATCAAAACTAAGCGGTATGCCAGCTCATTTGTCCCTTCAGCTGTTCAGATTTGTAATGAGCAGTTGGAGCGATGATCTTGTACAAAGACTGATACAGGTTTTAACTGAGACAAGAGATCATGTAGTTTTAAATGAACTTTGGATTTTCATTATGGACTTTAGGTTGTGTGTATTCAATTTTAATAACATTTATTTGTTTTTATTTGTACTATTTGTAACATAATGATGTAAAAGCCCAAAATGAATTTCCCGTTTATAAAGTTGAATTGAATCGAATTGAGTGGAATGGATAACACCTAGGCCTAAAGAATTTTTCAATTTCACCACGAACGCGAAAACTTTATTATTGATTGTATATATAACACTTGTATAAATCATCGCCATCTGATTGGACAGAGCGCGACCAATGATGTGATCCCTGGAAGTTCTGTTCACCTTTGAACGACCGCGCTGTGCTTTGAGACGAATAATTCAACACACGTGACCAACGATCAACCAATCGGGTGCCGGTGATTCGTTCAGGTGTTCAGAATAGCCAATAGAGGCGTTATACAGTGTATCTAACTAAATGAAAACAAAATTTAACGGAATGCCACATGTAGTTTGTATTTCCCTTTTCTTTTGACATATTAAAATATGGTAATAGGTAAAAGGTTCGTTTTTCCTTTTTCTTTATACGATTTTAAAACGGTAATTGATTGGACAGTATGTACACGGACTCACTACGGGGTGTACGCCTAGCAAACGCCGGGTCGGCACATACAGAAAGCGATTACAGTGCATCTACGAACTTACCAATATTCACTCTACTTTGACTTTTTGTGTCGCACGCCGACTTGCTTGAACCATTGAGGAATATTCCTACATGCTTGAACAGGGCCAATAAATTGTGATTTTGCGTTGTCAAAGCAATTATACTAAGCACGATATGAGACCGAGGGACTCCCCCCCCTTAATCTCCCATATCTATACACTCTCTAGACTATTGTTACCTAACCCACCCCCTAAAAACCTCAAAGGAATTCCCTAGAAACCCTTCCGCAAACACAATGATCACCACATTAGAAAGAGCATTTAAAAGTAGGATATAAACATCCACACAACCATACATTTTTGTCTGCAGCGCTAGTGGTGCATGGTCAATCTATAATTTTAATAGATTGGTTGTTCATGCGGCGTGAGACGCTGTGTTAATGTTTCATTGTTGCTAACGCAGGGACAATATAGCAAATATTGGTTACTATAGTAACTGGTGTGTACGTTGTAATTAGATATATGAAACGGCGAATTTTTCCAGGATTTTTTTTTTTTACAGTCAACCTAGCCTTTTCGTCAAGGCCTTCGTGGCTGCGATCTCAAGCGACTGGAACGGGAGACCACGCGCGCGAGTCGAGTAGCGCAGCCACGAGGGCCTTTTCCAACTTGTTTGCGTTTTTTGGATGAATTCATAGAGTATGAAACGTGCATTATTATTAATAACTTGTATGCAAACAAGTAAAGTGCAGAACGGTCAACCAATTAATGTACGCTGACCCGCTGACCCACGTCGCTTCTGATTGGTTTTGACTTTTTCTACCGTTTGGGTAGCAAAAATCGAGACTATAAAGAAACACATTGAAGAAACAAGTTGGGAAAAGGCCCTCCCCGCTTCGCCACTCGCGTGTACGTGTGGTCTCCCGTTCCAGTCGCTTGCGATCGCGGCTCTACGAAGCTGTCCAAGCCACGAAGACCTTGACAAAAGGCTACAGTCAACGGACAAGTTGACTGGGGAAAAACTTCTTATTCCTCCATGGGAAAAACCAAGACCAAACGACGTTATGTTTACTTGTGCGCTATATAGCCCTTGGGAGACACTGCTGGCTTCCATAGAAACATAAACAAAGCACTGGGTCGTAGTCTTAGGTCGATTCGTAATACATTATGTACATGTATCCACAATCAATATTGGCTGGCAGGAAACATAAAATTAACAAAGCTTTAGGCCATCAGCCTGCACGTGAAGCAATATATGGGACGGAGAGGACTAAAGTAAAGCAACAATAAAATTAAAATAAAATACTAAAAAGTAAACAGTAAGCTACAATTAACAATAGAATGCAGCAAAATATAAGAAAGAACCCCAAAACAAGATTAAAGCGTTAGAAAAATATTTTAAAAAAATCAAAAGTACTATTTGTTTGTGTTAAATGTACAAGAAAACAAAAAAGTAAAATACTTGCATTGAAAATTAACAAGGAAATAACATTCTGCTTACCTTTTGTTTTGGTCAGTATATCTCCACATTCTAGTTGAAATCCAGTCGTTATTTATAATGGTAAATAAACGTAAGACTCCAACGAATTTCCTCCAGTTAGAAATGATAACGCTGATAGACATTCTGTTTTGTACAGTGGTACATGTACTTGCACAGCGCACCTAAAACACTCCGCTTTTAAAAGCATGTAGTCCAGTTGTGGAGATGGCTAGCGAGTTACACAATACCCCTTGTTCATCATTATACCAGGTTCATTCACCCATTGGCTAAACAATTTTTACGACAGGTACTGTACTGTGTCATCAAGCTTTCTATGAAAATTACATATACCCAGCAGCGCCATATAACACGACAGAGGGGTATATTTGGCAATAGACGGTGTGCCCTCTGTTTACATCTGTATTCAAATGTGCCCGTGCATATGCACACGCATCGGGTTTTACATAAATTTGGTTAAGAGGCAACATCAGAGCGCGACCAATGACTGTGCTTTAAGACGAATAATTCAACACACGTGACCAACGATCAACCAATCGGGTGCCGGTGATTCGTTCAGGTGTTCAGAATAGCCAATAGAGGCGTTATACAGTGTATCTAACTAAATGAAAACAAAATATAACGGAATGCCACATGTAGTTTGTATTTCCCTTTTCTTTTGACATATTAAAATATGGTAATACATGTAGGTAAAAGGTTCCTTTTTCCTTTTTCTTTATACGATTTTAAAACGGTAATTGATTTGACAGTATGTACACGGACTCACTACGGGGTGTACGCCTAGCAAACGCCGGGTCGGCACATAAAGAATTAAAGCGATTACAGTGCATCTACGAACTTACCAATATTCACTCTACTTTGACTTTTTGTGTCGCAAGCCGACTTGCTTGAACCATTGAGGAACATTCCTACATGCTTGAACAGGGCCAATAAATTGTCATTTTGCGTTGTCAAAGCAATTATACCAAGCACGATATGATAAGACCGAGGGATAGATTGGTTGTTCATGCGGCGTGAGACGCTGTGTTAATGTTTCATTGTTGCTAACGCAGGGACAATATAGCAAATATTACTATGACAACAGTGAACTCTTACGAGGCTTCAAATAACCGTACATAATAACATAACCGTTACTATAGTAACTGGCTGCGTTCCTAAGCGACCGGGACGCGGGGAGACCACCCCCCCCCCCCCCCCCCCCCTAGTGGCGGACTATCATTGTATACACTATGCCGTTTTCTAGCTTTTAGACGCATGGGTAAGAGTTAATGAGCAATTACCACTCACGATTAACGAGCTGCGCTTCAATGACTTTTCATCCATTGATGATTCGTCATTTGGCTTTTTTAGCGGTTTTTTACTGCCGAATTATTAAGAAATGCTTATTTGAAAGTAAATAATGATTCTAGATATCTTGTAATAATTGATCGCGAAAAAAAACCAAGAAAAAAGAACAAGTGCCTCGACGCTGGTTGTAAACGAACGCCGTTTTTCGTGCTTTCCTCGGT
Organism: Crossaster papposus; assembly: GCA_037893245.1. Taxonomy (NCBI): domain Eukaryota; kingdom Metazoa; phylum Echinodermata; class Asteroidea; order Velatida; family Solasteridae; genus Crossaster; species Crossaster papposus. The sequence continues at coordinate 4,256,807 of JBAIAA010000195.1, read as the reverse complement.
ATCTATGATTGTACAATTTCGGACAGGTCAGTTGAACGATTTTTGCAAAAAAAATACAGCCCCCCCCCCCCACAAAATAAAAAAAAACAAAAAAAAACTCCACCCATTCCTGATAATTCAAGCAATTACCAATGGTGTATCCTACCTTTAATGCTATTCCTACTTTTTTTTCTCCTGAGCAATGGCCCATTACAGATAGTATGTACAAAATTGGCTTGTCCACGGGAGCTTCAAGTTCATTGTAAATAAGCATGATTTAACGCATGTTGAAGACGGAAACTAAACGTTCTCTTGGACAAGCCAGTTTTGTACATGCCATCAGTATAATGGGCCATATCTTGAGATTCAATTAAGTTGGACGTAGCATTTTAGGATTATTTCTAAACACCCTCCTCGTCAACACTATGTAAACACAATGTTCTTGAATTGCAGGAGGTGGGTGAACAGTCACTTTAAAGTTTGTGTGTCCGTGCATTTCAGGTGTGGTACCCTGAACAATATTTTTTCAAATTGAATAGATAATTTTCTAGCATTGTTTTTGTTATAAGCTTTCAAATTAGACATCGCACTAACGTAAAAAACTCTGGGTCACGGTGAGTAAATAAATAATTTTCAAAGTTTAATAAACAAAATGCAATTGAAATGTTTAACAACGTGTTGGTCCACTTTCTCATTCAAATACACAAAAGTGCAACATTTTCTAACACGAATTGCTTAATTCAATAATTGTGTGCAAAAACCAAAGAGTGTAAAGAATATGGCTGGATTACTACATATTTTCTTTATTGATTAGTGGTTATATAGTGTTATTATCTAACAAAAGAAAAATGGTGCACTAACAATGGACGTCCATTGTAGCTTGGCACTAAATCAATTGTTATTCACAGTGTCGGCCTTGCAATCTTTTTAATCCTAATCCAGTCACGGTGACAATAAATACACCTAATGAATGGACCACACCCTTCTATAGCTTGCCCAGCTGTGGCTGATTGTATAACAAAAGAATACTATTTCGGAAAGGAGGCTTGTTTGACATTGTGAGAACGGGACAAAAACATTTTTGAAATCCCCGTCCAATGACAATAGACACAGATAGTATGAACAGCCTGAGACTGACTGGCTGGACAAATCAGCACCTTTTGTGTGCGTTTCAGTACTTGGGAGAGAAACAAAAACTGCCGCGCCGTCGGACGTCTTTGATGTTTTTGGTTCACATTCTTGACTTAGTTGCGGTTAACTTCGCCCAGACGACAAAAGCCAAGCTTCTCTCTGTCGACAGGCCTGGCATATTGGAGGCCACGCTGCTAAATTAAGGGAATTATTCAGTAATTGGGCAACCCCCCGATTCTGCGCGGTGACCTATTTCAAGTTGTCGAGTGTTATACCCAATAGTAAATTTCTAAAATTAACTGTCCTAGGAACTGATCTGGAATTATTAACCACACTGTACATGTATAAAATAGACACGTACTATCCACGATGCTTGTTCTTCAGAAAGCCCAGCTTTATTGATCCGCATTCCTTGTCTCCTCAGCAGTTGATATACGACCCTGTCGGTCCTTCAAAACAATTCCTCTGTGTTGAGTCAATACTCAACAATACACTTCCAGGTCTTCCGCCTGTCGATAACGACCGGTGCCTCGATCGAGCACGCAGATTGTTGAAGCGCGATTGGCCACATCTGGTTCTGTGCACGTCATCAAGCTTTCTAGGAAGATTACATATGTCATGGAGGTCGTTTCCTACCTCCATGCATATACCAAGCAGCGCCACATCATATGACAGAGGGATACTCCCTGTTTTACAATTGTTAGTTATATACTCACCCCCTACACATCTCAGAAGAATTCCTGAAATTCCGGGAATACAATGACCAACACAAAATAGGGGAGGGGGGGGGGGGGGGGGGGCGAAAGGTTCGCTCTGCCACTTGTCTTGTTTCCTGCGAAATTATTACATATGGCACCAACGGTCTTGTGCTGTACTAAAATTACGAACGAAAATGTGTTGCCCCATCGATGTCTTACGACATGTACTAACTTCCTTGCCGTACGCATTCTGACTTACGTTGGTACAAGACAACTTCCGTGCAACCGAAGGAAATTACGACACAATTACTGTTGCACCATCACAACTTACGCATTAGTAGGACATGGATTTACGACATGAAATTACGTCTAGTGCTAGTGGAAAGGTGACTTAAATAGTTAGGGTAGCCATTCGCGGCAATATGTTCGAGTTGAAGTGCAGTGTCAATTATAATTCTTTAATGAAAATATCGTAAACAATACTTCTGCATGTTTTAACACCATTCGGATGTAAAAACAAATAAAAAAGAATTTTTTTATTCTCATAACACTATAGTAAACACAATGTTCTTGAAATGTAGGAGGTGGATAAACAGTCACTTTAAAGTTTGTGTGTCCGTGCTTTTCGGGTGTGGTAACCCTGAACAATATATTTTCAAATTGAATTTATAATTTTCTAGCATTGTATTTGTTATGAGCTTTCAAATGAGACACCGCAGGTTAAATATAGTCGGGCCCACGGCGAGTAATTCATTAATGTTTAATTGCCTAGGCATGGGCATGCGATTTTTTGACTGCATGATCAACGCGCGTTAAATAAGGCAATTTAGCCCTAGTCAGAACCAAGAAACTAAACTCCGGAGTTCAACAACACACACCATATCACATATCATTTATTACTTTTTTGATTCATAATTCGTCATACATATTCATAATATGTAAATGATTTTACTATATAAAATACAACGATTCTTAATACATGTAGTTCACATAAAGAGTCAATACAAGGCACTCCTACATAACGCCCTCAAGGGCATGCACCATCAATATTACCCATAATCCAAGACTGAATGACGTCACTGCTTGATATTCACTCTTCATTACACAGTCGAGTGTAATTCCAAATATGGTATCCTATTACATATTCATGAGTCCTGTCACATGGTACCACACCATGCACCAATCAGTGACAGCAAAAACGACTAGAGGTTGCTTGTGTACACATAGCATGACTGGGGTATTCTGTAGCATGCGCGGGATGTTATTTCTAAGCGTGCGGATTGGATAAATGACGTATTAATGAATAAGTCATGAATGTCATATTTGGAATCACATGTACATCGAACTCTTAGGGCAACTCTAAAATGTAAAACCACTCGGGAAATGTTGCAACCCGACGCTGTTTTTCTTCTTCTTTATAACTATCTCAATAAAGATCAATCATTCAGTGCAAAAACGTTGAAAATACATGAATCTGGGACTGAGAAACGTTTAGAGAAACTTTTCTCTATTTTCCATAGACTTCGTACACAATGCCGAGGTGGCGTCAGGATTCATTCTTTCCCCACTGGTATTATACACGATTCCGTCACATTTTACCCGATGCTTTTAATTGCACCACATCATGTTACACATTTGAATTACGCAGATTTATATCACCATTATCCTTAACAGACTAACACGTACTTTGAAACACATAACGAGGACTTAATTATGAAAAGCACAATTCTACGATGAAAAGCTAATTGTCACGGAAAAGACGAATCTAGCTCGGGCGTTTCCAAATATCTGAGATTACTTTCCTTTGAATGGGATGTCGGTACAAAGTTAATCCCACTGAACTCCCAAATGAATCCATTTATACCTACTTTGTTGTTTTAAGCCACTGTGTATGTACTTATTTGTGCCCTGTTACATGTGCGCATATACCGATTTGTACCTATTTATACCCATATGTATGATCGCTTTTTACAGTTTTCGTTGTGCCCCCCGTCTAAAAAATTCCTAGATCCGCGCCTGCGACGCGGTTGTCATAGTAACTTTTACGAGGCTATACATAAAACCATGGGTAATAATGGTTACTATAGTAACTGGTGTGTACGTGTGAATTAGCTATATGAAACAACCTAGCCTTTTGTCAAGGCCTTCGTGCGCGCGTGCGTGGTCTCCCGTTCCAGTCGCTTGGAATCGCGGCTCCACGGCCTATCTATGTCAACTTTAATTTACACCCATTATTAATTTTCACCTGAACAAATATGGCTCACCAAGCCCTTGTTTAGGCCAATCTCCAGTTTTTCTAGCATGAAACTATTGAGAATATTTCTATTCCGCCTGGATGGGATGCTAGTCCATCCATGGAGGAAGGAAATCGCAGGTTACTCTCTTCAGCGAATGCCGGTACCCATTTATACTTGGCTTGCCAAAGGGCACAATATATGGCCAGCAGCTAGATCTGAACCCCTAATCCTGTGATCACGAGTCACGAACCCTACCACTGGACCATATCCCTCGCTTATTCCCAATTATAACTATCTACACATATGCACACTTATACCGATTTGTGCCCATTTGTACGTGAACATATACCCATATGTACCTATTTATACCCATTTATACCAATTTGTGCCCATTTGTACGTGAACATATACCCATATGTACCTATTTATACCCATTTATACCGATTTGTGCCCATTTGTACATGAACATATACCTATATGTACCTATTTATACCCATTTATGCCTATTTACATAAAGCTATTTATGCCTGTACTTCTTGAACAACATAGCGGCAAGTCAAACAGTTTACTCCAATTATATCATAAAAAAAACTTTATAATTGTTACCCCCTCCCCTTTAAAAAACAATGCTACCGTTTAACTAGAGTTTAAAGAGTTCCCGTGAAGCCACACCCCTTTGGTAATGAAGCCCCACCCGCTGCTAATTTAGTATTCATTTATTCACATAAGATTGCAGCATATTTACATAGATGAATATTCATCAGCTGTCGTTAATCATCGGCGGTTTCTAATGAGCCTTATTCACAAGAAAGCCATTTTGGTCGCGTTTCCTGACTATATTCTATAAACTGTGAACTGCTAAATGGATGGTACCAGACTAATTTTGCATTTTTTAACCAGTTCGCGCCGGATGACGTATATAAACGCAAACATTTCCCAAAATTCAAAACGGATGACGCATAAACACGCCAAGTTCAAGTTCTGAAATGTATGTCAGCAGCGCGCAAGGCCAGAAATGCGTGGGTGTGCTTCCCGGCACTAATAGCCTGAACCCGCTTCGGATCGAGTTTCGTTAAAAATAATCTCGCCCGTCGGCTCGGCGATGTTAAAATAATCCCGGCGCGAACTGGTTAATGTGGCTTAAAACATTAACCCTAACAGTCCTCAATCCTTCAAAATCAATAGATTTTGCACACACCCCAGAGAGTTATAGGGTTAATTTATTAATTACAAATGTTGGTCATTGCTGTCATTTCTATCCTGAAGTTAAAATTAAAGATTTTACCTCACTTATAACTGAATATGGCCGACTCGTGAATAAAGCCCTTGCCTTCTACCGAGTACCCGGTTCTCTAATTACCCGTAAATTCACACCTCTAGCCATAAATCTTGTAACAATCATAAAGTTGTCTGTGATATTTCACTCTCAAACCACTCGAACTCATCGACCCCTCTTCATTCTAAATATCAAAATCGCACCATTGATTTTTCAAACAAAACTCTCTTCAAATCGCCATTGGCATTACATTTTTTACAATTTACACCAACAATTTAAATAATCCACGATTTTTATATATTTATGATTCTAATAGCATTATTTACAGTATGTTATTTACAGCACTCGGTAATATAATGTGGAGATCAAGAGCTAGACAACCAGACTCCAATGGTGGCTGGTTTAATTCAACAACCTTCAGCTAAGAGCTGTGCACGACTGACGGGTCTTCAAGCAGCCTACCCAAACGGTCCACTAACTCTAAGAAGGTTGGCCGAGCGTGCTTGTCTAGCCGCCAGCAATCATTCATCATGGTGTACATGATCTGCGGGCAGCCGGAAGGCAAGGGAAGGCGCTTGCCATCCTTCAGGAACACTTCTACTTCCTCCACGCAACGTTTGGTCCCGGTAGCGTCGCTGTACCTAAACAGGAGCAAACGGAAACAGGTTATGGTCGGTGTCAGTTTAATGCTGTATGCGTCGCTGTTTCCATATCCGGAGATCAGATGTTTGTTATGCTGAGAATGTCCTAGTTTTACCACAAAAGGGTGGCGGCCCATCCATCCAAAGGTTTTTGTTGCCACTAACTCGGACGATGTCCAGACTCTGGAACACCTGTCTGAATTTCCCAGCTGTTAATTAGAGAGTTTGACTCACTGAGGTTTGTCACCGTAGGAGAAGATTTCCCAGAGTAGAATCCCGAAGCTCCAAACGTCACTCATGCTGCTAAACTTGACCCCTTGAGCCCGAATGCATTCAATGGCGTACCTGCATAAACAAAACCAAAACAAAATCACTGATTAACACTGATGACGGAAAAAAAACATTCACGCTTTAGAAGAAGCGTTGGACTTGAGTCGAGCCATTACAACTCTGCAAAGTAATACCAAATAATCAAGTAAAATTGATATATCGACAAACCCTGCCGGAAAGTCATTCCGAATATGAATCGAGAGAGAGTCTGTGAACACCAACTTGCCACCCCATTAACACATTTTAAACATACTGGTCAACCACATTATAATATACCTCCAAACAGGCACTTAGGGAGACAATCCCATAGAGATGTACACAAACTTAAAACAGTCCTAACTTGTTTACCCTAACCCTTTTCTCTAAGATCTTCGAGATTTATGCTATTTAGACCAAAATCTGTCGTTCTAGGACAAAAATAACTCCCAAATATTGTTTTTTAGGGTAGCTAGACACTTTGGGAGACACTGAAATGTCTCCCTAAGTGCCACTGTCTCCTTATTACCCTAAAACTTACGCTAATTTGTCTCCCCAAGTGCCTATTTGAAAATTACTTTTAGTACTATGACCCACCCCAGGGTTAATTGACAAACTGTAATATCCTTTAGTGGTAATTAAAAAAAATACAAGACCATTTTGTCCTTGATTTTGTAATAAATATGGACAGACTACTTACAGTAGCAGAGGCAGCTGCCTGTTCTGTCCAGACGTCTCATAATACCCCTCAGTGGTGTACTTCCTAGCAAGGCCAAAATCACTAATCTTGACTTCCGGCTCAGTGGTTTCGGACGCGTCAGACGCGACCAGGACGTTACGAGCGGCTAGATCCCTGTGCACTACGTTCATAATTCCTAAATACGCCATACCCTACAAAATGCAGCACAAAATGTATTCACTGACTAAGAATAATATCCCTACCTGACACTACAAAATAAGAGTCAAGTCAAAGGGAGAAATGGCCATATTGCAGAACAGAGGACAAAAGCAACAGTTTTAAAAAGTGGGCGACTTTTATTCTCATGTGAACCTTGATGTGTAAGTTCTGTCAGAGTTGTATTCGAGATCAGATTTTGCGAGGTAAAGATCATCGAAAAATAATTTCAGAAAAAGTTTTATCTCTGCTCAATATTTGGTAGTACTTGAAAAGTACTCGAAAAGTACTCGGAAAAGTACTCGGAAAAGACTCAGAAAGTACTCGGAAAGGACTCGGAAAGGACTCGGAAAGGACTCGGAAAGGACTCAGAAAGGACTCAGAAAGGACTCGGAAAAACCTCAGAAAGGACCAGGAAAAAACTCGGAAAGGACTCGGGAAAAACTCGGAAAGAAGTCAGAAAAAACTTGTAAAGAACTCGGAAAGGTCTCGGACACAACACTGGCCACTCACCTGTGCCACCTGCTGTGCAAATGTTAACATCGTTGATGGACTGATGACCAAGGTCTTCTGTTTCTTATCCCTCAGGAATTTATTCAGAGCTCCTAGAGGGAGAAACTCCATGACCAGACGCAGCGGGTTATCCGGCCCAGCTGTGAAAAACAACAACACAAAAACACAACTAGAACTACCTCTGTTTCATGAACAGAACATAGGGCTTCTCGCATTTTTATGAAACCTAAGGAATTGCATACGTGCACTTCGTACATTTTCATTTCCAAGAACTGAAACTCGTCTTCACTTTACCAGTTCAAGGGTGTTGATAGAAAAGAATGCATTTTCAGACCTTTCATTTCAAACTCGGACCTTTCGTTTCAACATTGCCAACCTGATCAGCCCTGTAAATATACAAAGAAATTACGAAGAGAGACTGGTACCCACCCTCCATGACCCCCAGCACCTTGACGATGTTCTTGTGGTCAAAGCTGGACAGTTGTTCAATCTCTTTCTCAAATTGTTGCATTTCTTGCTCCGATGCCCTTTCCCCTTTGATCTCTTTGATAGCCACTGGTAAGGCGTTCATTGGACCTCGAGTCCAGATACCATAGTAGACATTTCCAAAGTTACCCTAAAAGACGAAACAAATTGGCTTCAAACTTTGTATGTGTGTACACAGGGACATAGACATTCCCATAGACATTCCCATAGACATTCAGACGATGTGATAATGGGTCATTTGGTATCATCTCAAATGTTGAGAATTACCAGACCTCAAATAATCGTTTGGATTTCACTTTCAGACACCAAACAGTTTGCTTCTGGAACCCACTTCAGAAGTTAAATAAGAGAGTTTGTTTGCACTTGTGGTTTCATCGAACAAAGGAGCGTTCTGCCTGATAGACTTCAAGAGCTTGCCGTGAGTCATCCATCCACGTTGTGCCAGAGGTAGATTTACAACCCTTGTCATCACAATGGCAGGTAAATCCAATAAGTTCAGCCTAGTGACCTCTGGGCCGTGAGCGCTCAAGCTGAATACCGTTTTGGCTGAAGTTTAATACTGTTTTGGGCTCTTACCGTTCGACCCTCCCAAGTAATTTGCATACAGTTTCTAAAAAGCTCAAAGGCCTTACAGTCTTTGCCTCAGTTTTAAAGAAGGTCTCACATTTCTTCTTAACGCTCCTGAATGAAAATCATGCCCTAAATCATTGTAACCGATTCAAATACACACCCTAATTGGCTCAAATACTCACTTGCCCGATGGGTCTTCCAATTATTTCCAACGTTCCCTCGGCGACGGGATCGATGCCGCAGAACTTCATCAATCGCCCAGTGCTTGGGTATCTGTCACTCTGTGGTTACCAATAACAATTTGCAAAAAAAGATACATTCCTGTGACACAATTATCACAGTACTGTCAATACCAAACATTTGTGTGCATTTGTATTGACCGGCAATCGTGGTCGTCGGACAAAAGAATTGGGAGGCAAACAATTGGTCCACGATTGACACAACGTCCACGATCTCAACTCGTGTACAAATCCTATGGCGATCATCCGAAAATGTTAGAGTACAAACAAAAGAGGTAAGACGGTCGGACAATGCCCCGTCCACGATTGCCTGTTCATGAATATGTATGAGGTACAGTAAATATATATATTGCCGAGATACCTGAATGGAACCCTGCCCTGGGTAAGTGTCATCCAAGAGGTGAGGGAACGGCGTCACTGTAGACAACGAGAACAAACAGTGACACAACAACAGTTAATATTGTGACGATTCAAAAATGCAGGACAAGCTAAAAACTGGTGGAATGTCACATTTGCACTTTATTTGTTTCCCCACCTTGCCAATGTTCATCTATCAGCCCCCATCACTCATCTCCGCTATCTTCCCCTTCAGAGAGGTCCTTTAACCCTAACCCACCTTGCCATGGTTCATCTATCTGCTTTACGTCCCTCTCACTCCAATCTTTGCCATTCTCTTCTTCAGAGAGGTTCTCTAACCCTAACCCTAACCCACCTTGCCATGGTTCATCTATCAGCTCTACGTCCCTCTCACTCCAATCTTTGCCATCCTCTTCTTCAGAGAGGTCCTCTAACCCTAACCCTAACCCACCTTGCCATGGTTCATTTATCAGCATTACGTCCCTTTCACTCTAATCTCTGCCATCCTCCCCTTCAGAGAGGTTCTCTAACCCTAACCCTAACCCACCTTGCCATGGTTCATCCATCAGCTCTACGTCCCTCACTCTAATCTCCACCCTCCTCCCCTTCAGAGAGGTTCTCTAACCCTAACCCTAACCCACCTTGCCATGGTTCATCCATGAGCTCCCCGTCACTTTCACTCTCATCTCCACCCTCCTCCCCTTCAGAGAGGTCCTCCAAGATTGGTTCTGGGCCGTCTTCCTCGTCAAGAACTTCCCAGTGCATGGCCGCTGCTTCGTCCCCTTCTTGCACTCCTGAAACAACATAAAGAAAGACTTTTAATAAGCCGTGTTCCCATTAGACTGTCTTTGTCTTCGTTTTGGTCAATCTTCTCAAACTTTTCTGTGGAATTACAAACTTAAACACCCCTGTCAATACCGTGACAAACCCATATTGATGCGATTAGGTTCCACCAACAGGTGTTTACAGGTGTACCAGTCACTAGGGACTGGGTGCCAACAGAAACTCACCCATATAGATGCGATTAAGTTCCACCAACAGGTGTTTACAGGTATACCGGTCGCTAGGGACTGGGTGCCAACAGAAACTCACCCATATAGATGCGATTAAGTTCCATCAACAGGTGTTTACAGGTGTACCAGTCGCTAGGGACTGGGTGCCAACACAAACTCACCCATATAGATGCGATTAAGTTCCATCAACAGGTGTTTACAGGTGTACCGGTCGCTAGGGACTGGGTGCCAACAGTTCTTGATCAGGGTGTTCATGGGTTCAGTGGATTGTGGGCTCAGTGGGGGGAACGTGTTGTTTGTGTACAGTCGCAAAACCTGAGGTAAACAAAATAATAAACACCTTTAATGTCCCACTGGCAATTTATAGTGTTTGGTCCAGAGATTTTATGTTGCCGAGTCATAATTGCCGAGTCATTAACCCTAACCCTGCCAGACCCAGCACAGTGCATCTGTGGTGACTGCTTGACCTTGCTGCACACTGCACACAAGTCAATGTGACCACAGATGCACTGTGCTGGGTCTGGCAGGGTTCTAGCCAAAATACCCTGGAGGGTTAGGGTTAATATCTTTTTAGGTAAGCTATTCCAAAATAATTGCTATTCGTTCTGTCAGCAATGCACTCCAATGTAAGCAATGTACTATGGAGTCAACACCACACACTAAGTCAGCATTATGTGCCATATTAGACCATTTGGATAGCTGTAAATATGGTCTACTCTATCTTTAATTGGGCAAACGGCCTACCTCATTGTCAGACTTGTTGGCAAAGGGAATCCGACCCATGGCCAGGATCTGCCAGAGGGTCATGCCGAAGCTCCAACGGTCGCTCTCCAGCGTTGGCTCAGCGTTGGAATGCAACAACTCTGGTGCTATCCAACGAACCCTGAATGAATGTAGAAACTAAACGCTCTAGGTGTATATTTGTACCAGGGATGTAGTCGAGTCCATCACAAGTCCCTGCAAGTCCTGCAAGTCCATCACAAGTCCTTCAGTTCCAATTCCAATCACAAGCTATTCAAATCAGCTTTGACAAAAGCATTCCTTTGTCATTGTTCATCCAGTTACTTGTGACTGCCTTTATGAAGGGACTTGTGATTGGCTTCACGAAAGGACTTGTGAACGGACTTGCAGGGACTCGACTACAACCCTGATTTGTACACAATAAGTGGGCGCTGTACTGTACTCTATTCGCAAAGTGACATTAAAACATACATTTTGGACCGTAAATCATGACAAATCCTTTCGGCAAAAGTGTTATTAGCCTTCACTCGATCAAGTCGAGTCAAGTCTTCTGATGAGAGACTCAAGTCGAGTCTCAAAAGTGCAACTCGAGTCATTGACTCAGGTCATTACAATTCTGCTGTCGGGATTTGACACAGTCTCACCATTTAAGCTTTCTGGTCATCGGTAAGCTGTGGTAGTATCGGTTGAGCATTGGGTCCCCCAGTTTAACTCTGATGCGGGGGACGCTCCTGACAACGAGGACGTTGTGGGTGCATATGTTACCGTGGACAATCTTCCGCGATTCCTAACGGAGAGAAAGTTATCTAATTATTAAATCTGAGATTTCAAATTTAGAACAGGAAAAAAGCGAACCCTGAATATACCGAGTGTAACTAACTTCAAGCTTGTATCACTGTGAGGCATGATGACATGAAAACCTTTTGTTGGAATGAAAACAAAATTAAAAATAAATTGTTGGACTTTGAATCTGGAGGTATGGATAAAGACTTAGTTGTAAGGGTCCAGTACCCATCCTAACAGATTCCAACAAAACCCGTTGTTGGAGTTTGACTGGATGGGATTGTTAGGGTTAACCTAACTCTAAAAGCAATGCTCAGATGAACCCTGAACCCCACAAAATCCTCTAACTGCATCTCAACATAAAAATTGAATACAGCCTCAATCCTCTTAATTTCTTGGGTTTGTTCACTGGAGGGGTTAATATGTTAACCAGTTCGCGCCGGGATTATTTTAACATCACCGAGCCGACGCGCGGGATTATTTTTAACGAAACTCGATCCACTCGTGTTCAGGCCGATGGTACCGGGAAGCACACCCACGCATTTTCGGCCTTGCTCGCTGCTGACGGACATTTCCGGCCATGCTTGTGGCGTTTTTCCGGCCATGCTTGTGGCGTGTTTATGCGTCATACGTTTTGAATCTGTGGAAAACTTTGCGTTTATATACGTCATCCGGCACGAACTGGTTCAAGTCGTTGTTGGCAGTGTACCAGGTACTCCAACGCATCGATCAGCTGCACCGCCGTGGCAACCTGGTGGCTGAGTCGTATCGTCGCTTGGTTGGTCTGCAGATACTTGTCCAGGGAGCCAAACGGCGCAAATGCCATGATCAGACTGAAGCCGGCCCCAATACCGATAAACTTGACAATGGACTGGTTGCTCCACGAAGACATGACGTCAACGGACTGACTGAATTTCTGCGACGGGGAAGAAAGAAAGTGTCGCTAATCAAACATTACTTGTTTATTACCTAGGGGTGTGTATTTACGATTAGCCCGAGCACGTACCTGCTGCACTTGTTGTGAAGCATCTCGATTAGGACACTTAATGGCCACCTGGATCCATCTCTTGTCTCTCTGCTTAATTTCCCCCCTGTAGACAGACGTGAAAGCCCCTCCCCCAAGTTTCTTCCACCTTTTTCGCTCAGACATGTTTCCCTTTTGGATCCATTCTATCTGGGGCTCGGCGGTTGGCTTTCTGGGTGGCTCCGGCAATGCAGAGAGGTCATGTAAGTGAAGTGACTCTTCTGTAATAATTCAAGAGAAGTCGCTAATTTTCAATAGTGGGTTCTTTCCATTGAGGTTAGGGCTGTGCATTAGTATCGGGTACGCGACTATTGATGTAAGGAGCGGGTTCCAGATAAAAGAGTCGAGTACCCGTAACCAGTTTTACCAATGTGGGGCGTTCCGACAAAATGAGACGGAACTGGGCACAGTCCAAAGTAGAGAAAAATGAAGACCAAATAGGGGATTTTATTGTTCAGTTTTCAGATTTATTCAAGTTTGTGATCTTTGATATGTCTATTACACGTTTTTTGAAGTTATAGTATAATATATATGGAATAAAAGTGTTTTTCAATGAAAAACTTTGACATCTTTCATTTTCACGAATACAAAATGTGAACCTTTGTAGGCCTCTTCCTCAGATTTTAACACTACAACTACGACTACGACTACGACTACGACTACGACTACAACTACGACTACGACTACGACTACGACTACGACTACGACTACAGTGAAATTACCTCTAGGTTGGTAAGGTATGGCTTTGATAAGTGCTCCTTCCAAGCAAGAATAGTTGAGAGTACAGACAAACAACAATGCTGCCAATAACACTACGACTACAGTGAAATTACCTCTAGGTTGGTAAGGTATGGCTTTGATAAGTGCTCCTTCCAAGCAAGAACAGTTAAGAGCACATCGGTAGTAATCAGACAGAGCCCGAACATCTGGAAAGGTCCGTTGACCAGGCAAACCTACGCAGCCGTCTGCAATTGGAAGAATTTCAAAATAATGTGATCTTGACTTATGATTGCCTCCTAAAGACCTATGACTGACATGTCTCTTGAGAAAGCTGGTAAGGACCTGTCATGACTTGTGATTGGCTTGTGATCAGCTTGCGATCAGCTTGTGATATCTTATGACAACTTGACCATAGCCCCCTCGTTCTCACCCTCATCTACGATGATCTTGTAGTTCTTGATCCTTCCGTCCAGTCTTGCCGTCAGGCAATAACTCGAGAAATCTTCGGGATTCTGTCGGATGAGATAGATGCCATCTTCAGACCCGGCCTCTTCGATCTTCCTCTTGGCGCAGGACAGGCTAAAAAATAACAGGAACAATAACAGGTCCGATTCATGAGTCTAACGAGTCCACTTCGGGCGAGTCCACCTCAGGGCTCGGGCGAGTCCACCTCAGGGCTCGAATGAGTCCAACTCACGGCCCGGACGTGTCCAACTCACGGCCCGGACGTGTCCAACTCACGGCCCGGACGTGTCCAACTCACGGCCCGGACGTGTCCAACTCGCGGCCCGGACGTGTCCAACTCGCATCTTGGATGACTCACACTCGAACCATAATGCCAAATAACTGACTTGAATTCTACACTGCGGATTCAGATTTGGACTCGTGACCCAACCAACATGAACAATGTAATAAATTAATTTGAATGGGGAAATCTTTTTTTTGGGGGGGGGAGGGAAAATGGGACAGGTTTAAGACTTACGGGATTGGGCCGTGACACCTGGTTTTGATTAACTGGACAAGCGAGGGCGGTGCAATCTCTTGCAGTAGGTAATGATAATAGTCCACCTGCAGACGGCAGTAACCATCGATGAGGGAAACCAACGCCTCAGCCTCTCGCTTGCTCTCCATTACAAACTCCTGTAAAAGGAAAGTAAACAAAAGCCAATTTCATAAAACATGTAAGTACACAAATTTGCTTAGCATGAAAATTCTTCCTTAAGGGGAAAACAGGGTTACAAATCAAATGTTCTGGGCCCAATTTCATAGAGCTACTAAGCAAAAACATTTGCTTAGCACAAAAAGTCTTGCTCATTAAAAACAGGTTACTAGCCAAAATTATACAAAGTTTTTCATGCTAAGCAAGAAAACAGCTGATTATCAATCCAGAACAATAAAGATCAGGTAAAAATTTGGTCTGTAACCTTGTTTTTGCCAAGGACAAATTGTCATGCTAAGCAAATTGTTGTGCTTAGCAGCTCTATGAAATTAGCCCCAGGTGATGTTTATTGTTTGTGACTGGTATTCAGCTAGTTTTTGCTTAGCATGAAAAGCACATGGTGTTTTGACTGGTAACCGGTTTTTACTGAGCAAAACTATTTTTGTGCTAAGCAAATTTTTGTGCTTACATGTTCTATGAAATTGGCCCCAGTTTGCCAATCAAGGAAATACAATTTAACGGGATTGACAAAACATCAAATTCATTTCCTTTTCGTTACCGTGGGTACCTGTATTTAGGCATTTTTCCACTAAAAAAGAAGGAAACTGATAAAAATAGCACAAGGAAAAACAAGTGCAATAGTAACATGCCAACATATAGGGCAAGATAGCTCAGTTGGTAGAGCACCGGAGGTCGCAGGTTCAAGTCCCGCCATGCCGATTTCTTTGTTCCCTTTGAAATGTATGCAAATTTCCCAGTCAGTTTCCTGTGTGGTTTATTTGTAGATTATAATGTTAATGAATCTACTAGTTCGAGGGTTAGGGTTAGCGCCAGAACTTTCACACACGCACTAATATTTAATTTATATCATTATTTTGAGACATAAATGTAACCTTATTTTTTCAATGACATTTTAACATAGTGAGTGAGTGAGTCAGTTTAGGGTTTAACGCCGTGCCGGCATCAGTGGCCATGTTCACGGCAGGAATATGTACAAATATAAGACAATAGGTAGTAATAAAAAACAATCCATTTCAACATAAACAACGAAAATGAAAGGGATGTAACGCAATTTGATTTTTGATGGAAACCGAAATCAATAACCTTGATACTGTATGTAATGTACCCATTGTCTATTGTGATGTGGTCCATGCCATTTTCAGTGTGAGGCCCAAAGATATAAAAACCTTAATTGTTGGAACAACAAACGTGAAAAGTAAGCAATAGACCCCTTTCCACCCTTAAAAAGTCTGTCAAAGTATCATAATGTTTGAATACGAGAAAAGGGAGTCTGTTGCTTACTTTTCATATTTTTTCGTTCCAACACTGTGAAACATTTTAGATGCACAGTCAATTTCCTAAATATTGAGAAGAAAAACATTATAATATACCTGCAAAATTATATTTGTTGATAATATGGGCCCCCAAATCAGACACAAATAGTTGAACAGCACAATAAATGAGGAATTTGGGGGTCCGTAACATCAGCATTTAAGGAGCTAATCAATTTCTGATCACAGAATCTGAAAAGACCCCCCACATTTTTTTTTTTAATTTTTAATTTTTTTAATTTCGTTTTGTTTTTTAATGTATTTTTATATCAGAGAAAAATAGCAGCGTGGTGCTTTCTGTACAAGATTTTCAATAGATCTAAACGATCAAAATTTATAGGAAAAATAGGCTCATAATGTGCCAAAATGCACCTCAGAGCTTTTTCGGGGGGAGAGCCCCAGACACCCCCCCCTCCCCAGACACCCCCCCCCCCCCCCACCCCCCCCTCCCCACCCCCGCCCATGGCTAGGACCCCCATATTCATAAATTCCTGCATCCGCCCCTGAGTTGGGATTAGGAACGAGTTAGAATTAGGACTGAGATAGGATTAGGACTAAGGTGGAATTGGGATAGAGGTGGAATTGGGATTGAGTTGACTCCAAACCATCACCTACATTGAGACTAACCTTAGGAACGTCCTCTCGGTGGTTGACCATCACAATCCAGTTATTAGAGCCTGCTTCACGCGACGCTAACATGCCCACTTTTAGGATATCTTCAAAATATAATTTGAAGAGCTTTGCCTAGACACAAGGATAAGCAAAAAAGAATGAGACCGATAGATATACATCGATAAAAAGTGACCATACACAAAAATATAGTATCTGTCATTCATAAATACCTGAGACAGTTTAGCCATTCTTATTGGTCAAGAGCCTGACACGTGGGTATGCTTAAACGGTCGATAAAACATGGCCCAGCTGGTTTAAAACGCTTTTTTGGTTTCACAATAAATAATTGACTTCTATTGGTGGATCACCCTTTTATTTGGGCACAAAAAGAGTGGGAATTTTGATCCCTAAATGTCTAGAATGACCGCGTTTTACGACTAGGCTGGTACCTGACTTGATGGTTCAATTTGCTTGACTCCTTTCGCCCCGGCACTAACAGCAAATCGTTGACCTTTAGCCGTCAGGAATTCCTCCGAGCCCCACGACTCGTTTTCCTCTATCAGCGAGATAAGGAACATCATGCGGTATTTGTTGACATCTCGCTCGCATCTCTCAAACTCCTCGAGACTCTTGCGGATCTGAAAACAAGAAATCGCGGTAATCGCAAGTCAAATCATGGGTAAAGAACAGTTAGTACTTCACACAAATGCTAGCGCCTAACGAATTTGATCCAACAATATTTTTAAAAATAATAAACAAAATAAAAATTTCAGTTAAGGCAATTAGGCTCTATTTGAAAGGCTATTGGCATAGCGGGTCTTTTCTCGCCTTCCACCGCTGTGATTATGATTCAATCCTGCCTGGGCCTATGTGGATTGGATTTTCAGTCTCTGTCGTGGGTTTTCCCCAGGATATTCCTCTAGGGTTTTCCTCCCACCTCTAAAACAGTACCTTCTTCTCATTGTCTTCCCTCTACATTTTTGTTCAGGCTTGCGAACTAGTGCCTGGGGCACTTTTGAGATATCCTTGATTTCATTACCAGAAAAAAAAAGTATTATACGACAAAGAAAATACTTTTCTTAGCTTACTTTTTTTTTCAGTTTTAACTTGTCCAGCCATTTCAATTCCTTTGAGAGAGACTTAGGCAGAAACGTTTTGAAAAGCCTACTCCGTAAACATCGCTCGATACTGTGGTGATTCTCATTGGCGAATCGCACCATGTCTAACACCATGAGTCCCAACCGTTCCTCCATGGTAATGTTCAAGATTTTGTCCTGCAAGAAATCGTAGCGGTTTTGCGCGAACATGTAAGCCACCACGCTCTCTTCTAAAGACGTGACGTTAGTCGCTGAGCGCGACACGTGGAACCGCATACGGAACGCCAGGGAGCGGTTCGAGGGGTGGATTTTTGCGGCGGGTGGAAGCCAGGTTTTCTCGGCGTCGTCGTAGATCGCGAAGAGGTTCGCGCTGAGGCGTGGTATCCCGCATTCCTTGGCGGCGAGCCAACACAGGGCTTCTGTCGTCAGATCCTCGCGGTAGGGAACCTGGAAGGAAGAGCCCTGGGCTCGAGAGTAGAGAAAAAGTGGGATGAAACCGTCCCGCGGCGTCATTGCAGCTTGCATCTCCATTCGATCGTTGCAACTGGTGTCCGTGATGCAGAGGCCTATCAGGCCCATAATTCACTGGGGCGGGTCAAAGATCGCATGCAGGGTACCGCCGGGATGGCTTAGACGTTGGCTTGCCAAAATCATGTCAGGAATGCTCTGTCTGTAGTACAAGAAGTCAATGAAAAAGAATTGTATATTACAGAATCGCACATGAAATAAAGGTTCTGCCGTAGGCGTAGTATCGGTACATCTACTAGGATGAAGGACACTGGGTCAACGAGGTCAATATTAACCATCAATTACATGTTTTAGCGTACACGTAAAACAGGTGTTTCGATTGTTGATTAATAAACCTGGGTACCAATGATATCACACTTTCTTTACAGGTGCGCTTTCTTCAGAGAGGCTGAAATGTGTGCATAGGTAGGCAGGATCACGGCAGCAGTCGTTGGTGGCGCGCTCGTGGAGCCTCTTTTGAACGCAGAAGTTGTGGCCGAAAATCAGGACCGTAAACACCCGTCCGACTTTTACCACGTGCGGGCAATCTTAATTTGAAGCACCGACTTCAACGATAAAATACTGACTTTTAGAGATAACATATGTAATTTTTAATGCAAGAGAACGAAACAATATACCCTTGTTAGTAATAAAAACATCTTTTTTTATTTAATATTACTAGCGGTAAGCTTTGAGAACTTGCGGCAAATGTGGTTTAATATGTGCACGAAGAAAGACAAATATCACACCCCCTTCTTAATATCTTAGACTCGACCATCTCTCACTCCTCCACCAACCAATCAGTTGGCAAAGAATTTATAAATCTAAATTATTCAAAAGCAATCAAAAGAGGGCGCTACAGTATGTGCCTCGCCTCGTGGGTGCGATGTGCATCATGAATGAATTGTTATCAACCAATAAAAAGTGTCTATGCAGTCGATACCTTAATTCGCAATAAAGGTGGGCGTGGTTACTAGATGATTGGCACGCACATTTTGCACAAGGCAGCAACTACGAATGTAGTGAGAATTTACCTAAACATTCAATGCTGAACCCGGTATACGGTTGATCGTTGCCAAATTCTCCCCACAAGTTGGGCTTACATGTCTGTCTCCGAATCGTTTTTTGGAACAAGTTGCAAAATGAACTCAGAAACGTGTTCAACTTTTGATAATTCACAGCGCAAAATCTTGCCCTAACGTCACAAAATTCGCATTCGGTATGAACCGACCTCAGAAACATTGTAAAATATATGCCCCGTAGGCCTCCCCCATAATTGATCTATAGAAAGTTATGTGGTCGGCGCCCGGCACATCGAAATGGTTTGGAATTTCGTCGAAGGAATTCCTGTATAGTGTTTTTTCTTCACATTTTTGGTTGTGCAAGTTCATTTGGCAAGAATTATGCGTGATGATATGGTATTCGAATCCCCAAACCAATTCTTGTTCTTGATTACAAATTTGTGTTTCTTCAAAATTCTTTCTCTGGTTACGACCGCCAAAACTGCTACCTCCATGTTCCCAACTGGTAAATCTACCAACTTTTCATACAATCAGACACCGCGCGCGCCTAGCAAGCAATATTATTCAACATAAACGTCACGGTTGGACGATACCATCAAATCACGCAACAGGGGTGGAGATGCAGCGCCACGTACCGAATCGGATCACGTGACTCCCGATTGTCGCGTGTATAGGTCACAACTTTTGTGCTTATTTCGGACCTCAAAACGGCCCAAAACACGATCACTAAATAATTCATAACTTATCTTCTTAATACCTTATTGAGGTCATTGGCCTCTCAATTTGTTCCTTGTTCCGAACTCTTTCAAATAATGTAACATTTGAAAGAATTGCAATAACGTAAATTGTCCATGATCCTGCCTAGCATAGGTTATTGTGGTGTGAAATACGTGTACTGGGGAATTCACAGTCACATTGTTAGTAATGACATGTTTTGTACAAGGCCAGCAGCCCAACTTCTTTACAAGGCTACATGTACATCCCAAAGGAGCCATATAAATATTCAGCCATGATTCAGCATGGGTCTTCCTGGAATACACATGTGTACACAGGTCAGAGGAGAAAAAAACAAGCTCGTAAAGTGGGTTAGAAAATGGTTCCGCGCTGCTGTGCCAATGTGGCTTCTAGATAAAGGAGACCAAGTACTTAACTACTAGAGAATTAGAACTGGTACATTAGAACATGTCTGACTACATATGGAGTCCAATAAATTTAATTATATCTTGCTAGGATACAGATGCTGTTTTCTCATAACATGGATCTGCACATACAGTACTGTACATGTAAGACGATCGCTTAAAGGTAGGATACACCATTGCAATCAAAAATATTTACTACCATAGAAAATGTCTTACTTATTTGAAAGTAAATAATGATTGTAGGCATCCAGCAAAATGATTGCGCTTATAATAATTAATTTAAATAAAAATACAAATTGAAATTTTATAAAATAATATTTGTGATCGCCGGACGGGCGATCGCGAACAAAACATAAATTACATAAGAATAACTGCCCGACGCCCGTTTAAAACGAACACTGTTTTTTCGTGCTTTTTTCGGCATCCATGATTGTGAAACTGGTCAGTTAAACGATATTTACTATAAAATACAGCCTCCACATCCACGCATTCATGATAATTCAAGCAATTACCAATGGTGTATATCCTACCTTTAAAGTGTTCCTAAATCCTATGACGCCCACTATTCCACTAATGCACCGCATACCTAAACCCATTTTAGCATAGATTTAAAGGGTGTAGATTCCAAAAAGCCTCCGACCATGACAATGTCACCAATGCAGTTGTACGAGTAGGACCCATCTCGATGTGCGTACACACCCCACACCCCTACGCGCACAGTACAGCTAGCTCATCATGCACAAAACCCGGTCAACCCTGAAATTTCCTCCTCTGACCGACATTTTAAGCAGATCACTTACCGCTTCTCACGAGCACGTGGACCGAGACGAAGGTCCCTTGTCACATCGTTGTCGTGTCACATACACACTCACCGGGCCGTTGAAGCCCCTCGAGCGTCGCTTGATGATCCGCTACTCCCGCTAGGATTAGAATTTGGCGTTTTTACTTCTGCTTGTTCGACTGCTTTTGGTTGTTTATCGTGTGATCGGCGCGACACTGTTGGGCGCGTTCGTTTAGCTCACCCTATTACACTATAACGAAGGGTTTAAGTACTCGACCGTATGCTCTTGAAAGCAATTTTTTTTGTGGCTAAACATTTTAAGGTATATGTATATGTTTTTCTACACCAAATTATCAGAGGAGACTAGTATTAATTTGTAGGTTCTAAAAATTAAGATGTTTACTTTCAATTCAATATGGCCGACTCGTAAATGCTCGCAGTTCTTGCCCTTAATATTGACTAACGAAAATGGGTTGAGTGGATTCGAACCAGGGACCTTTTGATCTATATCTCATTCCACCATCGACAAAACTACCATGACAGTTATGACCACCGATATTTAAAAAAATATAATTAATTTCGTATGTACTTTAAACTATGTTTTGGTTTGTTGGCGACTTTCGAAGCATATACGTCCCGACTATTTCTACTTGTTTGCGACTATTAAACGGAAAAACAATAAATTTCAAAAGTAAGCCTCGATACAGTTTTACAAAATGGCACTTTGGCAATTACTACGGCCGCGGCTGCGACTATCACGTGATTATCGTAATGTCCAGCCGCGTTTTACTCAGCACGACCATAGAGAAGGTTCCTTTCTCTATGGCACGACCATCCTGTCCAAATTTCCCCCAAATGATGCACCATATGGCGTTTGAGCGTTATCCCAGCACGGCTCTCGCGGCTAACCCGACTGTCTTTACCCTATTACTACTCGAACACATCTACTCCTACCGATGGAGGCGCTGTCAAAATATTAGCTACGGAAATAAAAACCTCCAAAATATGAAAAACAAACTTTACTCAGTCCAGTCCCATTTCCTCGAAAGCTGCATGCAGCATTCTGGCGCTACTAGAGTTTCCTGAAGCCAGTCTGTGAAAAAACAAATTCAACAATCCTAACCTCTCCCATTATAACTTTATAAAATTGTATAATGCACGTAAAAGAACCTAGAACACTTTCGCTATAAGAGAAGGGGTTTGCCCCGGTGTTCCTGGCTTAATACGTGCCTCTGTCTGGGGGCTCAGTGCCTTGAGCGCTTTTGAAGGATCCTTGGTTTCATTACCAGAAATAATAATAATAATAATAAAGTTCGGTGACCTACAGCTGAGACCAAACAGATACATTGTAACAGGCAAGATATACATTGTATCAAATTTACTGTCAATCATTAATTTGTGGGATATAATTATTTTTTGGAGCTGAGATTTTATTTGTGCATTTGTTTCATATAATTCAAAGAACTGACCATGAAATTTCACCGTTTTGTGCACATGTACATGGATAAAATGTATGTGTGTGGTTTGCATGTTTGTTAATTGAGTTGTTTTTTAAAGTTTTTTTGGTGTTTTTTTATTTTTATTTTTTTTGGGGGGGGGTATGAATTGAGTTTTCATGAAAATAATGTACGTCTGTTTCTTTGTACATGTACATGTAGTACGGGTTAAAACTGGGTTAAAAACAAGTAAAAATGTCCCATATTTCTTTCCAAACAAACAGTATTAACAGCAATAAGCGGGTTTCCAGCCAATGATAAAACAAAATGGTACAACAAAATATAGTTCCCGGTCATAGATGAGATCGAGATGTTTCTAATAAAACTTCTTGAGTTTATTTACGAAGTTCTACTTTCATCCGCGGTTTAATGATTATACCGCCCTCTCGTGTTTGAGAAGGCTAATCTTAAAAGCATTTTGCTCTACACGTGGGACGCGGACATTTTCTACAAAATGGGTAGACCAGGTTTGCATTTTATTACTTAAATTTCACAATAAATTGGAACTTGACATCACGATTGTTTGAAGGTTTTAAGTGTGACATTTCGTAGAATTATGTACAACTAACAACGGGGAGCTAGAGTCAATTTCTGGAGATATTCTGCCCATGCAAACAATGAATCGAACAAGAATGTGTTGAACATTTTGAACTGCAGTGGCCGCGTGCAAACTCGCACTGGCCAACGATTCCTGGCCAACGACGAGTTTGGTTTGTGAAAATAGACATAAGTTGGGAACAAAGTATGCAAATTATATGAAACCTTCACAGTTTTAGTCAATAACGTACTCTGTGTAGGTGTTATTTTTACGAAGTATTTATTACAGCCATGTTCGGAGGATATGCAGGGCCCACTCACAACTCTCAACTTTATTTACCCTATGACATATAATGGAGTGGCCCTGTATTATTGGGGTATACATTATGTGGGTCAGTCCATTCTATGTCCTAGGGTAAATACTAATTCGAGAAATGTGAGTGGGTCCTGAATTCTAGTATAATTGCTTCGTATATATTGCGGCCTCTTGCATATGTCTACAACAACTTAGTCCAACTTCATTTGCCCACTTTTTTTACTTTTCATTGTTTAACCTGCACGTGATAGCCCAGATGGTGGCGGTTGTGCAGTAGGGTATACAGATACAGCTGATACAGATTAACCAGTTCGCGCCGGATGACGTATATAAACGCAAATATTTCCACAAATTCAAAACGGATGACGCATAAACACGCCAAGTTCAAGTTCTGAAATGTATGTCAGCAGCGAGCAAGGCCAGAAATATGTGGGTGTGCTTCCCGGCACTATCAGCCTGAACCCGCTTCGGATCGAGTTTCGTTAAAAAAAATCCCGCCCCTCAGCTCGACGATGTTAAAATAATCCCGGCGCGAACTGGTTAAAATCAAGTTCGAATTTAATTTCAGATTTTAACCTTTTTCTTTTTCTTTATATTTCTGGAGGATTTGTTTTGTTAAAAAGCCGGTATTGCGCACTTGTTGTACTAGTTGTGAATTTCAGATGACTTCAATATAACACCATTTTAGGATTGGCTACTTTACAACCATACATTGATGATTGTTACGTGTAGTTAACAAACCTTTATTTGACCCGTCTATATTTGCTTCTGTTTTTTTTCTAAACACTGCAGGATTTACGCCAAGAGGTGGTGGCTTTGGAGGCAGAGGTGGTGGGGGGAGAGGAGGAGAGGGGAGGGGTGGTTACCGTGGTGGCGGGGGTGGGGGTTTCCGTGGGGGTGGGGAGGTAGCAAGAGGGGGCTTTAGAGGAGGCTTCAGAGGGGGCTCCAGAGGGGGCTTCAGTGGTGGGCGTGGTGGACCACGAGGGGGAAGAGGTGGTGAGTATAACTCTAACGTTAGTCTTGCCGTGTGTGTGTTGTATTTCACAAATCGTCAGCTATAGTTTCCCCATTATACATGTATCCTAGGTATGGCTAAATGCGGATCCATTCCAAATACCATCTCAGCTCCCTGGGGAGTATACAACTCAATGCCGCCATTTTGGCACAAAGACGCTAAATCAACATTTCACTGAAATTCTGATTTTGAGTACAATTTAATATCCTTTTTTTTTTGTCGTCAGGTTTCACCCCAAGAGGCAGAGGTGGTATGAGAGGAGGTAAGGTCATAGGTCACATATGTCAAAGGTCACAAGAGTTCGGAGTTTGTCGGAAAACTTCTCTAGAACCTTAACCCTCCAGGGTATGTTGGCTAGAAACCCTTCCAAAACGCAGCAAAATGCCTAGCCTGCCCATTGCAGCAAAATCCATCAGATTATAAATCTTAAAGGCTAAACTACCCTTAGAGTCTGTGGTTACCCAACGCAGCAGGATCCGTCTCTGGCATTGTTTAATTGGGACTATTCTCAATAGTCTTGGACCGGACCGAAGGTGTAGCAGACTTTTCCACCTGATGCACTGTGCTGCGTCTGGCAGGATTCCGATAAATTATGTATTTTTGTGCTAGTCAATGATTGTTTAGTCGACCAGAAAACCACAATATTTATCTGGGTTATAGTTTTTTGTATGTTACCATTCGAGTAAGGATTGACAGGCTTAAATTGGGTTGAAGTTAATTTAGTTCATTTTGTGGATTGCTTTTGTTTTTGCAATTTAGCCAAATAAAAAATAACAAAAATAATAACCAAGATACCGAACTGGCTTTATTGACCTGTGACTTAGGATTGTTTTATTCTCATTTTCAGGTATGCGAGGTGGTATGAGGGGTGGCAAGAAAGTGATAATTGAGCCGCATCGACTGGAAGGGGTGTTTATCGCTCGTGGAAAAGAGGATGCCCTGGTCACCAAGAACCTGGTACCCGGTGAGACGGTGTACGGAGAAAAGAAGATAACTGCTGAGGTATTGTTAGAAGGACCGCACAAGAGAAACGAGAACAACTGTTGTTATATAGTCATTCCGTGTCAAATCACTCCCTCCAACATTTTTTTTTTATACTCTATCTCCTTCAAATTGGAGAGTTCAAGACAGAATCTAGAGCACTAGAATGACATTCCAAGAGTTACATTCCAAGAGTTACCTGTTTGAATCCCTTCCTGAGTCAGTTTCTCTATCTTTTATTGCATGTAAGATGGCGAGATCAAGATGGAATCTAGTGGGTAGAGCACTGGAATGATATTCCAAGGGTTACCTGTTTGAATCCCTTCCTAGTTAGTTTCTCTATCTTTTATTGCACGTAGGAAGGGGAGATCAAGACAGAATACAGAGCCTGGAATCCCTTCCGGTCCAAGTTGGCGGCGGCCATTCTGGGCGGAATCGACAAGATCCACATAAAGCCTGGGATCAAGGTGCTGTACCTCGGTGCTGCCTCTGGCACGACCGTGTCGCACGTCTCAGATATCGTAGGACCGGTGAGTCGCGTCAATTTCGAAGTTAACCCCGACCCCAAACCCCAACCTCAAATTCTTGTATGCATCCAAAGTACCAAGTTCATTTTTTTCTCTAACACTGACTTTAATGGTTGTCTATTGTAAATGTTTGTCTCGCTTTGTTCGGAACAAACAGCTTAATATTTGGTAGTAAACAAAGTACATTTTGTCCATTTTTCTTCCTAGGATGGCCTCGTCTACGCTGTAGAATTCTCCCACCGGTCGGGTCGGGACCTCTTAAATGTTGCTAAGAAACGCACCAACATCATCCCCATCATAGAAGATGCCAGACATCCTCACAAGTATCGCATGTTAGTTGGTGAGTGTCAATCGAGGGCACAGTATCCCAGGGGCTGATTTGACAAAACCCATCTTATCTTGCCACTCATCTTAAGACTTACGACAAGTTGTTACAACTGATATTATCTTCAAGAAAACTTGAATCCTCGATCCTGGCTGGTCGAACCCTGACAACAACCAGTGTGATATCACACTATATTCCACGGCCCATATCAAACTCTGTGTGCTGCGCTGTTGAAACTCCACGTATTGCGCGATATGCAAAACACAGTGCGGCACAATGTATTGGAAATTCAAAAGCTGAGCATTTACGTCCCATGTGGATCGTTGCATTCTGCGAACTGTTATCGATGCGCGCGTGTGATAAATAACGCTTTTGCACACAGCGATGTGTTCAATCTTTACTGCGCGTCAAGTTTTCTTAAAGATAAATTCTTGAAGCCTTGTGGTATATCGGACAGAGAGGCACTACATTATTCCGTGGTTCACTTGCGCTTCGCGGGATAATCGATAACGGATAATCGATAACGGATATCACCAATATATCAGTGACTCGTTACTCGTTACAACTCTGATTTGGTCTTTGTTCCTGCAGGCATGGTGGACTGTATCTTTGCTGACGTGGCGCAGCCTGATCAAGCCCGTATCGTGGCCATCAATGCACACAGCTTTCTCAAGAACGAAGGTAACTTCGTCATCTCCATTAAGGTACAAAACGAGAGAACATGACCGTACATAAACATGACAGGGGCCAAATTCATAAAGCTGCTTAGTACACAATTTTGCTTAGCACAAAGAAATATTGCCTAGTACAAATCGGATACCGGGCAAACTCCATGTTCTTTTCATGCTAAGCAAAAACTAGCTAAATATCAATCACAAACAATAATTCATATGCACCTGAAAATTATATTTTTCATGCTAAGAAAATTTGTGTGCCTAACAGGTCCATGAAATTGAGCCAGTTTTTTTTTTATTATGAAATGTTAGCATCGTAACAACTTCATCTTGTCCAAGAAAACATCCCTCTTTTTGTCCCATTTGTAACACAACGTTTGCTTTAATCCTAACATCCTATGCATTCATTTGGGGTACGGTACTACAAAATACTACCAAAATGAATTCAAAGACTTTGAGGTAATCAGTTTATGATCGCAGAATCAACAAATATGCCCACAAATTAACCTCAATACAAATAACAGCTTTTCATTTTTGGAATGGAATATATAGGCCTTCAAAGATCTACCAAAACGAATGAGCAATTTGCAGATGCAAAAAAAGGTTGCGACACCCACACTTTAAGAGGGTGTAACAGGAAAGCAGCTAGAGGTATCAACCTGAAATTATTTTTTTCTTTGTTTGGTATACCAAGGTAGTTTAGAGAGAAAAAAATGTGTGTGTGAATCGATACGGAACGACCGTTTGACGTTTGTTTGACGTTTTCTTAGGCCAACTGCATCGATTCAACGGCCCAGCCTGAGGCGGTCTTTGCCAACGAAGTCAAGAAGCTCATATCAGAGAAGCTAAAACCACAGGAACAGTTGACCCTAGAGCCTTACGAGAGAGATCACGCCGTCGTCGTAGGAGTCTACAGGTCAGTTGACTTCCAGTTATTATTATTATTAACCCAGTGGCTATCATTACAGCAGGCATTACCAGAGGTAGGTCTAGGGACAGCTATAGACTCTAGGTTTGTAGTATTATATAAACAAGCTGCAAGCGGAGAAGCTAAAACCACAGGAACAGTTGACCCTAGAGCCTTACGAGAGAGATCACGCCGTCGTCGTAGGAGTCTACAGGTCAGTTGACTTCCAGTTATTATTATTATTAACCCAGTGGCTATCATTACGGCAGGCATTACCAGAGGTAGGTCTAGGGACAGCTATAGACTCTAGGTTTGTAGTATTATATAAACAAGCTGCAAGCGGAGAAGCTAAAACCACAGGAACAGTTGACCCTAGAGCCTTACGAGAGAGATCACGCCGTCGTTGTAGGAGTCTACAGGTCAGTTAACTTCCAGTTATTATTATTATTAACCCAGTGGCTATCATTACGGCAGGCATTACCAGAGGTAGGTGTAAGGACAGCTATAGACTCTAGGTTTGTAGCATTATATAAACAAGCTGCAAGCGGAGAAGCTAAAACCACAGGAGCAGCTGACCCTAGAGCCTTACGAGAGAGATCAGTGGCTATCATTACGGCAGGCATTACCATGTTTTTATTTTTACCCTCCTTTCCAATACGCAGCTCGTATCTTTACAATTTGTTTCGTTTGCGATTTCTTTTCAGACCCCCTCCCAAAAAGAAGTGAGCTCCGCCCACACTTCAACCAGCTTTTGTAGTCTCTGGATCTACACTGGTATCCAGGACATTTTTATATTACCTCCATTCAAGTTGGTTGGTTTTTGTTGGCTTTAGCACAAAGTACCAGTCTTATCTTGAGCCATTTTTTTAAAATGTCTTAATCATATCGTGATGAACTGTTTTAAATTACTAGAGGGCTAGTCTTTATTCCTCTTTGCAGAGATACCTTGAAGCTGTCGAATACAGTGGTCTTGGGCAAAGACTAATATTTGCCTAGCAGACATTACTTTGTACGAGTGAGCACTCTAATAATTTAATATACCTCTATAAATCATGTACTATTATTGTAAGGGACTACAACAAATGTATATTTCATTTACCATTAATTTTGAGTCTACTGACTGCCCCATCCTTTTTTTCTAGGACCTACTTTATTAAAGGCAGTATACACCATTTGCTGTTGCTGTAATTTTTGAAAATGAATGGGTTAGGGAGTTCATATTTTAATTGAAAATATTGTGTTGATGACGGGTCTAAAGTTTTGTGTCTGGTTACTTGTCTTCCTTCAGATGAAACAGAGCAATCTGGGACGTCAGGAAAGTATCAGGTTAGGTAACCAGACTAGTTGGCTTACACCCATTCACAGATGTGTAACCGTATTACAGATCAAATGGGGACTAACTTAATTTAATAAATTTGGGGCACTGTCTGAAATTAGTCGGCAATCGTTTGAAATTGAAAACCACAGCACATCAGATTCTGTGATTTCACAGGATGCTTGAGACTGTTATTCACTTTCAGTCAAGGAAGGTATTTCATAATAATTCACTAGTTTTGTTTTTGATATTTGCAAATGGTGTATACTACCTTTAAGACAATTTTTAAAGGAGTGATTCATGTAGTAATTTTTTTTTTTTTAAATGCATCAATTTGTTTTTCTGTCTTGCAAGAGACTGGAGAGTACTGTAGCTTTTGATCTCGGTTTTGAATGTGCGGGTCTCAGATGCCGCGATCTCGGGTTTTACCCACAAAACCAGTCCAGACCACAGCAAAATATATTGCGCCACACAAATTACGTTGCACTACAAAAATCTAGTCTTACGGAACATAATTGATTCTGTACAACACTACGTAGAGAAAAAGAGAGGTCAAGTTTTGTGAATTAACTCCATTAATGTTTTTATAAAGTTGACCTGTTACACAATATGTCGGCCATATAGACTGGTTCCAGTATTTAGATTTTTTGTAATGACTTAAACACCATGAAATTTGTATTAATTGTTGGTCTCAGTCTTGGTCTCGAAGGTTGTGGTCCCGGTCTCGGCCTGCTAAAGGGTCACAAAAGCCTCCGTCTTGGTCTCAGACATAAGGGTCTCGACTACAACACTGCCACGGATGTATCATGTGGAAATCTCTTTTTGAGAAGTGTGGTAAAAGAAAACCACCGACTCTTTAGAACCAAACACACTGGCTCATTCCAATATTTCAGATACATTTTTCCAGGAAAATTAATGAGATAGCTCCATGTTTTTCCAGGAAAATTAATGAGATGACTCCATGCATATACCATAAAAGAATGGCGCTTGAAAGGAAAAGCTGATGTGTTGATCTGTTTTAATCGGCCATAATTGATCTGTTTGTGTGTAATATAAGATGATCATTGTCTTGAGCATTTTTTTTGTAATAAAAAAGAAACACTGATCACCTTGAGATAGTTTGTTTTGTAAATTGGAAAGAATGAATAAGGCTATGAATATATCTGCAAGCATCTTGACCAGCTAGTTAGTGGAATATACCTTTTGCAACTATCCAAAATACTGTTGAAAAGCTTACTTGTTGTATTCTAAACTCCCTGGTAAATTATTCCGTCTGGCATGCTGTCATTTTAAAGATAATTATAAAAGAATGTCGTTTTCGAATATGTGCCCCCCCCCCCATGAAAACAATTCTAGCTATCCCCACAAACATGATCTACTGGGCCAAAACTGGCCCATAACAGGCTGAAACAGACCCAGTACAGGCCAGCATTGGCCCAGTATCATAATGTTTGCTGGGAGTGGGATGCCGCTGTGTAAAACATGTAAAAAACTTAAAATATTTTTAAATTTTTTAAAAGCTGCAGTTGGGATTGGAATCATTTGCCTGGGTAGTAGAATTAGTAGTAATCATCAATACATCGGTAATAATGTTCAAGTCAAGGGCAAATGATTCCAATCCCAAACTACATTTTGTATTTCAGTTTTGTCCATATCCAGGATTTGGTTGGAATTGTACACAGCAACAGCGTTGAAAGACAAAGAACGTGGTCATGTCCAATGTTGTGATAAATTGACAATTGTGTAGTAATACGTTTCTGCACACTCAAATATTTTCAAAATCGACCTTGTGGTTTTGTAGTTATTTAGCTGCTTCGACTAAACGGCTAATACACTCGTGTAATTTCAAGCCACTGTGCATGACTTATCGCGCCACGTGTTTGCAATGGTTGGTTGAGCAATGACTAAGCCGCCGCACATATGCCGGTTGACTATTTCAACCTGTTTTAGTTTACAATTACATGTCCATTTATCAGTTCATCTTGGAGGAAAAAATAGCGGTGAAAACCATTTGCTGAACCAATTCTCACTCTTGTTAAATTTAAGCATGGAGTAATAAGAGTTGGGAAATAAATGTCGAAAATGTCGCAATGCAAACCGCACATAGGGCCTATATGTAACCACGCGCTAAACCACGCTATGTGCCAATACTTTCGAGAGTTTTCGCGGCAAAATCGTGTCATAACATCCGGGAATGTTATATGCAGTTGTTTTCGTGCATGACATCATCTTTATCCGGGAACTCCAGACCCCGTTGTCATGGTAAAGTGGGCGTGGCCATCGCGAGATCAATCGCACCGCCTGAGTGATTGGCGGTCGCCACGGCTACCGGCCCCGAGGTCGCGTCCGCGATGACGTTCGAATAAAGAACGACGCGTTAGATTTTCCGCCATTTTTATTTTTTTTGGCGCCGAACTCAATCGAGAATCTGCACGGCAAAATAATCCCACACCGTCTATGCGACC
This sequence comes from Crossaster papposus, assembly GCA_037893245.1. NCBI lineage: Eukaryota > Metazoa > Echinodermata > Asteroidea > Velatida > Solasteridae > Crossaster > Crossaster papposus. Next base: position 4,224,992 of record JBAIAA010000195.1, on the reverse strand, counting down.
TCTGTTGGCGAGGGGAAAATCATCCCAGGACTGAAATAACTTCATTCCTGGATAATTTCGGAGTTTTCCTGGACTATTTCGGTACTTTTCGAGGCTATCCGAAGAGAGATCGGAACCGTGCCCGACCGTCAACAAACCCATTAAATTTTCATTTTCGCGCGCCAATTTCCGAGTGGCTCGTCGATGTGATTGACCCCTGGACGCCAAGTTTGAAGAACCCTGGGGGATTTCTGACCTTAGATCGGACTACAACCGACACCAGAATTAAATAGTTAACTTTCAATAAAACAGGTAAGTGCATTTTCCTGACATTTATTCTCCCAAAACAAGCAGAATTTAGGGTGATTTTTCTGGAGGGCGCTAGCCCTGTTTCACGTTAGTCGGCTGGTCACGCCGCGCCGGCACCCGACTACATTCGCGGGGAATGTACTTCCTTGTTTACGTTTTCAAACCTTGTGTTTCACATTTTGAAAAAAAATTCATTGATTCGGTACACCCCACAGGATACTCGAAAATACAAGCTACCTTCCTGTGTTATTATTTTTCACGGTTGGGTTTTGTGGTGACATTTTTGGTGGGGTAATTTGTAGATGATACACCGGCTGAGTCAGCGAGGCTTAGGCGTGAATCACGCGGTGACTGTTCCGCCGTCTTCACGGCCCACAGCATCATCATAAAACTTGGTCAACAATCCCTCCTCAAAATGTTTGATTATACTCCCAATTCATGTCATGTCGTGTGTCGTACCTTTCAGAAGAGTTCGTGTTGTGGCATGGGTTCCCCCAGCTGCATTTTTTTGCCGCCTAAATAGGAAATAAATGCGGTGTTCTTTCTGCCTGTTTGTGTAGCTTTCACGAGGATCGTCAGCCCGTACCGGCAAATTCATGAAATTGGTCGCCCGGTCACGGGTTCGGCCTTTCTAAAAAAACTCCCCAAATCCCACTTTCCCCCAAAACCAGTCACTGATTGGTACACAGGCGACATGATGAATAAACCAGCGACACTTTGGTGTGTGACATTTGAGTTAAAAATGTATATTTTAGTGTTGTTAGGCGGTAGATTTTAAGACCTCGTGGCTCTGTTTTGGTTCGTCAGCTGATCGGAATACCGCGCGTGACACGTATAGCATACGTACACGTACATGCACTGTACACATCCGTACGTCCACGTCTGCATATATGTATACAGCCGGCCATACATGTCACGTCGTTGTTAAGGCTCATTTGCATAATGGCCTCTCGCAATTTTTTTTCTTTCGTTTGCCATTCGCACTGTTCTGGTCTTGTGAACTGTGTTGGTAATGTCTGGCTAGCCACGCGCGCGCGCGTCTGCACTAAATAACGATCGCAAAACGTCGGCCAATAAATAATGGCGCTTCGTGGCCCAGTTTATGCAGGTCATGTTTGCGGAAATTGGGTCAACGGCTTGAATTTCATGATGAACACAGAACAGTCTTTGTTTTGGTGTGTTTTTTTCCTTGACAATAATAGACTCTGTACAGCTATTAATTGGGTGTTTTAACTTTTGTTTGATTTCAGGAAATACATCAATGTAAAAATAACAACATGGCTTCCACTATTTTGGGTTTATACAAATATTAATGCAACCACCATGGCCATATAAAAACAATAATTAGTTTCTCATCCTCGTGTGCATACTTTTTTTGCTGCTGCATCCAAAAAGTTTTTAGTTTTTTTCTTCATTTAAAATAAAATTAAAAACAAAAAATGACAAACTCGTCCAAGTGATTTTAACATCGGCACTTTCCCCCCGATAAAATTTTCCCCACTTTTGTTGTCTTTCAGGGCTTATCATGGAGTCTAATACGAGGCTAATTCTGCGATAAAGTATACAAAAAGTGCCTTTTTTTATTTTATTTTTTTATTGTCAATTTCTTGAAATGTTTTACCCTGAAAATGGAATTGGATCTAAAGTTTACTATGCTAGTTCCTAGTAGTATGCCTTTATAGTTTTGCTGAACTTTGACAAAAGCATTCCTTTGTTATTGTTCCTCTAATATGTTTGTGAACTGACTTGTGAACTGACTTGTAAATGAATTGTTTACAACCGTGTACTCGATGGGATTCTGTGACGTCATGGCAAGTTATCGCACTGTAAAGGGTCAAAAACACATTTCAACCCCTACAAACTTTCGCAGCTAATGTTTTGTGACGTCAAATTCCCTTTGCTTTGTGTACACATTGATCGGTGTTTATGTGCAGGCATGTTTACGACTACTAGTTCTGAATCCGAGGGTTTGTTCGCGGTTTGACCCAGACACTGTCTAGGTTAGTCCCCGTCGACACGGTTAGTCACCACCAAGACAAGAAATGCTTTATTAATAAGTTCCTTCCGACTGTACTGACTGTCAGAGTTCATAGACCAAGTGTGCGAAAACGACCAAGAATTTGTGATTCTAAATTCGGTACCCTGTGGAGATTTGAGCACAATGATGACAATGGGTATATTTCAATAGATGATAGGTCTCCACAGGGTTTAACGAAATAGATTTTCAGGGTGTGCCAGCCACAGATGCTGGTCTGAACCCGTCCTGGATCAAGTTTCATCAAAAACAATTCCGCGCCTGGCTAAATTGCAAAAATAAAAAATAAAAAAAAAATGCCGCGAGTTAAACCATTGAGGAATAAAAAGGAATTTTCTCCATGGTTAAACATGTTCATGTACGCATCATTTAGGGGTGGGGTGGTGGTGGTCGTGGAGTGGAGGGGGGGGGGGGGGGGGGGGGGGTGGCTTATTGCAACATAAATTTACTAGTATCTTTTTATGAATTTGGCCCCACATAACCCTCCACATCTATCACACAAACCAGACTCTGGGGAGTGGGCCCGCCAAATGGAACAGCCAAAACAGACCCACACATGAATGTGCACAGAAAAGGTTAACTTGACGAGCCTAGTGCTGCCGGCACCCGACACGCATAAATGAGAGACATGCATAATGTGCTGCGCTCACATACCACGCCGGTCGCTGGATTTATGTCAACCATGAAGGCACGGGGTGGATGATAATTTATAACGGCATGTTGAGGGGACGGAGGCACATAAATGGGTAGATAATGTTCACCCTGGATGTGACTAATATTTAATACTGACCAATTTTTATTTTTTTTAATTGAGTGACATTTTTATTTGTGTACAACATATGTACTTAACAAAAACGCTTCTAAAGAAATATTTGACTGAAGATATTTATTTTGTTTCAAAACAAGATATTGTACTAACAAAATAAATAAGACATCTACAATGTATTTGTACATGTACCTGGTCTTGTAAGATTATAAGAAGAAAAAAGAAGAAAATAAATCTACAAATTACATCTTATGAAATATGTTAAGTTGCTGTGCCTGCTGTTAAGATTGGAACCAACTAGTGCGGTACATTGTAGCTCACCCTGGCTAGCAACCAGGAGGTCGGGGGTTCGAGTTCCACCCTAGTTTTTTCTTCTAATAATCTCTCGGAGACAACAGTGTTTAAAAAATGTGACATTATTGATTAGTGATACATTATCCAAACTTTGATTACTATATTTTTAGTTGCAACAACCATATATCCCTTTCCTGATTCTATCAATGATGCTGAGGATTGTTATTGGAATTTTAATTGGCTGATTTGACTTGCATATCAATAAGTCATATTAAACATGCCTGCTTGAATCTGCGGCGTCGGTGACGCTAATACCGGAAAAATGTTACCGTCTGAATCGACCGACCTGATATGTTTTTTCCCTGTGAAAATTGGCATGTACTCCCTAGATTGTCGTTATTATGCACAGCGCTGTGACTTCCGTGCCCCATCGTGTCGACACAGCGCGCGATTGATGGCGTGAGCGTGTTTGTACACGTCTACATGTGGTCGTATTACCGCGCTATTAAGCCCCCTGATAGTGCCAGTTGATTTGCCTAATGTGCGACTTTTAGATCCCTAGACGGCAGGGAGGCAAAACCGTGGCTCTACTTTAAACCGATGAGGGCAGGAAACCATAAACAAAATTACAACGGGGTACGGTGAAAAAGAAAATCGGCTATCGAGTCGTGACATGTCAGACCGGGATACTACAATAACTTAACTCTCTTCTTGCACCAAGTGTAATCAACAGGCAAATATTGCCCCAGGTGTAATTTCACACATTCACATTTTTGTATCACTATGGAGACATGGCTTTGTTCTCGTGTACAAAATGGTTAGAAAGTCAAGCACGCTTTTTTTAAATGCTCCCATTTTAACCACAATTAGATTTTTCCTGGGTTGAAATTTTGACCCAATATACCCAAACACTAACCCTAACCCACATCCTAACCCTAGTTTTTGAGTAATTTAGGTAAAATTCAAAATTCTAATTCGTGAAATTCCTAATGGAGACCTACAGACAGTATTCATCAGATAGAAATTACCCTTTGGAGACCTTTTCACTCCCATTGTCCCCATTGTGTTCACGTCTCCAGAGGGTACCATATTTCGCACCACTTTTTCCCACCTACCGGTACATGTACATTCAACATGTAATACAGTTTTTTAACGCTTATATTTTTTTTGTTTAGGTTACTTTCCAGTTGCATGCCTAAAATTAAGAAAAATGAAAAGAATGTAGTATCCTGCCCCCACTTCTTTGATTGTGTACAAAGTTTACGGATAGTCAAGTGCATTTTCAAACTACAAACAAATGCCCACAATGTCAATTTACTTTTTCCAATTGGTTAAATTGTTAACAAAACTTTTTTGAACACAGCACGATACAAGTTACAGCACTCAATGACAGTACAGTGCAAAGGTTGCGAGCAAAAAATAAGTTCTCACGGCATAATTTTTTTTTACGGAATTGAATACGCAAATTGAAAGGCTTTTTGTGTCACTGAATGACTGGCCTTCCTTTTAGCGTTTAATGGGTCAATATTAGCCAATTGAGCGTGTGTTGTGTAAAGTTTGTCTTGAGAAAAAAAGTACATGTAGGCCCCTTTTACAATTGTACATGTTGTACGAGCATATAAATTGCCTTTTTTGTGATCGTTGCCCAAAATTAAATAGCAATTTATTTGTGAATTTTTTTGCAAGCATCTCTTAGTGTTAAATGTGAATCTGGTAGAATCTAGACAAAAAATATGCTGAATGTCATTGGGTTTTAGCTTGTTGGTATTTTCATAGTTTCAATTTTTTTTTTTATGAGAATGTACCAGATGAACGTTCGTCTCCATCTACAACTCATTGGATAACGTGGGAGTGTTTTTGATTGTGTGATACTGACAATGCATACTGTGTGCTCTGTCACTCACAACACAATCGACCAAAATCAACGCCAGCATACGGCATGTCGGAAACCCGTCATCCGAATATCGAATCACCGTCCATTAGCTTAAACGCACATTTTGAGCGTGGGCCGCGTCGGTGGCACAGCAAACGAGACGGAGTATGCGTCGGAGGCAACGATTGGTTGTTTGGATGTGAAAAGCTGCTAGGAATAGATATCACTTCGATTTACAATATGTGGTTATTCAGGTTCAAGGGCGGGCCATGTACAATGTACGGTACATGTACAAGGACTCGTACACAATGTCCATGTATTCTAGTGACTTTATTGTTACCCGCTGCTGCGGAAAACAGACAATCTTTTATGAATGCATCACAATCGACCATTACGAAATACAGACAGGCAGTTTTTTTTTCTTTTTTACTTTATTTTGCCTGTTAGAAATAGAAAAAGCTTGTTTTCTATTAGTAGTTTTTCCCTCTTTTTTTTCTGTGGAAGTAGAAGAACTAACAAAGAAAGGATTAAACCAAGAGGGATGAATATGGGACAGACTATAAGAGGGTAAATTAGGGGACAGACCAGGACAGATTGTTTTTAGATTGTTGGCACAATAAATGTTCATCACATTTGCTACAGTACCACAAATGAAAAAACAAACGCACAAGTGACAAATAGTGAACACTGACTTTAAAGGAAAAGTATACCTTATGCAAATATCAAAAAAGTAACACACAGGATCTACAGCTTTACGTCTCATCCGAAGGACGAAGCAATTGTGGTTAAGTGCCTTGCTTAAGGACACACGTGTCAAGACCGAGACTCGAACCCACACTCTGCTGACCAGAAACACCCGAGCTTGAGTCCGCGTGCTCTTAACCGCTTGGTCATAACACGCCACATAATACAAATGCACACCTGACAAATGATAAATGGTCTCTGTAATCACTTATCAAATTTCTCATTATAATAAGTGATACAGATAGCGTACATTGTTTGTATAAATATTATAGTGATTAGTAAGTTACAATATGATGCAATAAGCCATTTGCGCGTGACCCCGAGTTAAATTTGAATAACATCTGGTACACTGACTTGCTTACACAGCTTAGCACATACACCTTTAAATTCTTCAGACTAAATACACTTGCTATATCACGTGGTCTGGAGAATTTTAAGTTTAATGGTGCCAAGCTGTGTGTTCTTGTCTTGCATTACGATCGAGGATCGAAACACAAAAGAGAACAAAGGGAACAAAGGATCCTCGATCGACGGTTTGCTTGTCCGAATTCTGTCCTCGATCGACGGTGCAATGGCAAAGCAATGGGGATTGGGTTAAGTAAAGGAAGAAAGGAAAACACAATATCGATCCTCGGTCGTTATGTGGTTCACGACTGTGTGAGCAAATAAGTGTACCAAATGTATTCAAATAAAAAAAAAGTTTCAATAAATTATTATTGTTTACTATACCTCATACATATTCATGAACCAGAGCCAAATTCTTACTGATCCATTCACCGTTGCATGTACAGGCCAGCCGCTATCGGCCAATGACGCGCTCCAATTTGCTCATGAATATTTATGAGGTGTAGTAATGAAGTTGACAAACTACAGCTTTGCCTCCCGGAACTAGTTTGTCAACTTCCAATACCTTGGGGAGCTAATATCGACTACCTACCCTACTTGTATCCTCAAACCATGTTATTTGTGTATAACTGGCCTACAAATGAAGCCAATTGGGACCAATTTCATGGAGCAAGCAAGCTAGCTTGAACACAAAAAACTGGCTTAATTAGTAAAATTAGCTTGCCAGCAACAAGTCTACTTGATATTGTTTGTGATTAGTATTTAACTGTTGTTAGCTAGATAAAAATCACATGTAATATCTTACGTGTACCTAATTTTAGGGGCTTTTGTGCTTTTAGGCAAATTTTTTGGCTTTTTTTAAGCAGCTCTATGGAATTGGCCCCTGTGTTTTTCTATTGAGCATATTGTTTTAGTAATTTTGTTAATTTTTTTACAATAATTACTTAGTTTTTACCATAATAGGATTCATAAAATGGTATACACTCAGTTGCAAATTACAGAAGTTGCTACATTTAAATCATAGAGGTACTTGGAAAATTATTTTGACACAAATGATGACCAATAATGAGTTTCTGTTATGTAAGTTATTTATTTAAATGAATCACCGTTTTGATATTTTAATGTCACTAATTAGCATGTCCAGCATTGCTATCCACTGAACTGTGTCCCCTCCCCAAGGGAATATCACTAATTATGACTCACCCTGTCTAGCAGAATGGTACGGTCCAAATTCTACCCACAGAATGATTGCCAGCTGAGTGGCCAAGCAGTCAATGCTTCACCCGGCAACGACCTCTCCTGTGATTGGTTGATTGATGCAGGGGCTGTAATCCCAGAAGCATTGTGTCTGGCCAATCAGCTGGGCTGTCTTTAGGGCTGTTGGTTACTGGGTGGGCGTATGCAGATAGCTGTTGGAGCTACATAGGGCAGGCTTGTTTGGGCAAATTAACTGCGCATCACACGCACTGCTACAGGAAAAAAACCTGTGTATATTATTAGGGCAAAAGCCGGCATGTACAGTTATAGTCTGTCCTTGCATCTAATTCTTCAACAAGCGGCATCTTTTGAATAGAGATAGACCCATTAAGCTACCTACCAGTGTAATACCTAGTTTGTGAAACAGACAACAGTGTCAGTGAGAGTCTTGAATACTGAAGGAAATATTCGTGAAGCGATTGGCGAAATGCTGGAGGCGTAACATTTTGGACAGATTGTGTCTAGATCATCTTCAAAATTCTAACCCATCGGGAGTTGAGGCTGGCCTTTTTTGGAAGTGTGGGGATAGTTACTGTAGTGACCCGGTTGTCGAATGTCAAGGTGGGAACGCGGTGTCATTCTCTAGTTTGTTTGTCAACAAACAACAGACATGATTTCTGTTTTCTGACATCAGTATCTACTCTATCGTGTCTATGTACGCTGCGCCGTGTGGAGTATAACTAACCTGGATAACGCTATTTTGTCAAGAATTTGATGTGACGACTGTTGTTGTGACGCACAAATCTGTGGAATTGACACGGAAATGTCACACTGCAGCTGTTAATAAAGGTCATTGGAATGGAGTTGCTTTTACCTGTTATTATATGACCACCTTTGATGATCACATGTAAACAAAACGGGCAGTCAGGAGCACTACGTTTCATCGTGTTGACAAATTTGAAGGTTTGTTTCTCTTCAAGACGTTGTTCCTCGGGAGTTTTACTTGAAGACAACAATCGACTTATCTTGCCACATTGGAAGCCTGATAATTGAATACCAGTACATTGTCCACAGGAATTACATGTAGCGTTACGGATTTTGTAGCAATTTGTTTCCCTACGGTTTCTTTAAGAGCTTCTTCCTCCGGAGGACTTTAACAACAATCGACTTTTCTTGATGCTGCGGAAGTCTACAAATTGAAATACTTTGCCCACGGGATTGACAGGAATAAGCAGTAGTAGCAGTATGGATTTGTAGCGGTTCCAAAAAAGAAAAAAGAAATTGCATCTGATAGGATGACATCTGGATTAACTATAACATTGTCTTCGTTATCAACTGGTACCTGTAGGACAAATGTGTTTTTAAAACGCTACATCGGTACTGCAAAAACTGTGAACCCCGGATGCGATTTCATGTTGTCACGCGGTTCGCCGTTGTAGAAACCCGCACTGGATTAAATAACACAGTAGTCATAGGCAGGATTTCCAAAACACTAATTGTAGACAAGGTGAACCAAAGTCCAGATTGCGGTTTAAACAAACCGGAGGCTTTTTAAATTGTATTTTTTTTCGGAGAGGAGGGCGTTAAGCGGTGGTTTCGCCGATGGTTCAGCAAAATCCTGGCGACTCGAGTCAAGGCATGCTGTCGAGAGACACTTCCGCCACTTGGCGGAAAGGAGGCGAGGGCTCCCCCTATCTGCCGATCAACCCGGTCGCCGTGCCCGGTCGCAGGAGGGTCAACGGAAGACGTACGTAGTTTTATGGTTTTTCCATAAGTACTTTATGATGGCATGTCTAAATAGAATTGTGCAATTACGGGTTCCTGCGTGGAACCACAGGATAGAAAATTACACATGTACACGGGCATACATGTACATGAACCTAGGATACCAGTAACCATGCTGGCATAACAATATTTTGCCGTGTTTCTCCTTGGAGTCCTTAAAAATCCATCACCTCAAAATCCATTTCGATTACCAAGTTTTTCCTTGACACTACTTTTTCTGTCATGGCCCAAACTACTACTAGGTTGTGTACACAGGAACTCGGATGGTGACCAGATATTGCATTCTTTCTAAATTTATGCTGAAATATCCCCAAACCTACAGTTCAAAAACTGAGTTTTTTTGGTACAAAATACTCTACATATAGCATTTGTTATGGCAACTAAATGTTGTTGACAATAGAACTGTATGATCCAAAGTGTTGACACAATGTTTCCCGCCAAATCTTTGTGGTTTGGAAAACCACAAATATTCACCCCTCAGTCCTCACATGGCTGACACAGGACTACAGGTACCATACATGTACCATGGAGCTGTTCCTTGCTCTTTTTTGTACTCTTGTTGATATATTTACCGTGTTCGATTACTTTCCCGCGCGACACTTTTTGATTTGACGCTTACAAACTGTACGTGACTTACTCAGGCCTGGCGGGAGTAACCAATATACGATATTTACTATAAATTACTAATACAACCCCCCAAATCCATCCATTCTTGATAATTCAAGCAATTACCAATGGTGTATCCTACTTTTAATATTCCAAATTGTAAAATCTTCAAAAAATGTCGTTCCAATTGTATGCAGTTGACTGCACTGGTATGTACATGAACTACACAATAGAAAAACGCACTTGTAGTAAGTTTATGGTCCGTTCAAGGACATGTAGTATCAGGTAAAAAAAGTGCAAAGAAAAGGTCAGTGTCAATTGTACTCTGCATTTTGAGTCAAGGTTTATGACCACTATGATATCTGCTGGTACCCGTACTTCACCTCTCAACCGGTGTACAGTCTCATTAACGTGATGGGATTACCCCACCGTTTGGTTCGTTTAATTTATCGCACCGACACGGTACATGTTGTACACACACACACACGCGTGTATGGAGTCCAGCAGGTCAAGCTCCCGTAACGGAATAGCTTATAAATCTACATGTTAATTAATTACTTGGTTGTGCCACGTGAGGTTGGGATAATTTCTCCTAAATGGAAAGAGCACATGTGGTATAAGATCATTAGGAAAGTGCCTGATAGGCTGTAGTTCACGTGCTCCGAAACTTTGGTAAATTTACTTTTCTTCGGATAGGCCTACGGTACATGTACCGTAGTGGTATGTTTAACCAGTTCGCGCCAGGATTATTTTAACATCAACGAGCCGAGGTGCGGGATTATTTTTAACGAAACTCGATCCGAGGCGGGTTCAGTTCGATGGTACCAGGAAGGAGCACACCCACGCATTTCCGGCCCTGCTCGCTGCTGACAGACATATCCGGCATTGCTCGTGACGTGTTTGTGCGTCATCCGTTTTGAATCTGGGGAAAACTGCGTGTATAATATACGTCCTCCGGCGCGAACTGGTTAAAGCGTTGACATTAATTCAAGCTTTTCATCAATTAAAGGCAGCAAAATTCTGCCCTTTTATTTCAAATACCGATAGCAGATTTACAATCGCTGCTGATGCCTAGTACCGGGTAGCTATTCTCCCCGTTACCCGGCCTTTGAATAAACAAATCAAACCTCCGTCCACCCCCGCAATCCCGCATGTGACGCAGCGATCTCCGCATCCTTGCACCTCGTGGCTGTCGGTTCACTTGGATGGACAGGAGAGGCGGTCCAGCGGTTTAATAATGCACACATACATGTTCATGTACCGTACATGTACATGTATCAGTGCATGTACTGGTACGTGGGCGGATAACGCAAACAAACACCTGCTAAATTAGGACAAATTAAAATCCCAAGCTGAGCAGGGTCACGGTGAAAGCAGTCATGTGTGTTTGTTAACGGTCAGGTTGTCAATGCATACAATTGGCATTCTGCATTTTATATTAGACAATTTGTGGGGGTTTCTTGCAAAATGAGACGGAACTGAGCAGAGGTTGAAATAAGGGTTTACAAGCATTAAAGGTAGGATACATCATTTGCAGATATCGAAAAAATTTACTACCGAATTATTAGGAAATACAGTGTACATCTTACATGTACTTATTTGAAAGTAAATAATGATTCTTGGCATCCATCAAAATGATTGCGCTAGATATCCTGTAAATATTCCGAAAAATATAATTTTTTCAGCGATCGCGAAAAAACAATAATAACTGCAGACGCCGGTTGAAAACAAAAAATCCTCCAAAACAGGAAATGGATTTTGATGTATTCAGGTACCGGTACATGTGTACGTTAGGGTTTAAGAAATGAATGAAATTGTACTTGAACATGCGTCAATAAGTTAAAATTTGCATTTATTACCGACATTGTCACCAAAGAAAAAACAGTTTTGAGTTTTAGCATGTGATAAAGAAAAAGGCTAATTGTTTGTTACAAATTAGAATGCAGATACGGTAGGCAGTTCCTTTTGTAGTTTATTTCAAATTTGGTATTTTGGTGAAATATATTCTCATCTGATTAATAGTCCCTCTAGCAAGCGATTGGCTGGCAGGAAAGACGTACATCATATGCACAATTTATAGTGGCAACCGGGAATGGCGTGGGCAGACAGTATCCTAAATCTTTCCTGTTTGCCCGTCCGTCGTTCCGATACCCCACATTACTCAGATCAATGCTGGTTAGTGGTTGTGTTCTTGTTCCCTGATTAATTACTGGGTATCGCGAGCACAGGTTGCGTAGTACGTGCCCACGTGTTTTGAATTAGTTGAACGGTTGGCAAATTGTTTGCATAGATTAAGTATTTGGGATTTTGTTTTTACAGAGCTGTGGAAATTTTGTCATTATTCCAGGCTTTTAAGTGTGTCTATAATATGTACCGTATGTATATTTTCCTAATGTAGTTGTTTTATTTACTGTGTTCCTACCGGTACCTTTCTTAAAATTCCTACTATTTTCTCATTGAATATTTGTTGCCTCCATCCATCCCCGATAGCGGAGGTTATGTACTGTAAGTTGTTAATAGTTGATCACTAGTTGGACAGCTGCAAAAAGTAGAGCTTTAAAAAGCCGATTTAACCCAAATAAATAGAGACTATGATCGATTGCTTTAAAATAACTAGGGTAAATAGATCCGTCTGGGTCAGGTCAACCAAGGTGCTTTAATCCAGTGATCCTATCGTGACATTTTGCCTGAAGACCAACTGTCTGTATTTGTTAGCGCGTATTTGATGTCAGCCAGGGGATACTGTGTAGTCTGGAAAGGAGTGTGGGAGGGGGGGGGGGGGGGGTTTGGTCGGACGGACAGGACGGTCAAAAGGATGACCTCTTCACATCTCGTCGAAGCATCACAAGACTTGATGAGAATTGTTGGAATATCTTGATTGGCGCCGTGGTATGCCAGCAATGAGGTCTACCTGTAAATGGAAGCTCTGCGTAGCGTTTACAGACGGAGAGAAAGACGGATGGCATATCATCATAGAGCTCTGATGACGTAAATGCACTACATGTACAAATGTGTACCTAGTAGGTGTCTATAATTAACGCTAACAAAATTTTTTAATAAATCAAACTGCATGTATCAGTCGGTACCAGTCAATTAATGAGCCATACATGTACATGTATGTACTTTCAAGTCCTCTGTTAACCAGTTAGCGCCGGAGGACGTATACTCCCAAAATTTTCCCGAGATTCAAAACGGATGAAGCATAAACACGTCACGAGCAAGGCCGGAAAAGTCTGTCAGCAGCGAGCAAGGCTGGAAATGCGTGGGTGTGCTTCCCGATACCATCGGCCTGAACCCGCCTCAAATCAAGTTTTGTTAAAAATAAATATTACCTGGTATTATTTGGAACAGGGACCAATAACCGTTAAATTTATGCCTTTGTCCTCTGAAAAAATACATTACTGCTGCAACTTGGGGCAATAACCGTGCATTCGTTGACACCTCTCTGTGTCATCACATCATGGGACAACATATGCTGGTACATGTAGTACAAGTGTCTTGTGTACATAGCAATAAAAGCCAACAAAATAATAGTTTGACATGATTGTGTACTTTACACAAACCTGAATAATGGCTTTGTTCACTGAGACCGTAGAGCTATGCTGAGACAAATGAACCTGTTTTTTTTCCTTCGAGCACTAACAACAGAGCCTGTTTTGCAATAAGTCTTTGTGTCTATAGTGACACAAACGCCACCACAGTCATACAGGTACACACCAGCTAGTATTTGGGAGAAAGGAATACAATTGGGCCATTGTAAATTTATGAAATGAACTAAGGTACATTGTAGGAACATTCATGAAGTACACCACTTCTGTTAAAATTGAAACAAAAATAGGGTTCCTGGACTGTCAAGGATAAACCTGCGAAGACAACTAAAGGAAGAACATCTGGACAAGTAACATCCTTAAGGGAACTAAACATCAGAGAAAACAAATTGCCCTGGATTCCAAAATAAACAGTCCCATTGCCCATGGCAGTACACTGAGAGCCCCTTTAATAAGCAAGCCTGCAGCATTCTTTACAGCTGGGGTCACTCAGGGGTCATTCAATCAGCCAATAGCAGTCCATGATTTGCCTAGCAGCAGCCACTCAAAAATTAATTACTGTTTCTCAGATAGCTAAATGTACTCGCCACTCGTGTATTAATTATCATTTCCAGACTTGGGATGATTTGTGTATTTTGAATACAGGGAAGAGGCACTTGATTTGGGATTAGGAAAATTATTTTTGATCTTTTTTAAAGGTAGTATACACCATTGGTAATTGCTTGAACTATCGTCGTTAAAATTAGTGTTCTTTTAATGTTTTGTTAACGTTCCGAATTGATTCCGGATGGAATTGCGATTCCGGATTAAATTGCGATTCCCAAACCGAATCGTTATCGATTCCAAAATTGATGGATCCAATTCGCCCAAGCCTAGTCTGAAAATTCTGACATTTGCACACAGAAATGTTTGTCGTCAAAGTTGAATTTGTAGAATTTCTGACATTTTTGGGTGGCTGCCCAAGCCGGACTGGACAGTATGGATGGGAGGATTCCTGCAGGGGTCACGCTAATCACAGCAGAAATTCAAAAACTTGAAAGAATTTAATCTCATTGCCAATGTTGCTATAAAAAGCCTCTTGAAATTCTTGCCTCCTCCCCTGAGATAATCCCACCATATTCCACATCCCAAAGATTGAAGTTTTTGCGTCATCGTTAACACACCCACCTCCACTAACACCCCTATTTCATGAATGGGAGATGCCAAAACTTAATATCAAAGCAACATTTTTAATGAGACCGCTCTTTTTGTAACATTTTTTTGGGAATAATTACAGAATATTTGTTTTTGGAAACAATGTCTACAGTACATTTCACTTTAAGCTTTCCAAGTATTCTTGAAAACAAAATATATATCGGGGAATTTGTGACTAAGGCTTCTACTCATGACGCAAAAATTCACACAGAAGTGAATAATGAATTTGTCATCTTTGGATTATTTGGCCATTGGGTTCTTCGATTAGATGACGGGGGAGAGACGTTTATTTAGAAGTGAATAATGAATTTGTCATCTTCAGGTTATTTGGCCTTTAGGTCTTACATGTAGATGACGGGGGAAACAGACATGCAGTGACATTCTTAATTTTTCCTTTAAGTGAATCATAACATGGGCCTTTTTTTTTAAGAAGGATCATCTTCAAGTGTCGACTCTTATTCACGGTGAATTTTGGTAAATTTTAAACCAGTTCCATCAACCAATTTACCAGCTCTATTTGTTTTAGCCAAGTGCCAATTATTCACAAGGCTACAAATAACAGAAAGTAAAATAGTCATCCAATCGTTTTTGAAAATTTATCTTGACAGATTTGGTCGGTTACTTTTGGGAAAGTTGCAAATTGTACATGTGCACTTTCCCTTTAATTTATACACTTCATAACATGAAGTTTCTAGAATAAATTGAATTTGGATTGACTAGAGTTTAGCGCAACGTCACTCGTGGCATTAACATCAATGATATGCGTGTATTGGATCAAAGCATCCCGGACCGGAACACATCTGCCTGGCCTTTATAAAAACGATTCCGATAATTCAACTCTTATACACACACAAAAAAAGACGTTGCTTTTTTTCTGGGCTGTGGTATGGGCGGCATGGCTAAGCCTCATGTTCGGCATTCCCCGCATACCGGTGAGCGGAGTACCAACAGGAGGCCTGTTCTGACAGCTAGCCTGATATGGGCATGTCACCGGTACCCGTAGGGGCCCCTTGTCTCTGATATCGCGTCACCGCGGGGGCCTAATGACGTTAGAGCGTGGCCGGCGCGAAAAATGCGCGGGTCTCTTCGCCAGAGGTGCCAAAAAATTTAACCAAACTCCTGATCAGTTTCATTTTGCGATGATAAGAACTGGTTATAATTGTCACTTTAGTCTTTTTTGTCTCTTCACCCAGTTGATCACTGATTTAATTTACCGAAAATGTTTACAACTTAACGTTGACAATTCAGACTACCGTCGGTTATGTCGATTCAATTTTCACATAGTTCTGGCATCGGCTTACAAACCTACAACCATATAAATGGTTCTGCAGAGTCAAATACACGTCAGTTTCTAAAGATGCGCAGATTTTTCGCGGATATTTATTCTCACTTTTCTAACGTACATGTGTACATGCAAATACTCGCTTCATTTTGACAGAACGCCTCACATAATTTGAGAAATGTTAGTCTTTTTTATTAATAGGTACGGTAGTTTTGAGTACCGGAATACCTGACCTTCATTGTCAATAACCTGTTCTAGTTTATGGAATAGAGTACATATACCGGTACATGCATGTATAACTAACCTTAAAAATTACTTACATTAGCAACTTTACAGACGATGAAATGCATGTATAGGTTTTGTACATACCAAAGATTATTGTTGAAAATATGTCAACAGATTTGTTGCTATGTCAAATGCTATTTGAGCAATTTTTTTATTCCCGAACGTCATAGGTTGGTCGCCGTCTTGAAAAATGGGTACCTGATGAACCGGCGGCGGAAAAATGCTATACCGAACGATCGATATATTAAACAAAATACCGTACATGTATGTAGAACCTGTCGTTTGTTTTCGCGATGTTTCACTGTACCAGTAGGACAAAGAAATGGGCTCTACAAGTTTTTTATTTGTCCCACTCCCCCTCTCCCCCTAGGCCCTCCGCCCGCCCGCCCATTTCTCATTTTCCCAATATCCGTCTGTTTCTGACACAACAGCACGTACTTAGTGAATTTTTTTTTTTTTTTACACGAGAACGGAACAAAACATAACATTTATAGCCTATTGAAACTTGAATCATCCCTCTGTGTTGTTTTTTCTTCCACTGTCGCTATTGGTCGCTATGGCTACCAGAGCGTTAGTCAGCAAAATAATCAAGTTCACTGGCCATGAGGTCCAAACCTGACTGTACATGTATGATGTACTATAGTGATTTTTATCTTGCGTTACCATAGCAACGCGAGTACATCAGCAGTTGGCCTTGAAGGAGTACATTGTACATGTGGCAGGCATTTGTTTCCCCTCATGAATCTGTTTTAGCGGAGGCGACAGTTCTATTTTAAGAACCAGCGACAGTATGTTCTATTGTTTGTTAGCGAATGGAAGTGGCAAAGCACATTAAAGGTACGGATGAGAGGTTTTCTTTTGTTGCGCACGGTGATGAAATTCATAGCTGGAAAAGGCAATGGCAAAATGAGCAGCTAGTAGTACCGGGTCATGTTGTATCTGGGGCCAATTTTATGGATCTGCTAAGCATAAAAATTTGCTTAAGCACAAAAACCTTGCTTAGTAAAATCAGGTTACAAGCAAAAATTTGATATTTAGCTAAAAACAGCTAAATATCAATCACAAATGATGTACATCACAAGAAGTTGTGGCTGTTAAGCTAATTTTACTAAGCGGTAAAGTTTTGTGCTTAAGCAATTTGCAGAAATCGGCCCCAGGTCATATTGTACATTTTTTGTATATTGGGCAAATTTCATGAAGCTGCTAAGCACAAAAATTGGCTTAGCAGGACAATTATCCCATAGTTAGTTAGTCTGCATTTTTTGTGTACCTGGTACATGTACCAGCAGTACATGTACAAGTACTGTACTTGATGTACCGGTAAATACCTATTGATTCATGTAATTTCTTGCAATGGGGTAAAGACAAGTTCATAACTCTGCATGAAGGCAAACGCAAACGGAATTTGTGATGCGCGTCACGTTTGTTGCATGCTGAATGAAACAGCAAATACTTCCTGACGTCAGATTTGATTCGCATTCGCTGCTGAAGTACAGAACCGGTGCATGTCTGCGTACATGAAACGGTCTGGACGCTGCCCACTGAGCAAGCAATATGCCATGTTAGATTTCTTAGCCAACTGCCAAAGTCATTTCGCAAAGGAAAACATTCCACTGTGGCTCCAGAATAAATTTCATCCAGTTCGCCGAGCACATGTGTAAAAGTCATTTCAGCAGAAAAAAAGAAAAAAATTTCCATGATGCAATTCAATCTCTCCTCCCAAAAATCCAAAAGGTAAAATAAAACATTGGTAATTGCTTGAATTATCAGAAATAGGTTGATTTTTGAAGGTACATGTACCGGTACATATAGATACACCATTTGCAGATATCGAAAATGTTTACTTACGAATTATTAAAAATTATCTTAATTATTTGAAAGTAGATAATGATTGTAGGCATCCAGCAAAAGTATTGCGCGATCGTGAAAAAACCCCCAAAACAACATAAAAACCACTGCCCAACGTCGGTTGAAAACTCGGCATCCATGATTGTAAAACTTTGGACATGTCAGTTAAACGATATTTACTATAAAATAAAACCCCTCAAATTCACTCATTCCTGATAATTCAAGCAACTACCAATGGTGTATCTATCCTTAACTCATTCGCACCGGGATTATTTTAACATCAACAAGCCGAGGCGCAGGATTATTTTTAACGAAACTCGATCCGAGGCGGGTTCAGGCCGACAGTACTGGGAAGCACACCCACGCATTTCCGGCCTTGCTCGCTGCTGACAGACATTTCCGGCCTTGCTCGTGGCGTGTTTATACGCGTCATCCGTTTTGAATCTGGGGAAAACTTTGCGTTTATATTCGTCCTCCGGCGCGAAATGGTTAACTACAAGGCTTGTAATGCTGTGGACATGAGTGAGTAACTATTGAAAGCCCGCCAAAGTTGTCCTGCATTTTTGAAATTGTTAATCCTACTTTTTTCTACTTTTCCATCTGGGCTGCTTCAAAGCCTGGTGTGTAATAATACTTGCAATAAAATTATCCCCTAATCCATCCATACAGCAAAAGTGCCCTTACCTTTAACCTACCCAGCAGATGTGATTGGTTGGATTTGTTTTCCTCTTTATGTATCCTACATGTACATGTACATGTAGTTCTTTAATGTCAAGGTTTGAAGTGGATCATTGGTGACCCTAACACAGACAGTCTGCAGACAGCAGGCCGGGGCACCAGACAATGTTTTGACTGGGAGTGGGACCCAGTCTGGCAGTACCATAGAGGGATTCTGTCTGGTTCATTGAGTATTGTTGTTGAGAATGCCTGGGCCCTGATCTCATGGCTATCCTAAAGTACAGGTAGAATTCCCCACTTTACTGTGCTAACAAAATTTATTGTTTGCTAAACATTGTTAGCACACCCAATCGTGGACCGACCCCCTATTGTCCCTCTTTTGTTTGTTTTTGTTTTACTTGAATTTTGAATTTTGAATCATGGGCGGTTGGCCAATCGTTGACCCTTTGTTTATGTCCTAACCCAATTGTTCTTAGTCCATGTTTCTTAAAGGGAAATGATTAGCCAGGCCTTACCAATCCCGGATCAACACGTCTATTTATAGCGTAGGTCAATGTCATTCACCCAACAGCCACAGGGAACATACACCTTGTGAATGTTTCAAAAGAATGCGTGACTCACAACATACTAGGCACAATGTGTAATGCAGAAAAAATGTTCCCCCCTACAGCGTGTCGGCAGCACATGAATGTCCAGTATTTTTAACATTTTTATTTTATGCAAGTTCACTCCAAATAAGGCAATAGCCACTCAAGGTATGGAGCTAGTACAAAGGGGATTTAACAAAAATCAAAGAAGGAAATGATGCAAATTAAGATTCCTCTTGAAGCAAGATAGATCATAAGATGAGGGGAAATATGCACCAGACAAAGAATTCTACAGAGCTATAGAACGAGAGAAAAAGCTATGACACCAGTAACGTTCTACATCTACATGTACTGTACTTTAGGTACAACTAGAGTTTATTGGTGGGAACTGGCAGAGAGCCGGGTATCATGCTTAAAGCCGTGATGTTTCAAGCAGTGATGGAGATCTCAAGACCCGGTCTTGGTCTCGCGACTGTCTCAAAGGCTCGGTCTCGTCCAAACAAAGTCTCAGGTCTCAAATGTGCGGGCAAATGATATATCTACCGGTCCATTAAAAACTTTAAACAAGCATACATGTGACTTGTCAACATAATGCCTGAATAAAGTGCAACCAACAGAAAAGATAATTCTACGTGTATTCCCTTTCCAAATGATACCCACAAATAGATATTTTGACCTCGGACTAGTTTTTCCTAATCCCTTTAACAAGTGTTCCTATACGTACATGTACATGTTCTTCTACCATGACGGAATAGCTAAACAATTAGCATTGCCCAGCCTTGCATCGTACCATGGTCCCATTGTTATCGTACCATGGTCCCATTGTTATTGTACTAAGAGTGGTTTTATTGTGTAATATTTGCACATTGACAATGGGAAAATATTGCCAAATATCAGCCCTATCAAACAATGGCCTGGCCACTGCTGCTAAAAAAATTGTTTCTGCCAGAGTGCATTCAATCACATGTCCTTTTTCCCCCTTTTTTTTCCATGTGTGAGGGAGTTATTGTAAACAAAATTACCCCCAAAATATGGACACTTTGTTGATGATTATTGTGTAACTTTACAGTCACAGATTTTCATTCTATGCTTAGGTTATTTAAACTACCGTTATAAACAATATAAATGATAACATACATGTATCAACTAATAACTGCTTGATGCCTGAGAGCGGCCATTGCCGAAAACTCGCAAATCCATCTGGAATGCTGTTATCAGCTGTGCTATGCCGTAGAACATGGCTTGTGTGACGGCTACATGCTCAGGTTAATTGTGCAGTGCAGCTACTGGACAAAAGCTGCTATGCAGTTCGAAAAAAATTCCTTTCAAGTTTTTATGCATAATTTGGCAGTTTATATAAAATTCCTTTTTCTTATTTTTCATGAAATTTCGTCTGTTTTCCGTATCACGGAGGACTTCGTACTTCACCCTAGATGTTTAACCTGTTACTCCTACTGTTTGCTCTTAGACAATGGTCGGTCGAAAAAAGAGAACAAAAAAAAGTAAAAAGGTTTCCCTCATAGTACCGTACATGTACAACATGTACATACAAGCATTGGTAGTTCAACATGACCCTTTGTGTAAAGTTTGTTAACCTACATTGTACATGTACAAATGTATGTCCCAAAGTAGACATTTCTTGTTTGTCTCCAAGAGGAAATTCTCACGCTTCCAAAAACTTCCTTTAACTCCGGGGACTGATAACGTGCTATCATTTAATAGGGCCAGCCACCAGAGCCAGTTCTACTTGACCTTTGGCCTCTCCAAGAAAGTTCGCACAAAGTTCATGATTTTTGTACTTTACGTTTGGTAAATAAATAATGATATCAGCTTTAGAATGTGTACACACTTGAGATCTGATTTATGTAAGGTTGTTTCTTATGCTGTTAAAGGTAGGATACACCATTGGTAATTGTTTGAATTATCATGAATCGGTTGAATTGGGGGTTGTATTTTACATTAGATATCGTTTAACTGACATGTCTAAAGTTTTACAATCATGGATGCTGAGAAAAGCAAGAAAAATGGCGTTTGTTTTCAACCGGCGTCGGGCAGTGGTTTTTACAGTATGTTGTTCTTGGTTTTTTTTCGCGATCCCCGTCCGGTGATTGGGAATATTTTTTTTTTAATTCGATTTTACGGAAAACAATTACTGGATATCTAGCGCAATAATTTTGCTGGATGCCTAGAATCATTATTTACTTTCAAATAAAATATATTGAAATATATTTCAAAATAATTTGATAATTCAGGTTACCAACAACTTGGCGAGTTGGAATGTGTTGGATTGAGCAGTAAAGTTGTATGAGTTCAGTTGGACTCTGTTGGACTCTGTTGGATTCTGTTGGATTGAGTAGGCAATTAGGAAGGGTTAATAATAACAAAATGTTATCTTTTCACCTGTGGACAGGCCCAACTGCCAAGCGCTACACCCTGACAACAACCAACGGTTACCACGACGATGACCTAGCAGAGTCCCACCGCTGCCACCTAGACGCCGTCGACATGACGACTGCTCAGGGCTCCCTGTCCAATCACGTGACGCGTTCGTCTCGTCCGCAGGCCGGCAGCTTTGAGGAGCAAGGTTACGTGAACCAGAAGGAGGAGATGGCCGCCATGCAGAATCGCATCCCGCAGACGTTTCGCGACGCTACGACCGCCCCGTTGCGCAAACTGAGCGTGGATTTGATCAAGACCTACAAGCATATCAACGAGGTAAGCTGCGACTGATTTCGCAAAGCACTACGGTACGTCACAACTCTATATGAGACATGTAACGTGTTGCATCTTGCGGAGCATCGTGTAATCCATTTCATGAAACTTACGATTCATTGAAACACGATGTTAGTTACGACGTGTGTATTTAGATCATTTAAAAATAGGATGCGTATTCTCATAGCGTAGCAAAGCTTACAACATGATTTCGGACGGATTAGCGGGCCACGGGTATAGCTGCTTCCCGGCTTAAAAGAGGTTAATAAAAAACACATTTTTTTCGCTTGTTACCGAACGCAGGTTTATTACGCCAAGAAGAAGCGTCGAGCGTTGCCGGCCCAGGGCGACGACACGAGTCACAAGAAGGAGAAGAGGCTGTACAACGACGGTTACGATGATGACAACTACGACTACATCATACGCAACGGAGAGAAATGGGAGGACCGCTATGAGATTGACTCCCTGATTGGCAAGGGATCCTTCGGTCAGGTGAGGGTCAGAACTTTAATACTCTGCAGGAAGGCAAACACGACTTTGTGACGACAGGGCAAGGTTTCGCTCTTTGAATTTGCAAAAGTTGAATACATTTCAACTCGATTAAAGACACTTACAAATGAGGTGACTTCCAACATACATGTAAGGCAAGGTAGCTCGGTTGGTAGAGCGCTGGTGCGGTGTTACGGAGGTCCCAGGTTCATATCTCCAAGTTTCAGGTGAAGTTTTTGCGGGGAAAAATTGACCCTTGTGTTGGAACTTGGAAGACACAGTTCTTCATCAGATTAATGAGGTCAGAGGTCATGTAGGGGTCACAAAACACACATTGTGGAAGTGCCTTGACCTAGTGGTTTGGAGCATTTAATTCGTGATCTGCAGGTTTGGGGTTCGAGCTCAGTCTGGGCTGTTGCACTTCTCCCATAATATGTCAGCCCTGATACTTCAGCTTGAAAGGGGCAAGGCAGTTTTGCCTTGACTTTTTGTAAAAATTTAGGGCACCAAGGCAATTTTCAAAAATTTCAAAGGGCATCAAGGCGATTGCAAAAATTAGCAAAGGGCACCAAGGCAATTTTTGAAAAAACACATATTTCATAAATAATACAATCTTACACAATAAATACACACCACTCAGTTATTATGTTCTGCTTACTTCCTTCATGACATACTGTACACACGTCAAGTTATAGGCCTGCCGTGCGTAATTAATAGTAGGGCCTAACGCGCGCACGTACTGCACGTGGCCAGAGTCGTGCCATTCTACACTACACTCGATCGACCGGACACGCAGTGGGAAAATAATATCAATGACCGCGTCGCTGGTTCACGTGCAGTATTAGTATACATAATTGCAGGGAACCGCGCTGCATTCGGTATAATATTTTCACATCCTACTGCGCGTCTGGGCCAGTGTTAACTGCGAGCGAATATATATGTGCGTGTGTGTAATGTGTGTATGAGAGGTAAGTTGTTGGTTGCGTTAATTTTTTTTGTGGGATCTGCAGATAGATCACACAGACATCGCAAGTTTTGACAGTCGCTATATTTCAGCTCATTTTCTGTGTCATTTTTTTAGATTTATGTCGCATGCAGAATATCGTTTAATATATTTTTTTCAGGAGAAAGGGCACGGCGGCAATAACAAAAAAGGGCACGGCAACAATTGCCGTGGAAAGTGGGATTTTTAAAGGGCATTGCGGCAATCGGTAGGGGCATCGACGGCAATTGCCGTCGTTGCCGTCGTGAAGTATCGGGGCTGATATGTGTAGAGGCATTAACAATGCCTTGCTGTGGACTAGGTACCCATCCAACCCTAGTCATACTGTGAAGAGATCAGATAGTCTTGTTTCAGGGACTGGTTCCACACTTTCTTCTGTAGCCTAAATATACACCTCGAGTGACCTTTGACCTTGTGATAAACGATTTGCATAAAAACAAAAATACCCTGGGGAAAAGGCTGGGAATCACACTGAATTGCTAATGCATAGAAATGGAATTACTCTGGATGACCGAGCGGGATTTAATCATCAGGTCGCCGTTTGATGTATGGCTTTTGCTCCCTGGACGACATCGTTTGACCCACAAAATGTTCACCCTGTGCAAAAGGGAGTGCAATTCCTCGTGCAGTGGAGGGGGGGGGGGGGGGGGGGGTCATATTGTTCACTCATGCATAAAATGGACAGTAGAATCAAGATTTACGGTAGCCCAGTGTGACATATCTCGCTTGTGAGGTTCTGAAAAAGAAAAGGAAAACAAAAAGATAAATGTTTCAGATAATATACTTCGCTTCTCGATGACACATTTTTGAAAAATTATATTTCTAGTTGGTTCAAAATTGAAATCTTAAATTAGGCAGGCCTATTATTTTCCTGGAATATACAGCATTCACAAAGCTAAAACTTAGTGTGTTACACAAATGTAGGTGTACACCAGCTCCATTTTTTGCCGCATCAAACGCTAAAAATGCACACCTGACAAATGTAACTTTAACGAGCTTTGCCCACATAATCATGCATGCACAGGACTCATTCTGTTTGTACAGAACATCGTTTTTGTACGATGATTGTTTACGATTCCCCGAAATTCCAAGTCCGTCGTCCCTAATGGATTTCTAAAAATAGCCAACTTTTCATTCGGTCCTTTGCGGATCTGAAATTAATGTTTACACATTACTGTCCACGAGTGTGGTAAGTAATTTCATGCTCATTAGCAATGTACCAGGTTTTTAAAATGTAAACAAGTTTGTTTCAAGCCGGTGGACGTGATAATGCCTGGTAGTTTTTAAACCATAGGTACATGTAGGTACCATTAATCTCCTATTATTCATTATTTTACAGTTTTCTCTTGTGCCCATTTCTGTCTCATTTTGCCAGAACGCCTTTAGAGCCACAGTGAAATAGCCCATGTAGCATTGCTCCTTCTAAATGTCAC